>JAKSZT010054030.1:38883216-39021803 GCA_026826555.1 Tolypeutes matacus
GAAATGGGAACAAAGCACTTCTACAGCATACCAAAAAGCACTTGTGGTGTTAATCTGGGAGCTGACCTGTCCTCTCTTTCCATGAAACACCATATTTACTTGAAAGAATAACTGACAGAAACTATCATTATTCAAATTTGGGTATTCAGGAGACATTTTTTAAAAAATGAACTGCGTCCATCACTTCAAGGAGAACAACAGTGTTTATTTGCCAATGATAAAAACTCAAGTTTTTAAGCAAATATTAGAATTCAGTTATATTTATATCTACTACAATAAGCCTGACCATTTTCTAAGACAAACTCTAATGAGATACAAGGTGATATTAATGTGATTTTTAAATCTTGTATAATGAACAGTATGTTAACTGCATAACTCAGTGAACTGTTTTCCAAATAACTAAATGCATGTTACAAAATTACACATGGATTAAAGAACCATTCAAAGTGCAAAACAGACCAATGGGTTTTAATGTAAGATTACAAAAAGTTTGTTAATATGTTTTGGATTCCACCTTACCTAACATTGAGTTTTGGTGTAGTATTAAATTATCTGAAAAAGCTATTGATTCCTCCTTTTTCCCATGACATATGTGCAGCTAGATTTTCTTCACATATTTTAACCAAAGAAACATATCCAGCTCTCTTACATTAAGCCAGATAGTAACAAGATTGGCAAACAGAACAATGTCATTCTTCTCACTAAATACTTTTTGTTCTGAAAAAGTTATTTTTCATTAAAAACCTGTTAAAATCTGATTTTTAAATTACTTAATAAATCAACATTTAAAAATTTCTCAGTTTTAATTTATAATATGGTAAATACATACTTATAATCCACATAAACGAAAGCCCAAATTTTAAGGGTGTAAAGGGATTCTAAGACCAAAAAAGTTGAGACTGGGAGATATTAGAAGTTACTAAACAAATGGATAGTGCAGTCAAAGGAAATATAATAGGGCAAACAAATTTTCAAGGTGGGACAAATACAAATGCCTTATTTCCATTATACATTGAATCTGAACTTATCAAAGGAGGTAAAAAGGTTGTGGGCATAAGTTTAGGTTATTTTAATCAGGTTTTAAAAGCATGCAATGAGGAGATATAATTAAGAAGTACTTCAATTTTATGAGGCTATTTACTTCAAGAATCTTATTGTGCAGTACCTAAAAACAAAGAGGGGCAGGAACAAGGCCTATAATGCACTTTTACAGGCTGCATGTCCTTCTTGAACTACTTCATTATAAATGATATAGAAGAGAATAAAGAAGAAAACTGTCATGTTAAAATGTAATGATTTCTATTATTCTAAATTCTAAGACAAAGACTAAAGTACTGATTGAAAATCAGGTAATACATTTGTGATTTAAATCACTGGCAATGGTACCATCTTGCGGCAAAATCAAGTACTGCACTATTGAATGACAACCTGGTAATACTAACTACCCTTTGGATAAAAGACAGTAAGTATTTTCCTCCTCCACACATGCCACCTCCATACTACGCATGAGGTTAAAAAAAAAAAAAAAAAAAAAAATTTAAGATCCTTTAATAAGTAAAATAGAGAAAAAGTTCAAAAGGATGTTATTTAAAGAAAATAAAATGGATATCCTGATAAAATAGTAAAGTTAAAAATGAAAGCATAGCCAAAAGCCCAATAGTTGATAAAAAATGTTTCAATATGTGAACTTCATAGTTAAAACTGTCATGGCTAATTCTTACAGAACAAGTTATACTTTATTTGCCCTGTATTAGATAAAACTTGTTATTTAGTAATTCAATGTTCATTATTATTTTTATAAGCTACTACACTTAAATGGTAAGGATGATAGTACCTCTTATTTTCTCTTCACCTTGGCCCAAGTAATTTTCATGTGGATTTACCCAAGCATATAAATGAACAGTCTAGCTATTATTGACAAGCTAATCCCAAAGTCTTTACCTCCACTTCTTGCAGACACTGATCTACTGAATCTGTTAAACCCAACAAAACCTATTTGTGTGTGTGTGTATACATTATATATATATATATACATACACACACACCAGAGGGTCAGAGTATAATAAGCAGAGAAAAGAATAAAGCCTTGAAAGCTAGAACACTACCAGTTTTATATTTTATCAGTCGCTTTGTTTAAAAAGATGTGCATACAACTGGAAAAGGACCTTGAATAAAAGGGGGAAATGGTAAAGACAAATGAGTTCAAGTGGCTAAGAGACTTCAAAGAGAGTCGGGAGGTCATCCCAGAGGTAACTCTTACGCACACCTCAGTAGGAGCTCAAAGAACATCTAAGTGCCTATCACCCCACTCAGAGGGGTTCCTGAGAGCTCCGGAGACACCCTGGTCCTATATAAGGGGGGATAGCCCCAGAGACTGATACCTTATCAGTGGGTTCTATCTTGGAATCTGTGCTCCTGAGAGTGACAGAATTAGACTCAAATAAGTCCTCCCTGCACATGGTTCACCAGTCCCATCTATTCAAACCTATATGTGATGCTGGAGTTTTTAGGTATACTTCCAGAGACTAGAGCCTCCCGCCTACCTATGTGCCAGGTGTGCATGAAATCTAGGTGGAGCTGCAACTCCTACTCTACACCTCAATGGACTCATCCAAGTCACCTGGTGAGGAGACAACGATGGGCAATGGCCATCCCAGGGAATGGAGAGGGCCTGCATCTGCAGGCAGGATCATCCCACCCACCATATCCATGGGATATAAGCCCTCTCTCACTTGGAGTTGGAGTGGACATCACCATCCCAGTCCCCTCAGGATTGGGGGAAGAACTATGGACTAGAATGGACTTGATGGTATTCTCTTGTTCACATATGGTGATTCTAGCAACGCAAGAAATTATAACAATGAGGTGGAGCCAGTGGCCACTTGACACTTTTGGGGTAGGGAGGGGATGAGCAGTTGAAATACAGGGGTTTCTTTGGGAGTTGGAGGTTGTCCTGAGTACTGTTGTGGCAACGGATGTAGGCCATTTTAAATCAGCACACACCACTCAGAACTGAGTGGGAGAGAGTGTGGTCTACAGTGTGAACTGTGGTCTATGGTTGGTGGCAAGGCCCCAGGATGTGTAAGTCCATTGAGGGTGGTGGGCCACACTTGTGGGAGATGTTTGTGTGGGATGTGGTGGGAGGTGTGGGAGGTGGGCAACATGGGAATCCCAGTGGGTTCCATGTAATATTTTGGGTAATCTAAGCACCTCTTAAAATATATGTGTATATATATAAATAACATTTTTGTAAGCAAATACACATATATGCATATATATTTATATATCATTTTGCAAATGTATGTATTGTGAGAATTTTGATTTTTACCCACAATAAAAATTAAAAAAAAAAAAAAGATGTGCATAAAATGAATAAATATTTCCTTTAAAAGCGGAGGTCTAGATTCAAGAAGTTCACAAAGGGGAAGCGGCTGTGGCTCGATCAGTGGGGCTCCCGTTTACCATGTGGGAGGCCCCAGGTTCGGTTCCCAGGGCCTCCTGGTGAGAGCGGGCCCGCCCGCACGGCGTGGTTGGCTGACCCGGCGAGCACAAGCAGCAAGGGGGGGATAAATGAATAAATAAATAAAATCTTTAAAAAAAAAAGTTCACAAAGATAAAATGCACATGGTCAATTTCTAGCCATCATTTTAGATAAGCAAAACAGTGAAGTAACCTGAATAATCTCCATATTCTTGTTAACACTTCTTTTGCTTCCAATACAATAACAGATCTATAATACATACAGAAAGCAAAAGAGGAAGAGAATGTACAGCCATACAAGCACCCATCTTTCCCTCTGCTGCTTCAGCAATGGCAGCTGGGTTACTCCTTAAATAAACCCCAATTCTTTTATATAACCAGTGGGTGTTCCCAATAGCCCACAAACTATGTAACTTGTTTCTCTAAAGCAAGGTTTTATTATCCTTTATGAAATCTAATATAAAAGACAACTAGTTTGAGTAACCCAATTTTTTTTTAATCAATAGTTATGAGGTGATTTTTTTATTCCATGTTCATTTATTAATAATGACTGGAGGACAAGACTTTTCACTTTAAAAACATTATCCTAATTATAAAACCACCAAATGTGTTCTGGAGATCCACATAATCCTAATTTACTAATTGTATCCAACCTGTTGATGTTTGCAATGTTTGGTGCAAGCTGTGTGGCAACTGAAGGGTGAATAGGGGCGAATGGACACTATTTCTGAAAAAGTCTTCTGTTGCCTTAGACTGCAAGACCTTGGTTTCCCAGAGCTGCAGAGAAAAAAAGAAAAACGTATGACTTAAAATTTTTTTTAAATTATGGTATTTCAGGTTTTTTAAATAAAGCTTTTAAAATTAAATTGTCAGCTGATGGCACAATGAATGGGTAAGAACAATGAAGGGGTTAGAACTATAATTTATCAGTTTTTAAGGTGTAAACAAAAAAGACAAGGAGAGAAATTTGTATTGTCTACAAACCTGTTTCAAGTCTTTTAAGACTTGTTCCTCTATACCTTCTTCAGCAAATAGATCCCGTACTCCTTCAATTACATCTTCAATTACAGATCTGTAGAGTTTAGGCTATATAAAGCAATTGTTAAAGGTTTAAGTTCTCAAGTTTGAATGTATTTAGACTTAAGACATGCAGTGAACATTAATTTTATAGTTTAAAGAAAAACTACCATAAGGATTTTTACAAAGTACCTCCTACTCCCAGTATCATCTTAGCTTTCCATAAATTGTGTTAGCTTCAGACCCCTAGTCTTGGCCTATCTATAAGGCTGAATTACAGGACTATGATAAAATATGAGATACAAATCTCAAGGATGCAGGGGCTATTATGTTAGTTGGCTTCTGTGTCAATATCTAGCCTCCCCACTCCTTTTATTTTTTTATTTTATTTTATTTTATTAAGATTTTATTTATTTTTTCATTTATCCCCCCCTTGCTGCTTGTGCTCGCTGGGTCAGCCAACCATGCCGTGCGGGCGGGCCCGCCCCCACCAGGAGGCCCCGGGAACCAAACCCAGGGCCTCCCATATGGTAAACAGGAGCCCTACTGATTGAGCCACAACCGCTTCCCTCCCCACTCCTTTTAAAAAGAAATTAATTTAGGGCAGCAGGAAATAAACCTGTCTTCAATTTACCTTTTTTTTATAAGGGCCAAAAGAGCTTTTTCAGGGTTCACACTTATTTCCACAGACGTAAATAAATTCCAAACCATAAGTTAGGGACAAGCACTTACAATAGAATAAACAAAGCCCATCCCTCTTCCAAAATATACACAGTTCCAAAAAAAATATTCTGAATCACTGAAAAGTAATTAAAAGTTATACTGCATCAAATGGATTTCCTATCAGAAACCAAGAAAGACTTGAACTAACCTTACCCTTTCACAATCTGCATATCACCTAATGACATAATAACCTAATATGCTTCCAAGGGGGGGAAATACCATGACAATAACATCAAGCAGATTTCTACCAGATTAGACACTGGATAGAGAAATAGAACAATGGGTCTGTGAAATAAACTCAACTCTTAAGTCCATATAAATTGTGTTCCTCCCTTTCTGGCCCAAATGTGGCAATGCCTATTGAGCTGACAATACTGACCAAATGAAAGTTGTTCTACTGATAAATGGCAAAAAAGGAATTGAGTTGGTTTTATTTCAAATTGCTTGATCAGGCCAAAATGAAAGCTGTTGCATTCTAGGACAGTTTTTTCATGCTACCTGATAAATACTTGAGATATTCCTGTTCATGCCAACAGCAGCTAGGTTTTTAACTAATCCTTTTAAAGATGGAGGGTATATCTATGAATATGCCAATCAGTAACTTTTAAATAATATATTATTCACTAGCATATCCATTAAGACTGTGTGCCCCTAGATTAGTGGCTTCTTCTAAGAACAGTTTACCCTGATAAAAGCAAACTAAATTGTTGCTTCAGTGTTAGTCCCAGCTAAAGTGATCACACTTAGAGCGAGGGGGAAAACTCCTAGGACTAAAACATCTAAGATCTGCTCTCAGAGTGTAAAAGCAGTAGTCAAAAGCCCATTAGAAGACAATTTTTCAAAAGCAAAGTAAGTATTGAACATATTTTTTCTTCTGGGACTACAGTTAAACTCTATATTGCTTTCCGCATCTGGTGTCTTTATTAGAACTATGTATAGTTCAGGAAGTCCATTTTAACCCCTTCTCTATTAAGAAAACACACACACTCCTTCTTGAAGTTCACCCTCAGGTAAAATGGTATGCGTGGCAAACTTATATTCAAGTGTATTTTATCTTAAAACACATTAACATCCAAAATTGGTACACATTAAAATATGCCCCTAAAAGTAGACCCTTTTATGATAGCATATACATTCACAGACTCCACAAAATACAGATATGAACAAACACATTGCCTTTTCCAGAACGTGAAGGCTGTTTAGATGAATTGAAAATAAAGGCGAATCATTGATTTCTTCTTTTTCTGGGGGTGGGGGCAGGGGTAGGGGTTAAGATTGATGGAAGCTCTCACAAGTGCCATTTATCCTGTAAATTCTGACTGAGATTTAGATAGCCATTAGGGGTAGGAGGCCAGTGTTTGTGTTTGCTTTTAATTCAAATTGTACACCTAAGCATTAAGATGCTAACAGGAGTTCTTAACAAGGGGTCCATGAGCTTGATCTAAAATTCAAAAAAACATTCTTATGGGGACATGTTGGTGTGGGTATGATACATTTACTAAATAATACTCAGTATACTGTGGACTTAAGAAGGGATCTGTGGTTTTCACCTGACTGGCAAAGGGGCTGTGGAACAAAAAAGGTTAAGAACCCCTCTGCTAAAGGATGGGCAAAATCTGGGGAGAGGACACTAAAAAAGTTGTTGAGTATCAAAATATCACGTTACCTGTTACTTCACATTAGTAAAAATAATATAGCTTGGAATCAATGCTCACACTATACTTAAGAATTAGAATAAGGAGTACAGCTGAACTCGGGAACTTTCTAGGCACATAAGAAATTGAGAAGGTTAGGGGCGAGTTCCACCGCTTCTACTTTCTAAACACCCCTAGACAACCTCATTTACGGTGAAAGGTGATAGGGACAGAAAGAGGAACATTTGTTCTTCCGGTGGGCCAGGCTAACTTCCGACCGGACCAACCAAGGCCCTCGGTAAGTTTCCTCCAAGAAGAAGGTGTAAAAGAGCCAGAGCCCTCAAGGGAGAGGATTCCTGAAGTATGAGAGGAGCCCAGAGGAAGAAAACGGTGTGCCAGAGCCTGCTTGCGCGAATCGTGATCCTACAGGCCCAGGGCGCTCCCTCTACACAGAATACTGGCCGAGAAGCCAGGAGCATCCTTACCACGGGGTTGACGTAGGCCATGACGGCGACTTCTGCGCTTCGCCGCTCACGCCTCCGTGGCACGCGGACGCCGCCGAGCCACGCCTTTGGGTGCGTTTTAAACGCCCGGTGCGCCTGCCGCGCAGCCGCAGAAGGATGGCGGCGGCGCGGGGGCGAAATGAATTGAGCAGGGTTAAGCTGAGACTAGGTGCCAGGGCAGAGGAAAGGTTGACCTGAGTGAAAAAAAAAAAAAAAAAGAGTCCAGCTAAAACGGATGGCTAAATCGGTTCTAGACTAATTATGAGCTGTTCGCATCACCTTTCAGGGCCTTTATTTCCTCAATCTGTGAAACTAAGGCTAAGAAAAAAGGAAGGATGATGGAGTGCCTTGGAGGGGCGTAAGAGGGAAGACTAATGATATCACTCCTCTCTTTATGCCAATTTTCATTCCTCCCTCCCCACCACACACCCAGTTGGATTCCATTTGAAAGAAAAAAAAAACAAAAAAAAACGGGGTGGATGTGGCTCAAATGGTTGGGCATCCGTCTCCCATATTGGAGGGACCTGGGTTCCATCCCTGGGACCTCCCGGTAAAAAAAGAAAAAGAAAGGAAAAAAACATAAAAATATAAGTAGAGCCACGCTTTTCTAAGACAGTAGTTCTCAACGTGTAGTCAGGGACCAGAATTAGCATCATCTGGGACCCTGTTAAAAATGCAAATTATCAGGTCCCACCCCAGTCCTAGGCTCAGAAACTCAGAGCATGGGGGCCCAGAATGCTGTAAGCTTAATATGCTTACAGGTGATTCAGATAAGCATGAAAATGAAATAGTTTCGCCTAGACTGAACATTGAAATCACCTGGAAACCTGAAAAAAAAAAAGTTCAGTGCCTGAGTCTCATCCTAGAGATAATAATTAGTATCTGCTGCACCCAGGGCTTCGGCTTTTTAAAGGCTCCCTAAGGGATTCTAATATGTGGGCAAGGTGGAGAACCACTGCTAAAATAAAAATGCTGCCAATATCTCCCTGGCTCCTTGTCTTCCTCAGGCAGAAAGCACTATCTCTAGACCTACAATAATTCCCTCCCTCCCCCGAAGGGTAGGGCAGGGACTTTTAGGGACTTACCTTGCCTAGGGCTGAGCACAGATAATGTGGAGGATTAGAAAAGGGAGGAAGCCATCTATTGCCACTACCCGGCCTTTTAAACAGCCTTTCTAGCCTGCAGATGGGTCTAACTAGATGGCTAAATTACTTGATAATTAAAAATCCTATTAGGTTTAAAATTGGCTATTTATTTGTGCATATAAGTGCAGTGGAGCTATTTATACTACTCTGTATTTGCTTTGCCTGGATCAGGTACCTTATGGTTTTGAGTTTAAAACAGATGATTTATATGAAGCCCTTTAGAAGATTTTTCTAAATTGAAAATGACCTGAAATTTCTTTTTTAAAAAGCCAAGAATTTTATATAGTACTTTTTAATGGTTGTATCTCTGCCTGGCAGTTTACTACCAGGAATATTCAGTGACTTATCTTTCACCCAAAATAGAAAAGCTAAAAGCAGTCATCGATTCCTACTCATATTATAAAACCAATTAAATTAGTCAAGCTGGGATACAAGACAGCTGAAAGATCTCTTGTTTTCTGTCTTTTTCATAGGCAGGTTTTAAAACTTTATACCTAAATGCATAGGGTTGATAATCACTTAAGTTTTTGTGACAGCATACTGTTTAATTTTACTTCATTATATATTACACCCTACTCATACATATTTTATAAATTAAATTTGAACCTTGGTACCCATGAAAAGTATAGCTAACAGTTGCACTTTTATTTTTTAGTATACTTAGTACACTCAGGATACAGAAAAATTATGCAACTTTGGCAGAGAAATGTCAGCAATTTCCCCCTTATTCCTTGGGGTCTGCCTGAATGGGCACCAGTATATGCTCAGCTGTAATTTCTTCCCCAAAATAGACAAGGGTCATTAGAGAAGGTACACTTAAGTTCCAGATGAATTCAAGTTGCAAATCTACTCTGGACCTGTGGTAGCCAGCTTCCAAGATGGCCCCCAATGAGCCCCATCTCCTGGCAGTCACAGCCTTGTGTAGACCCCTTCCACATTGTATCGTGGTTTGTCTGTACATACTATCACTTCTGAAATTAGGTTATGAATAGATGTCGCTTCTTTCTTGGGCTGTCTCGGATCACTTGTTCAGGGACATGATCAAGATCAACTGTAATGTCCTGAGGACACTTAAGTAGTCTATGGACAGTCCCACATGGCAAGGAACTGAGGATTCCAGTCCAAAGCCAGCAAGGATCTGAAGCCTACAGAAAATCATGTGAGTAAGTTTGGAAGTGGATCCTTCCCTAATCAAGCTGTCAGATGATTATAGCCCTGACTGACAGCCTGACCACATCCTTGGGAGAGACCTTGATCCAGAACCACCCTCCAAGCAGCAACCTGGTGGCTGATCCTCAGAAACTGTGTGAAATTACAAATATTTGTCATTTTAAGCAGTTAGATTTTGGGGCAATATATTCAGCAACTTTAGATAACTAATACAGGGATCATTCCCTGATTGGACTGTGTCAGCCAGAAAGAGGGAGACACCAAAGAGATGTCACCCTACTCCAATACAAGTGCCAGGGTCACCAAAGGAGCACGACTCATATAGCACTGGGTGGAACAACATTTTACTCACAGAAAGAAGAAATAGCAAAGTCAGCTTCATTAATGGGCGTCAGTTCCCCACAGCCAGTGGGTCACAATCCATGGCAGACACAGGGAGATGTTCTCCATGCAGCACTCTTTCTGTGGTGTGTGCGTGTGTGCCCTAGTGGAAAAATCCAACTCCGTCCCAGCCAGGAACAGATATACCACGAGGGCATGAGCTGGATGCGATTACACATGCACACCTTAATCAGACAATCTCCAGTGACTATTTCCATATGCTCAGGACAATAGGGAAAGGAGTGCACCTGCAGCCTCCTTATCTACCAGGGTTTGGTATTTTATCTCCTACAGGGCTGACACCTCTGGTCCTGAGCACAGGATGTATTTGTGGATCCCAGAGAGAGGCAGCAGCCTGCACTAGGTCTGTCCCCTACCACAGACTGTAACTAGAGGAGGCTTGGTTTTCCCTCATTGGAATCTCAGTATGTAAAGTTTTTTTGAGCACCCTCATCAGTCACAAGAGCATTTGAAAAGTCTTAAAGGAATCTTTACAGACTGATATTTGACAGCATTGATCCAAGATTTTCATGAAATAAGCAGACTGTCATGCTCATGTAATGGTCCCATTTCTTTTGTCAGTTTTTCAAACTCAGAGGGGAAGTGTGTTGCATATGCAAAGTACTTTGGATGTCAAAATTGAAATTTCAAGATCCCAAAGCCTCAGTGAGGCCATTTGAAAAAGACAATTTTTTATGTTAGTACATAGAGAATAAAAAAGGAAAAAAAAAAAAAAAAAAAGGAATGTTGAGCTTTGGCCCTTCTTTATGTAGTTCTTTGAAATTATACCTGTGCCAAAGTATAAAACTCTTCCCCAACTGCCCATCAGGGTTCAGAGCATCAGATTTTCATTTCTCCTGCTTTGTTTAGAGGATCATAATATATATTTCATATAGCATTGGTAATCAACATCAGTTTTGCAACATTTAACCAAATTTTAATAATCAGAATAATTTCTTTACATTCTGTATATGTCATTACCTTTGCATGGAGTTATCAGTGATTCTATTAGAAAAAGTAAAACAATTTCACTTTGCTTATTGTGAGAAAAGGCCATTTCTGTAAAGTTCTTTTTCCAGATGAGAATATATTTTTAAAAATAGTACTTTAGAAGACAGACCATTATCTTTTACATATTAAATTTTACAGTCACTTGCAGGATATTTCAGTAACTGCATAGCCTCTAAATAATATGTTTATCTGTAATGAAAAATACAAGCTAGTCTAGGAGCACATGGCTCAAGGCAGCAAATATTCATAATTAGTTTCTAGGTATTTTGCAACCAGTGCACAAACCCTGCAGTATTGTATTTCTCTGCCTCTGTTTAATCCTTAACATCTTCCAGGAAATGAAAATCCAGATAATCTGTGCCTCACCCTGTAACTTTGAAATGGTTACAGCATTGGTAGTTCTGCTTTATTTATACTCTGCACTTTTTTAACATTTTCCATTTTCTGATACAACTTCAAAATCAACTTGCATTATTAGAACATCAGATACTTTTCCACCATGATGAGTCCCTCCCCCCACAAGATTTCAGTTAAAGTGACCATGTGACACAATGCTACAGCTAACTGGTGAACTTATCACACAGTGGAACATTGTTAATGATCATATTTCTGCCTATTCCAAAATGTTTTAATATTCAAAAGATGTATACATTGTATACATTTGACAGGTGCTGATTATAATTACCTCATGGAAAGTATACAGGATAACTTCAAATATGTTTTACCCCATTGCTACATTTTGCATATTCTCATCAGAGTTTTAATAAGGATCCAATGATTTCTTAGCTAGCACATGGTTCTACTTTCATTTCTTTTCATCATAATATGTATAATCATACATGAACATGAAATATTAGCAGGAATAATGTTCACTGTCTCCAGCTAATTCTCCAACCTTTATTTCCACTAGAGAAGATAGAGGTAAAGACCAATAAACTGCCCTTGAGGAGAGAACCAACCTGATTTGTTCTGTAATAACTATACATTTCTTCATTCCTAATTTTTCTTGTTTTAGAGGTGAATGATAGCATCTTGAATATTCTATATTGTTGTCTTAGGTGCTTTCAAATATCAGAAGAGGCAGGGACAACATGGAGTAAATACACTTCTCCCTATTCCTTTTGCCAAGTACAGCTAAAAAGCCTAGACATTCTATATGAAATAAACATTAGAAGACTATGAGAAGTGGAAAGAAGAAGACATACCAGCTAGGGACCTAGGACCTGGGGAATGGCATAGCAGTGAGTTGCCTGGGTTTTCTCTTTGCTTCATATATCCTACACTTGGAGCAGAAGAAGATGGCAACCCATAAATGTCAGTGGTCACAGGTTTAAAAATCCCAAACAAATGCCTGCTCTCTCTAGCCAAAAGACCAGGAAAGGGGCAGTCTCACAAGACCGAAAACTTTTAGACAAGAACATTTCTAACCCAGACAAACAGACATGGAAAATGCTCAGCCCCACCCTAACCCCTGTCAGCAAAGGCCACATGGGGAGTTTAGACTTCCACTCTTGCCCAGCTGAAATGAGGTGCCACCACCTCTACAGTGTCACACACGATGTCTGGACTTTCTCCCCTACCACTATCACTGAGAAAAAGGGAATTAAAGGAAGGTAAGGTTTCTTCTACACTTCATGCAAACTGGTAAAAATGTTGACTGAGAAAGTCATGGTATGTATAATGTAATCCCTAAAGCAATCGCTAAAAAGGCTGCATGAAGAGATAGCACTCAAATGCACTATAGATAAATCAAAATGGAATTCTTTAAAAGGTACAAGTAACCAACAGGAAGACAAGAAAAAGACAAGAGAAATAAAGAACAGAGAAAATAATAAGAAAACAAAAAGACAGCCAATAACAAGTATTGGCCAGGGTGTGGAGAAACTGGAACGCTGTGGGAATGTACAGTGGTGCAGCTACTTTAAAAGACAGTTGAGGGAAGTGGCTGTGGCTCAATCAGTAGGGCTCCCGTTTACCATATGGGAGGCCCCGGGTTCGGTTCCCCGGGCCTCCTGGTGAAGGCAAGCCCGCCCGCGCGGCGTGGTTAGCTGACCCAGCGAGCACAAGCAGCAAGGGGGGGATAAATGAATAAATAAATAAAATCTTTAAAAAAAAAAAAAAGACATTTGAGCATTTTCTTGAAAAGTTTAATATAAATTCACCACATGACCCAGCAATTCCACTTTTAGGTATTTACTAAGAGAAATGAAAACATATGTCCACACAAATACTTCAAATGTTCAAAGCAGCACCATTGGTAACAGTGAAAAAGTGGAAAATCCCAAATGTCCACCAACTGATAAGTGGATAAATAGAATGTACTGTATTCATACAATGGAATATTAGTCAGCAATAAAAAGTAATGACATAGTGATACATGGAAGGATAAATATGGATGAATCTCAAAAACATTATAGTAAATGGAAGAAGCCAGACACAAAAGTCCATATATTACATGATTCTATATACATGACACATCCAAAAATAAAAAAGCAAATATAGAGAGATAGGAATTAGATTAGTGGTTGCCTACAGGTTGGAGTGGGAACAAGGAGCACCTAAAAATGGGTATGAGGGATCTTTTGGGGGTGATAGAAATGTTCTAAAATTGGTTGTGGTGATGGCCACACAATTCTGTAAATATACAAAAAGCTATTGTGTAGTACACTTAAAACAGGTAAATTTTATACATAAATTAGTTCTCAATAAAGCTGTTTGAAGGTACCAAGGGAAGCTCTCTTCTCTAGAAGTGGACCTAAATTTTTAATTCCTTCAAAATAAGCAATGAGAGGGAAAATGTCAATATTCCAAGAGAACTTGAGTGCCTCTCACCTCACTGGGAGACTGACTTACAGAGTCTTGCCCATGACTGGACATGTGCTTCAAATGGGGGAGGTATTTGAAGCAGTTTTGGGGACCAGGCTCCTCTCCTTAATAGCATATTAAAAATCATGCTGGCACCGTTTTGTGGCAAATGGTTCTCAGGAGCAACTCTGCAAGCATTACATATCCCATGTGTTGCAATAATGTGAAAGCTATCTTTCTGAAAAATATACACCCAGATCTGGGTAGGACTTTCCTGAGGACAACAGTTAATAGTTACAATATGTCACTTTCACCTTTTACTCAAGAGAGATGGGGGAAAATGGTAAATGCATGATGGTAAGTTTGGTTAAGGAAGCTTCAGGACATACAGGAGAAGGTAACCAAAGATCTCCTAAAGCACTAAGCCATCTAAAGCTCCAGTTATTTACTAAGCGTTTCTTATTTAGATTTTATCTTATTTATTGAGAATCTATGAGGTTTTGTTGGTTGGTTGGTTTATAATTGTGTTTTGTTTTGGCTTTGGGAATGGGCAATATCATGGTCCCATAAATTTAGGTACATTTTGATTTGTACCATTCCATTTGTTCCCTAAGTTATAGTACCTAATATTATCCTGGCCACATAAGAAGTTGCTAACAAACACTTATCTACATGGGTGTGTTTACTTGGGATGAGTTTGTCTGAATGCTTTTCTTTAGGGGCTACATTTTATCCTTACAGAGACAAGTCAAGAGAACTTAAGCACCTGTAATGTTTCAAGCGCAGGGGGAAAAACCCCTTCTCCACCTGCATAATGGTTCCAAGAAACCTTTAACAACAGACAGACATTTTCATTTCACAATTGAAATAGCACTCACCTTACTTTACCTGTTGTTAGGCATTATTTGAGAAAATGTAAGTAGCGTCTAGCACAGCCCCCAAAAAGCTGAGGGTGCATCCTCTCCACTTTCAGCAGCTTTCTTTAAAAGTCAAATTTTAAAACAAACATTTTAATCCTTTCAATCCCTTTAAGATATATGTGAGTGCTTATTAGGGAAAAAGTAGATTTGTAATCATATTAAACATGATAGATTTTAAATTTCTTGAGGGCCGAAACTGTGGATTATTCATCTTTATATGCCCCCTGAGTTTCTAGAATAGTACCTCATATATGGCAGCTATTCATTAAATGTTATTGATTTTATTGTTAAACTCCTATAAACTGGAATTTCTAGACTATTTGTAGAAAAAAATTATGGAGTAAAACGCAAATATCCTTGAAAGAAGTAGCACATTGGTCTAAGTTCATACCATCATTTATTCATTCATTCAATATATATATATTTTTTAAAGATTTTATTTATTTATTTATCCCCCCCTTGCTGCTTGTGCTTGCTGTGTCCACTTGCTGTGCGTTTTTCTGTGTCTGCTTGTCTCCCTCTGCTCCATCAGCTCACCACGCCCCGCGCCCCGCGGGCTGGCTTGCCTTCACCAGGAGGCCCCGGGTTCGATACCCATATGGTAAACGGGAGCCCTATCAATTGAGCCACATCCGCTTCCCCAACATTTTTTATTCAACACTTAAGTCATAAGCTCTGGCCAAAGGGTCAGTATCATACCAGTGACATTGCTACCACCTTCACCTACCACCACCCTTTTTCTCAGAAAAAGGGAAATCACCGTGGGCAGAGACACCCCAATCAAAATTCCAGATGGGGGAGGAGGAATAAAGAAAATAAAGGAGCAATTGCAATAGTAATATTTAGTAATAAAACTGAAAATTACTTATGAGGGGCCTAACTTGAATGCAGAGCGCCAGGGAAGGATTCCTGAAGGGGCCCCGTGCACTTAGATGTGTGGAGTGAGTAAGACAAAGGGAGGGGAGGGAGGAGTATTCTAGGCAGGGCCCTGCATAAGCCAAAGCTGGGGATGTGAGAGACGACGTGGTGGGTTTGAGGACATGAGAGCAGCTAAGATTGGCCAGAGGATAGACAATAGGGCGAGTGGTGGCTGGCTGCTAAGCAAATGTCTGAGCAAGCTTCCACGCTGGCTGTGGTGTAGACGGTGGATGGGAGGAGGGCCACACCGGAGGCAGAGAAGCAAATGGAAGAACGAGTGGCTGCATTAGAAAGGCAACGCCCATGGGGAAGAACACCAAGATCTCAATCACAAGGCAAGTTCTTTCCCAGGACTCAGTCTTATCAGACTAAAGGGAAGAAAGAAGGAAGACCCCAAGAGCCCTGAGGAAGTAGAGGGGCAGGGGATGAAGCATCCACTGATGAGAGAAAAGGCAATAAAAGGAGTGCTTCTGTCTAGTTCCCAATTTTACCCAAGGCCATCTCCAATCCCAGTGTGAGTTTAATATAGAATCTGTCCTTTTCCACAATGAGTACTTAGCAAAGCCTTTGAAAAGTGTTTCAGAATGTCTCAAAATTATCCACTGGAGAGGCAGGCTATTGCCATTTAACAATGCTACTCTTCAAAGATGCTCTTTCCTTGTCCTTTTCATGGCACTTGAGGACCTTTGGGTGGAATTCTCTCTGAGCAGTGTGAAAATATCAAAATAAAACCCCACAGAAAAAGGACAAGCACTGCAACTAGAGCCATCTACCACCCACACAGCCACTCACAGATCTGTAGCCTCTCACTCAGAGCAGAAAGAGAGACTTTAAATTCTAGAATGTTCACAATTGTGTTTCCTGAATCAGAACTACCTTCACCATTAGAGGGGGTTATTAATCTCAGTTCCAAAATCACAAGCATGACCCTGTTTGGGTTAGTATAGTGGATATTCAAGTATCAATACCAGTTAACAACACATAAATTGGAAGACATGACCTAGGTATTCAAGAACATAAAATTGAAGTCATATAGGGTCCTTAAAGAAATAGGACCCTGTGTCTGTGTGTGGTGGAAAGTCTCTGAATCCAGTTCCATTTCTAGAAAAGAAACTAAGAAATAATAACTTGGATAAATAGGTGTAACTGCATCTGTACCGAAAACTCTGTCTTCCCTCCTGTTGTAAATGGGTGAACCATTTGTGCTCTTATCTGTCAGCTCTGCCAGCTCCTTGGATCCCACTCCCTCTCATCTACTCAGAGATATGGCCCTGGCAATTCTCTCTCTCTCTCTCGCTCTCTCTCTCTCTCCCCCCTCTCTCTGCATCACCAATTTTCCTTTCTCTATTGGAACAACAGCAGACATATCCACCATCCAGTGGTGTATCAAGGATGGGGTGGAGGAGGCAGGCAGCCCTGGTGCAGGCAGTAACAGGGTGCATTGTCAGTAGAGAATGTAAATACAATAATGAAACAGACTGAAAGTCAGTCTGCTTTTTATTATTCTAAACAATCTCCACAAAAAACCCTGTCCCACGTGCCCTTCAATTTTTTTAATGACATACATTCTAAACAATTGCTGTAATTATTATTGAGTTCTAATGATGCATATGTAAGTTTCATATTAGGACATTTTGATTTTGCATTCTACATGTATGTTAATTTGGAGAACTCCCAGTCATACAGTTGAATCCTGAATGCAAATGGACTCAGAAACATGGACTCATTTTGGGGGAATAAGTTCATCCTGGACTAGAATTGTTCCAACTTGCTTCAGTACAGTTCATGTCTCCAATGCTTTTGGAATTACATATTTTGGGATTAAACTCTAGATTCAAAATTAAACAATGACTAAAGATGAAGAAATAGACCTTGTTACTTCAATTGTCATCCTAGGTGACCATTTGGAGTTTTTATTTGTGTCATTAAATTTAAAAGCATGAAATAGAGTGTGATTTGCAAAATGTAATATTTTTGTTTGGTTACTTTATACATGAAATATTTGCTGTATTTGGTTAATAATAGCTTTAAAATTGAAGCTTATTCCTCTATTTTAACTGATGCTTTAAGTGTTATAATTTAGCAGTTGCTTAAATTGCACCTTTTGTAGCTATTTTATTAAAATTCACTTAATAGTTACTGAACAATTATTTACATAGGCTATTATTTTACATCCAGACCATAGTGAAGAATCAAAGTTCAAACTGTTAGGGAGATATAAAACTATTGAATAAATAGTTGTGCTTTTTCTATCCAGCAGAAACTTGGAGGAACTTTCAGGCCTCTGTAGTATTATTGTAAAATCAGCAACTAGTTCCATAATTACTCTGAATTTCATAACACTGTTTGAAGCGGGGTCTCTATATCAACATGAAATGCCACTGACCCGGGGAGCAAAGAGGAGGTGATTGACACAATGGCTCAATTTATTTTGAAAAAAACATAATTCTTTCAACACACACATAGAGTTAAGGACAACTCTGAAGAAAAGCAAGCTGGCACATCCAAAGTACCTATACTAGAAACAACACAAGATTCAGATGACACAGGCTGAAAGATGACAAGGAACCATTTTCCATAAGCATTCACAATAAGAAAGAGAAAGGAAATGTCAGCAAGAGTTGACATCAATAGGATAAAAATAAATAAAGAAGAAAGAGACACTACTAGCAAAGACCAAGATGAAGACTTCTGTCTTAAGGGCATTGCATCAGCCAAAGGGGTGCTGATACAAAATACCAGAAATCTGTTGGCTTTTATAAAGGGTATTTATTTGGAGTAGAAGTTTACAGTTACCAGGCCATAAAGCGTAAGTTACTTCCCTCACCAACGTCTGTTACCACATGTTGGAGCCAGATGGCTGCCAATGTCTGCGAGGGTTCAGGCTTCCTCTTCCTCTTAAGGCTCTGTGGTCCCAGCTTCTTCTGATCTCAGCTGTAGGCTGGGATAAGTCTTGTTTCTCTCCTGGGGCTTGTTTCTCTCTGGGCTCAGCTGCTCTGGTCTCTCCACAGGACCATCTGTAAACTATCAGGCGAATGGCTCGTCTCTCTTCCCGGAGCCTCTGCCATGTCTAATGGAGCCTTCTCTTTCCTCATGTATCTGCTTCTCTGTGTGTTTACTTCCTGGGGCTCCAGCATTTAAAAATTCCAAACTCTGTCCTCTGCCATGCTGCCTCACCAAGGGGGCGGGATGCAACATCCTACTGATGTGGCCCAATCAAAGCCCTAATCATAATTTAATCAGGCCCAGAGGAAAAGACCAGTTTACAAATATAATCCAATATCTATTTCTGGAATTCATAAACAATGCCAAACTGCTACAGGTGTTGTTGAAAAAATCTTATTCCCACCAGCTACTGTCTCAATATTCACATTTACAACAAAACCCAAAAGAGCCATCTAGTCACTGTCTCCATATCCACCTGAGTTGGCTTCCATTACCATTACTCCACTGACACTATTTCTGTCAAGGTCACCATTGATTCCCATATTGCTAAATTTAGTGGGCAATTCCCGGTGCCCGTCTTATGTACCCTAATATCAGCATCTGAGACAGCTAATTACACCCTTTTTCACTTGATCTCTGGGATACAATTCTCTTATTTTTTCTTTCCCACCCACTCTTTCTCGGTCACCTTTCCATGATTGCCCTCCTTTTCCTGACCTCAAAACTTGAGAGAGCCCAAGCGCTCAGTTCTCAGACCACATCAATTCTTTATATTCATTCCCAGGTGATCTCATCCAGTCCCATAGCCTTAAATGCTGATATCTCTCAAAGTCACATCTCTAGCCCACCACTCCTCCCTACCTACTAGCCTTGCATATCCACTTGCTACTTGCCCTTGGATGTCTAATAAGCATCTCAGAGTTACACAGCTAAACCTGAATTCCTGATCTTTACCCCTAAACCTGCTCCTACAGCAGTCTTTCCCTTCTCCATAAAAAATATAGCTCCATTCTTTAGTTGCTGAAGTCAAAAATCTTGGAATCATCTTTGGTTCCCTTCTTTCCCTCTCACTCTACATCCAATCCATCATACCATTAGCTCTATATTTCAAATATGTTCTGAGTCCAACCACTCTCATCTCCCCTTGCCACTCGAAGCCACCATCACTTCTCTCCTGGGTTACTGCAATAGCCTCCTAACTGCTCTCTCTGCCTCTGCCAGCCCCCCACCCCCCCATCTATAGAATTATGTTAACATGTAACTCAATTCATGTCACTCTTCCAGAGACCTTCCAGAGACTTATCTCATGCAGAATAAAAATCCAAGTCCTTTTCATGGCCTACACAGCTCTACATTATCTGCCTCCTCCACCTACCCTCAATCTTTCTCATCCCCAGGCCCCAGTCTCCTCCCCCCAACCCACACTCTGCTCCAGCCACCCAGCTGCCATCTGCCCTACATGGTGTTCCTCTGACATGCCAAACACACTCCAATCTCAGCACCTTTGCACAAGCAGTTCCCTCTCTGCTGGACATGTCTTCCCTCAGGGATCTAGGTGGCTGCTTCCTCACATCATTCAGGTCTTCTAGAATGCCATCTTATTAGAGAGGTCTTCGCTGGCCAACCTGTCTCAAATAGCATTCTTCTGCTACTCTTTATCACTTTACACTGCTTTATTTTTCTGCATAGCCAATGATCACAGCTTGATATATATCTGTTTATTATCTATCTTCTGTAACTATTAAATATCCTTTACATGAACAGGAATGAGATGTTTTTGATGTTCACTTATCCTCAGTGCTTAGAACAATGCAACACTTAATATGTACTCAATAAACATTAGAATAATCAGGAAGATGATTAACTGGACCAATGGTCAGATCGCATTTCTAAAATACATTTTTTTTTTTACAGATTGTATTTTTAGTTGACTCAAAGTCTTAGCAAGCCTTCTGTACTTGAGACTGCGGAACACACATTTGGGAATGCCTCATGTTTCCAGGAATACTCACAGACTTACTCACACGTAGGGTGCTTTAAGATTTTTGGAAACATGTTGTTCTAATAGGCTTTATAAAAGAAGGGCACCATCCACCAGAAAGATTTCTGAGAGACAGATCTTGAAAAGACAAATGCTTGTTACGACTTTCTGGAGACAAAAACGGGGAAGGCTTGTCCCGAGTCAAGGTAGCATGGAATATTCTTAAGCACATATTTGTTGGCTCTTACCTAAAAAATCTTAAAGTACAATCTTGGACTGGAGCTTTTGAGAGACCATATCGGCCTTCATACCTGCACCTGAAAGCTCAGAAGCCCAAGGTGGATCAATTATACTATTTTACAAGTCTTTTAAAGTAAGCAGATTTAGAGTGTATTAACTTCCATTAGAAAATTTTTGAAATCTGCTGAGAAGGAAGGCACTATTTTTCTGTCTCTTTAGTAGTTAGAAATGTTTAGAGATAAGCATGCTTTTTAAATCTTAGGGATGTGTTAAACTGTATTCTACAGCATTTTTCAGACCAGGCATTAAGAATACGTTAAAGTGTTTATCTACTGCATTAATTTTAATTAGACTCCACTGGATTCTTTAAATGCTTTGATATGCTTTACAAAATGACCCCAAGATCTTTTATTAATCACAATACAAGCACCACTAACTTCAAATGCTGTTTCTAACTCTGAGTAGCGGCAGCTTGCCTACGACTGCCCTCTTCTGTTTCAAGAGTGTACTCCAAATTACATTTCATGGATTTCACAATTCTGGGTAGTACAAAATCAGAGTCTCCAGAAAATGTCATCAGGTAACAATCACATTATTTAAATAAAACAACCTCTCCCCTGAGGTTTGGGAGATGGTGCTGGAGCAGGTACATGATGGAAAGAGAAGGGGAAAGTAGCAAACTCCGAAGTGTGATAGTGATTTGTATTTCTTCAAACATTTGTCCCAGGAACTCTCACAGAAATGAACTTTAATCTTTTAAAACACAGGGCAATTAATCTAAACGTTTTCCTTTTCCTCACAGATGAAACACGATTTCAAAGACACAATTTTAACCACAGCTTTTACCTAAGGTATGTTTTGCAATTCAACTAGTTGAATTCTGTCTTGTTTTTAAAATTATAGTTAAATTCATATTTCAATGCCAGTTCCAAGCAGGAACTTATTGATACAATTAAAATAAGAAAAATCCTCCGTTCATATAAACCAGAAGGATATGCAGGTAATTAGGTTGTTAAGTCACATGAAATTGCCATCAAGAAAGCACATTGCAGGGTGCACATTGGCAACTGCAAGTGACTCAACATAAAACACACAGCCCTGTGCCGTAGGGCCCTAGGCACTGGCACAAAAGGTCCTCAGAGTGGGGTAGCTGGGGCAACAGGGGAGGGGCAGAGAGACACATCAAACTCTGCTGGGATCATTGTGTGTCTGCACAACGAAGGAGGCAGTTTAGGGTGAAGTTGAGACAAAATAGGAAAGAAATGCTTGATGGGAATTTGAGGAATTTTGCTACAAATATGATGAGTTTGTGCTACTCAGTCCTCTGAAGAACGAGGGCCAAGCCTTGTTAATTCTAGCCTTGACTAAAACAGTGTTTGATGATCTGGCCTCAAGGTCCTAATGCAGTTTGGAAACTTTGACAGCTAGATAAAAACTGAATTTCAACACAAAGCAGCTTTCTTATAAAAAGTGTGTGTGTGGGGGGAGAGTTCTTAAGTTGGTGGCTTTTTATCAGAACTGATTTACCTTCATATCTAGTCTGCCTCCTCCTCCATACACACACCTCATCTGAAATATATTGAGCTCAATTGTGTAAAAATGGTTTTCCAACTTGAAGAATTGTGTTTTTAAATGTACATTATTCCTACAGTATTGCAATACAAGTTGCCAAAGTTTGAAAATTCCTTAGAGCCCTTTGTCACCTGTGGACAGTCAGGCTTCATGGTCAGGAAAAATTGTGAGTCTTTGAACAGTGGGTGTCTCAGCTAGCTCACTAACCTGGGCTCTCAATGCTTTTCATTATCTCTGAGCTGTTTTACTACTCTGTAAATGGTAGAAAATAAAACACATGATCCTTGTCCAAAGAAATATAATATAAATTGTGTGAGGGTAAAGGGGACTTAATTATTGCCCTGTGGATTAGACCTGTTCTGCAGCCATTTGTAAATTAACTTCAGGATTCCTCACTGCTTATCTATGTCTCTGATCTTTAAGTTCTGCTCTGAACCAGTGTAACATTTTACTGGTTCCCTCATTAGTTAATGAGTTAGAGAAAATCTTGGACACATGTTCATTTTATATCTGTATGAGTCATGATTATAGCCTCTTTTTAAAACATCCTTTAACATCAAATTGTAGTTTGATGGTGTTTTTGTTTTTCCAAGACATACCGAGATGCCACATTCACTGACTCCGTAATAGTGAAGCAGTGTACATATGCCTGACAGAGTCAATTGTTTACGGTTATTGAAATTGATTTCACACCTAAAAAAAACCACCTCAGACTTTGCAAATAAAACATATAAGTCCATAGCACAGCAAAAATCATTTGAAATACATCTTTAATTTTAGAAAAATCAATATGCAATCTACAAAATATTTTGTTACATGATTATTAAGGCTTAATCTGTTTTATATTTGTATTGACATGACACAAAACCATATTTTGAGTAAAACATAATAATACTTAGTCATTGTTAAGGAAGTCCTTCTCACTGAATTTATAAGAAAAAGGGCTGTAATCCTAGGTACAGCTCCAGAATTAAAGGAACGAAAACCATGAACTGTCTTAGCTTTCATTTATGTGCTGGCAAGTTATTTTTCATAAACTGTTTCGATTTCCACAGAAAAGGTAATGTCCTTAAAATCCTCAGATCTGCACAACTGATCAAGTGACTATCAACCCATGAATTCATTTACACAGTTAATATGATCCTTTAGCTGGTAAGACAACCAGACCAAAACAATTAGACCAGATCAGCTAGTCCTGAACTGATCAACTCCCTAGAAGTCTGCCATGGTGTAAACCAAGGGCCAATCCCCCGTCAGGCTCATAAAGGGATGATCTAAATTACCGACATTAAAATGATAGAAAAGGAGCATCTCCTCCCTCACTCTCTCCCTTCCTCCCTTCCCTCCCTTCAAAGCAGGGGTGATTTGAAGATCATTTACTTTCTGGCAGAGGAGATTCCACTTCTTAATTTGTAAGACTAAATGGACCCTCCCTGATTTTTCACTTAAAGCTCCCAAATCAGATTTGACCTCCTGCCATTTCTGAGGTTAGAAGAATTGTATTAAAAAGCCTCTCTTCCCTATGCAGAAAGTTAATTTAACAATAAGTAATGAATATTTAAGGATCCTAATAGATGTGAAAATTAACAATTATGCTGTGGCACCCCACTGTTAATGCTATCAACCTTTGCATTGCCACAGCAACTCAATTTGGGTTTTACTCAGTCTTTTGTTACTGTATTTTCAAAACTGAATCTTGAGATTGCTCCTGAAGGCTCAGGAGTAAACAACCCCAGCAGTGAGTGCCCAGAGGTACTCATCAACCTGTGAAACCTGAGGGGCGATTAATTGAACCCTTTGCTGAATTTATTTTGTGGTGTAAATATTCATTAAGTTCATCTGAATCAGATTTCGCGTTCTTTGTGGGCAGGACGCCATAAAACAAGTGTAGAAAGGAACAGCGGTAATTAACGCAGCTAATTTACCTGGCACCCACAGCGCTGGGTCAGATTAGACCAGCCTGCATATTTGTTCCGAGCTGACTGAAGACACTTCAGAGTGTGCCCACACCAGATGATAAGGAAAGATGGAGGAGTTTGAAAAAATAATGACACACACACACAGATTTGCCCTCATATGCATCAATGTCGTGTCTTAACCATATGATGATATGAGCAATGCATCAAGTGGAATTGAAAGAGCAATACCAGTTCATTTGGTACTGGTCAATTTTTGCATTCTTTGCCTTTACAGTAAAAAAAAATGAAAGCAATAAAATCTGCTGATTGGGGAGCAGATGTGGCTCAAGCAGTTGAGTGCCCACGTCCCACATGGGAGGTCCCACAACCAGCAAAAACAATGAGCAACAGACAAGGGAGCCACGGGGGTGTGGGTGTGAAATCTACTGATTGATACAGACCATCAAAAGCTTATTTTAATCTTTTTTTTTTTTTTTTAAAAAAGGTTAAAATGAATGTAACACAATATTAAATATAACATGAAATAAACTCAACAAATAAATGTTGTTTAGAAGGTCATT
Organism: Tolypeutes matacus; assembly: GCA_026826555.1. NCBI lineage: Eukaryota > Metazoa > Chordata > Mammalia > Cingulata > Chlamyphoridae > Tolypeutes > Tolypeutes matacus. The sequence continues at coordinate 38,908,142 of JAKSZT010054030.1, forward strand.
ACAGTATATCAGTTCTGACTCAAGTCAAATTTGGTAAATAGAGAAAAATACCTCCTAATCATATTTAAGATTCAACAGAAATTGAAGATGTATTAATACCACATGGAGGACTTGTTCTTCAGACTAAAAATACCTAGACTATAGATTTCAGGAGCTTGAAAATTCTGACCTTTCACTCTTCATACTAAAAAGAAATTACAAAAAAAAAAAAAAAAAAAAAAGAAATTACAAACAGAATTATAATTGCTTATGTCATTATCTTTTTATTAGAAGCCAAACTATCTTAGCCATTTACCTGGCTTTGAAGAAGAGAAATGTTGCCTCTTGGAAATCAAGGTAGAAAAATGTATTGTCTTTCACTCTGCTCATCTGTTAAAAAAAAATACTCTAAATTAAGCAGAACTACTATAAAATAGTATGATAAAACTAGCATAAAATAATCATAAAATGATTTAGACTTCTACCTGATAGAGGCTCATGTTACTTACAAATAACGCTGTATCAAAAACATTCTTAAAATCTCTACTTCAGAGAAAGAATATTCATGAACTTTAAAAGTTTATCCTTAATGTATATAAATAGTTTAACTACTGTCCAATACTGGGATTCCATTTTGAAAGGAATTCCTCCAAAGAAAAAACAGTATGTCTTAGTGAATCGTACCAAAACCAGAAAGAGCTGCTTTGCAGCACACGCCAGAATATGAAGACATTTTGGAAATAATACAGGAGGAATTTCCTCCAGGAATTTCCTGGAGGAAAGACAGGCACTAAATATGGCCAGTGATTATTTAGCAATGTGGTGATTCAAAATCACTGACACTTCCAAATCTCTAGTTTAGCCTGTGGTTTCAACATCATTATCCACTTAGCCATGTTTCAGAGATGAGCGAAAGGGAAAATTAAGTTTGGTTTGTCTCCTTTGATTGATTGCCTCACCCTCTGATACAGGTGCTAACAGAGCAAGAAGAAGTAGGGCCTGAAGGATAATAAATATGGCAAGCAGGTAATTCAGAGTACAAAACAACCAGCCACTGAGTAATCAAAACTCAAAAACCTGTTAGTCAAACTGGCTGCCCAGTCACACGTCAAATAACAGTGCCTTTGGGTGTCAAAAGGAAGCAAAATCATCATACAAATTTATACATTCTAGACCAAACCCCCGGGGCACAAACATACCAAAAAGCATAAAATACAGACTGCTCAGTTCCAGGTCAAAACTTCTCTAAACTCAGCCCTCTATTCAGAAGTCATTTCCACTGTGCAGTAGCAGAACTGTGTGTGGTTTCTGTGAATACATTTGAAAAGTGGTCGTCTTCATTTGCTTTTGCTACTCCTACTGAGTTACGCAGTCACCAGCTTTGTCTGGGTCTTCTCCATCAATTTTAATCCATTTCTTTTCTATTTCAACCTGTTGTTCAAAACCAAAACATGGGCAACATTAACAAATGCAACCTGGCAATACCCTATTCAGTCCTATTTCATACCTTAGGTAGGACTGGAACTATATAAATCCTTCCCTCCAGGGTTGGTTCTGGAAGAGGATTGAAACCCTCATCTCTTCTTAGTCAAACAGTTCTCATAAAATGTATACAAAGCACAAATATTGATACAATTGCAGGTCTCACTAAAGATGGGATGGATTGTACCCTAATCATGTGTCGAGCCTTGGGCCCACCTAAGATTTATAACTCACCCCATTCATCTCTCTAATTAGCTGGAACACAGACCAGTAAGCCAGCTGGGCTGAACCATCTGCTGCCCCTCCTGTTTTGCATATCGGGTCAAACGTCACCTCTGCTTTGGGGCACTCCCTGACCACTCTGGATAAGGAAGCTCCCCATCACCCTCAATCTCATTACCCTACAGTATTCTCAGAATTTGTCACTATTTGAAATCATATTATTTATGGATTTACTACTGTTTCTTGTTTCCACCCACTAGAAGATCAGCTCCATGAGGGCAGGAACCTTGTCTCGTGTTCGCCACTGTGTCCCCAGTTGCTAGAGCAGTGCCTGGCATTTAGAAATTGCTCAACAGATACATATTAAATGTTAAGAATCTCATTTTGACACTGCCCCAGCTGGTGCAGATCAATTAGTACACGGTATTGAAGCTAAACATACTTTGTTATATAATTCTGAGCTGTCCTCTACAACTAAATGATGAAAGCGGCACATCCTGTGAATAGGAAAATAGGTATAAATGAAGCCTCCGTATGCACTTGGCCCCCATTTCAGTCACATGCAGTACTCATACACCTAGTGTTTCAGATCAGGTTCCCAAAGAAGCTGTTTCTGAGGTGGAGATTTGTGGGCAGAAATTTACTGGGCAGTGCTGGGGGGGTAGGGGGTAGGGGGGGTTGTCAATACCAGTGGGGGAAGGGAAGGGACGTGAAGAAAATGGCATGGGCAGAGGGAGAAGTTGGGCTCTAAGATAATCACAATAAAGGCCTCAACCAATCCCAGAGCTACCCCAAGTTGAGGCAATGGGGCCTTTATACCCTTGCACCCACCAGTCACTGAAAACCATGAAGGATGTCAGCCAGCAGCACTCCCAGCAGCTGAGAGAGTAAGTCCTTCGGTCCTGAAGAAACTGCACAGGGTAGCATCCACCCATCATTAATTTTACCAATAGAAACAAATCACTGAGCCCAAACATACAGACTTCTAAGCAGATGGTCCAAAATAAAGGATAAAACCTCCCTTCCATTTCCGTATGATAGGACCACTGGTTGGTTAATGATGTATTATATAATCACACTATTTTTAATAGGAATAAATGAATAGAAAATCAGGATGGTGTTGATCATAGTTGAGATTCAAGCAGCATGTAAGCATAACAGGTTTCTTTATTGCAGGACTTCTCAGAGCCTTCGTTTAACGTTACCTTAGGGTACAACATCCCTAACGTATTTTATACTTGGATTGTCATATGGGGCATATTTTGTGGAGTGCTATGCTAATATCATAATTTTACTATAAATATGCTTCCAATTTGGAATTCGCAATTCCAATTTAAAATGTGGATTCCTCTTTAATGCTGTTTTTCACTGAGAGCTAAATATTGAGTGCTCAGGCTCCCCTCTAAAACTGAAGGGAAGAACTAAGCTCACCACTGGTCATAAAGTTTGTATGGCCAGACTCTTCTTTAGGTCAAAGATCAGCATACACATGGTCATTTAAGAGATCAAAGTAAATATTTAAAGCCAAACGGGCACAGTTCTAGAAGCCCCAACTTGAACCAAAAGAGGTCTGGGATGTACCTGAATGTTGTAGCAAGCTCGCTGGTGAACATGTTTCTGTGGCTGGACATCGCTCTCCATACCCAGGGACCTGACCTCTGTCCTTGAGGCACAGGTATCAAGCATGACAAACTTAACAGTAGCAAATGGATACCAATCAGAAGGTATTTCTTGATCTGATCCAAGTTCCAGTTTGTATGACAGACAATGGGGATGATCAAGATCTTGAGAAATAAAAAGCAAATGGTCAAAGAATTTCAATGGCTGCTGAACATTTCTCTTGAATACAAAAGACAATTAGCTTTCCTTTTAATAAGTAAATCCATTAGTGTGAATTCCATTTAAACAACATACTATCAAATTTCCCAGTTTTGCGCTAACCAAGAAGAAATCTATCTGTGCTTTTTAAGAACTAGCGTTAAAATAAGTATATGACTTTATTAATATACATAATACTGCATACATTAACTCCTAAAATGTTTTCGATCAAAAGTATTATCAGATCTTCTTTAGTCAAAAGAGAAGGGTAACATTTATTTTAAACGTAAGTATTTTGCTACAATGTGAGGAGAACCTTTACAAAACCTCTTTCTCTTAGACAGAATAAGCTCTTACAATAATTCTTAAGTTTTTCATTTTCTTAACATTCTACTTATTAATAGACACTGAAAAGGTTAACGTCAGTCCAAATTAGGGCACATTATTAAAAATTAGGATTTTTTAAAGTTTCAACCTCAGTGAAATTTTATTATGTCTCAGAAAAAATTCCAGGCCAAGAATTCTTTTTTCAAGTAGAACAGATTATTTTTTAATACCGTAATTCTCACCGACCTTCCTTAAAAGCTTTGACTGGAACAGATGTAGAGTGTAGCGGCAGGCAAAATGACCATCAATTTTTCAATGTAATATTTGTTTTTCATTTGATTCAATTTGCCATTTACTGAACATCTATGCTATGCCAGACCAGATTCTGTGCTAGACCCAAGGATATGAGGTATACTCGAAGATTTTAAGTGGAGTCATATCAACAAGTGTGTGTGTGCGTCTGTGTATCTATGTGTTATAATGGAGTAAAACATATTTCCAATGTAATCCCTGGTGTAAGTTTGCAAATGTTCCACAACTCTGAACAAGATGAATCGTTCAGAGCATCTACTTAGCCAATGGGGCCGTTATCTTTACTTAAATAAATGTATCAGATGACAGCAATTTCAAAGGCCAGATTATATTACTGTACCACTGACACAGCTCAGAAAGAACATTTACATGAGAGTATAGCTTTAGGCACAACAAGATGTTAAAGGATTTCACTTAATTCTTAAAAGATAAATTACCTTTCATACCTTACAACCTGTTTCTTGTACAGAGACTAATAGAATTCTAAGTCTATAAAGGGCCCTGAGAAGTCATCAATCAATTAACCAGCAGATGCTCATTAGCCATCTACACCACTTACATGGAGGGTAGGACAACAGTGGCCTCTGAGGGGCTGTAAGCCACCCACATCACGGCAGACAGGTGACAAATTTTATTCACACACATATACCCAGAGGAGACGCCACAATTCATTACTCTTTCAAGCCTTCAGTCTGCAGCAAGAATACAGTGTGTTCATTCAAACTTAATCCAGGCAGTCTTTCTTTCTTTTATTTTTTTTTAATGTGTAGGGGCTCCAGCAATAGAGCAAAGAAATCTGGCCCCTGGGAGGAGCAGGAGCTGGGGGTTGGCTTTCAATTCAGGCACTGAGTTCTTTTATGTCACAGTGGTGAAGATGACAAACACTGCACCCAGACTGCCCAGGGTTCAATCTCAGCTCTGTTACTTAATAGCTATATAACCCTAGGAAACTTAACTGATCTTTCTGGGCCTCTGTTTCCCGATCTGAAAATGGGGGTGATGATGATAATAATGTGAACCTTACAGAGTTATGAGGCTTAAACCAGTTGTTCCTCATAGCGTACTGGAGCAGTGCTAACACAGGCCTAGAGATGTGCTGGATATATATTATTATTATTTTGCAAAGTACCACTCAATTACAAATCCAAATTATTATTTAATTACTACAATTTTGCTGTAAATTTTATACACTTAGAGCTGAAAATAATATTGGAGATTATCTAATTGGAAATCCTCATTTCGTAGGGAAAAAAAAACTGTTTTGCAATGTAAATTCTTACCCAAGAATTGAACACCCAGTCCTCCAAAAAAAAATGAGAAACAAAATCTGTCAGCTTATCTAAAAAACAAACAACAAAACCTGGTAAAAGATAAAGAGCAGCATTTTTCCAGTTTTCTGGCAAACTTTTCCATTTTCCATGCCTGCGCCTGGCACAATGTCTGGCACATTGGTGGCTCATTTGTTGAATTCATTTATTCACGGGCTGAGAGGGAAATCATATTTATCCCAGTGCCAACCACAAGAGGGCACTCTCTGGCTTTGGTAATTGTCATTCTCTCAGCCTAACTCCTTGTTTTCTTAGGAATGAGAATGCAAATCACAAAATCTACTTAGGTCTGTCTAGTTGAAAGCCAGTCCTTCTTGAACCTGAATACTTCACATCTAAAGCTGAACTGTTGAGAGTTCGAGAGAATGAATGATAGGAGTTTGATGCAAGAGGAGGGGGGAGAGAACCACCAATGCCCTGAGGACAGACTCTCTCCTTCTCCCTCCTTCTTCCCTTCCCCCCTCCCTCCCTAACAAAGTCTGAGCTCTGGAAAAGTTACACCTTCATAAGAATGAAATTTAGGAGCTGTATGTCCCAGGTCTACCTTTATCATAAAAAGAAAGACTTGATCCACGGTTAAAGGAATATTTGGCATTGTCATCTGGTTACAAAAAGGACCTTTCCCATCTCCCCTTGCAATCACATGGAAGTGATTTTGCCAAAATGAAAGATCAGTCCTGATCTCACAAATCCCCAGGAGCAAAGGCAAAATAATAATAGTAATAGTAATAATAATTAATGCATAGTAGACTAGCTCATCTATTCTGTCAGTTTCCATTTTTCAAATATTTTTTTAATGGAGCAGGTTTTTCAGATACTAGCTTGAAAATGGCAACTTTTAAAAGATTTTTGTCTTTTAAAGTTGTTTGTTCTGTGGCAGTTTGATATTATCTGTGAATTCCAAAAAAGAGATACTGATTATGTTTGTAAACTGGTCTGTTCCTCTGGGTGTGATACCCTTTGATTGTATTAGATTCAACAGAGATGTCTTTGATTAAATTATGTCAAGATTAGAGCTTTGATTCGACCATGTCATTAGAGTGGTGGATCCTGCTGCCCCCGGAAGAAAGATGAGCCTGATAGTCTACAGCTGACCTTGTGACAAGACAAAGCAGCTGAGCCCAGAAAGAAACCAGCCCAGGGAGAGAGACTAGCCTTATGCCAGCCTAGAGCTGAGATGGGAAGAAGCTGGGACCACGGAGCCTTAAGAGGAAGAAGGCAGGCTGAACCCTCACAGACATCGCCCACCATCTTGCATCAACACATGGCCAATGACTTTGGGTGAGAAAGTACTTCTTATGGTACCCTGAGTTGGACTATTTAGGGCCTTGTGACTGTAAGCTTCTACCCCAAATAAATACCCTTTATAAAAGCCAACAGAGTTCTGGTACTTTGCATCAGCACCCCTTTTGGCTGACCAATACAGCTCTCAACACACACAACTGATTCAAAACTCACATAGAAGGACAGAGGTGCGTTCCAGGACCCTCCATTCTCAGATCCACTGGCAGCAGTACCAGCAGCACTTGGGCACTTGTTAGAAACAGTACCTCGGGCCCCACCTCAGAATCTACAGTTTAATTAGATCCCAGGTGATTCATGGGCACATTAAAGTTTTGAGAAGCATTGCTACAAGACAAAGATTTACTCTCTTTCCCAAACAGTCATCTATACCTCTTCCCAAGAGGCAAATTGGGCTGCAGTCTGCCCAGGGCACCCTCTTGCTCTCTGAATTACCTTCCCCGATATCCATCACAGAGAAGCCTCATTGACAGGACCACAGATCCCAGAAGTGTCTTTGCCAGCTAGGCTCAGAGCTGCCTGGGAGACCAGCCCACTCTTAGGTCTCCTCCAGACAACTCGCCCACTGTCTCCCTCCCTTGACCTCTTTGAGTCCAGACCTGGTCTAAACAAAAAAGCTTTGCTCCCAAAGGATTTACTCAGGGAATCATGGCTAAAAACAGACTCCAATGCTTGTATAACCTTGTGTGGGCCTGGTGCTATGACAGCCTTCCAAAAGAATTCCTTAAGTCCAATATCAAGTCCTACCTGCCTCTCTGGGAGTGTCCATTCTTGTCATTGCTCTCAGTGAGCTCAAGGGCTAATAAATCATTCATTAAGTCTAATCCTGTGTGTGTGTGTGTGTGTGTGCGTGTGTGTGTAATAGGGCTGTGAGAGGCATGGGGATACCCAGAGCAGGGAGACTCAGGAGGTCAGCAGTTTGCAGCCTAGCTGTGCAGAAGAGCCCATACTGGGCCTACACCGGGAGAGCCTGGCTGGCAGGGGATAGGTATGTTTTAAGTCCCCCAGGTAATTCTAACGTGCAGCCAGGCTTGAGAAACACCAACATAGATTTTTTTAAAGGGCCATTGATGAAAGGATCCCGGCCTAACTCGGCTAACAACCCCATCACCCATCTATTCACCAAAGCCAGAGTTCTCCGTCCTTTCCCCCACAGCCCATCATTGTCTTGGGGGCACCTCCTCTGAATTCTCCTACTCACCGCTTTCCTCCCCATCTCAGTGTTCCCACTGCCACCACCCTTGCTCAGCATCTCTCATCTCTTACCACTTTCCCTGCATCTATAATCTACTCCTGGATCTCTCCTCCACTTCCCTGCCTGCCTTTCAAAGCAAGGTGTGATTCTGTCGTGGCCATTCCTAAAAACCCTCTTGAGGCTCCGGTGACCACAGGTAAGTGTCCACACCCCACTGCACAGCTCACAAGACCCTTCACATGCTGGCCCCTTCTCCTGCCACCCCCCCTCATCCCCAACTAGGAAGCTCGCCCACCTACACGCCTGTGTTCCTGCTGCCTCCATCCTTGGTGTCCTGCTCATTCTCCCAGGCCAAGCCTGTCCATCACCTCTCCAGCAAAGCCTTCCCTCATACCCCCAAGCAGTTTATCCCTCCTTTATCCAAGATCCCTCTGGAATCTCATGCCTGGAAGAGAAATCATTTCTACACTGCAATTGGATAGTTGCTTCTGTATCTGTCTGACCTACCAGGCTGTTATATTTATGGAGAAAAGCAATCATATAGGTGTCTACATTTCCCAAACATCCAGCATAGAGCCTGTACCTAGAGGAAACATAATGGAGGTTTATTAAATAAATCAATGAATGAGTGAGCCCTCTTCTCAATAAATTTGTATTTATTGACTCAATTAACTATACCATTAACTTGGAAAATGCAGTGTCATTTTCACAAGAACCTTTATATGTTGTTTCCTCCAAAATTAGAAAAAAATGCTTTGCATGGGTTCTCAGTTCAGAAAACGCTTCCGATCCCTGGCCAGATCCAGCCAGGGTGTTTGTTCCTTCAGGTTTCCGAGGAGCGAGGCAGGAATGGCTCTGTGGGAGCTTGTCCTCTTCCCCTTCTTAGCCCACCTAGACAAGCCAGCAGTGAGCCCTTTGTCCTCCTCTCTCAGGGGCATAGTGATTACTACAAATCTATGAGCAAACTACATTTGACCTTTTGTTTGGGTCCTAGGACCAAAGGAAAACAACTGGAGTCCAGTAATCACCGCAACTCCAGTCTGGGTCCATGGGACCCAGAGGTGATAGTAGGTGTTCCTGCCTGCCTGCTTTCCCCTTTTTATTTAGCAGAATAAAAGGTAACGCTCTGATTTTTATAACCCTTCTTTTATAACCAATTAATAGCACATAATGTTTAGAAGAGATAATTTGGAACATGTTCTCAAAACCCCAAAACTTGTTTCTCTGGGATGAAGATGATCAGGGAGTGGTCTTCCCCAGCAAATTTACATACAAAAGGCAGTCTACACCTCCCCCTGAGGATTTTAACACGGAAGCCCCACACACACACCAGGACACTGGAGTGGACCAGAAGGAGCCGAAGCCCCGGTGGCAGCGCTTCACCACCGCCATCTCACCCACTTCTTTTCCACGCAGCCACCCACTTCTTTTCCACGCAGCCATAGCAACAGCACCGTGACTAATGTGGGAATGAGACCGAGCATGCTGTGGAGCGGGACTCGGCATGCATGGTGTGGGGCTCCCAGGCTATACGTGCAATTAGGTTTGAGAAAATGTTGCTATAGGGCAACCCCAAATATCAATGCTCTCTGAAGGCCACAAGCTAGAGGGCTCAAAGATGAGCTTAGATTTCCCGGAGGACTTACCATATACAGAAGTGAGCTATGTGGAAGCAGGGATCAGATCTTATTCACCTTTATTCTCAGCAACTGAAGTGGCACTCAGTACACAGTAAGTGCTCAAAAAAGATTTGGTTCAATGAATGAATGAATGCAACTCAGGGCTCCCAAACCTGCCTATTTAGCTCCAGAGTCCAGCGTTCTGCTAGAAATAACTCCACTGAAACAGGGAGCAGGTCTAGTTTCAAAACGTGCTTTTTTGCTCTATTGTATTACACCCACTACTAAGTTGGTATTTTAAAATTGATGTGGCACCAGAACCATCTTAAAAGTTCTGAATTTCTAGTCTTTGTAAAATTGAAAAGATTAACAGCATTTTTAACACTTAGGCTGTGTCTACCTAATTCTAAAACAACTAATTGAGGGAAGCGGCTGTGGCTCAATCAGTAGGGCTCCCGTTTACCATATGGGAGGCCCCGGGTTCGGTTCCCGGGGCCTCCTGGTGAAGGCAAGCCCGCCCTCACGGCGTGGTTAGCTGACCCAGCGAGCACAAGCAGCAAGGGGGGGATAAATGAATGAATAAATAAAATAAAATCTTAAAAATAAATAAATAAATAAAATAAAACAACTAATTGAAATGTTCGAATTGGTAATTTCAGCCAGGGAAGTAACCTCTGGTAAAAATGAAAGTCTGTTGTATTTCAACAAGCAGCAAGCAAAACCAAAGAAGAGACTGGCACTGGCTAAGAATACAAGAAAGTTCAGGTAAATTCATGGGTGACAGATCTTAAAAGGTTAATAAGTTAATCTAAGATATGTTAGCAACATTTTTAATATTTGAGGTTGATGTCAACAAATGCCTACAAATGCATGTCTACACATTTTACCTCAGGGCCACCATCCACTATAAAAATTCTAGCCTAGGATGGTATTTTCATGATTATCAAAAAAAAAAAAAAAGGTTAAACTTCTTGGTGGAAATAGACATAGGAGTTAAAAATAAACCAGCTGTTTGACTAAATGTTCTACCTCTCATACCTCTCACCCAGCTGTGTAGCATTAGGTGGTAAGCATGACCTCAGATAACCAAAATATTTCAGCCAAGGAGAAAGGTAAAAGCCTGTAAGCTATTTCACATGAAAATGAATGTAGGGTGTTGACTATTTACTTGAATTTTTATCGGGAAGCCGGTCTATCTTCCACACCACAGCCCGGTAGGCACTCTCATATTTGGCCGACCCCACAGTGACCTGTATGACAGGTTCCGATTCAGGTTCGTGTAAACTCCCCAGACAGGCCCGGCGGTTCATTTTGGCTTTCAGGGACTTCTGCCTCTGGAGGTTCATAGTCCAGAGGGCCTTGATCCACTGCGATGGGACAGGAAAGTGGATCATTATGTTGTCACAGGACCTCAAGGAAGCGGCATGGGAAGGTCTCTGAGCCAATGGGGCCATAGAGACAAAGGCCTGAAGCTCCACATACGCCCCCTGGACAACCACTACAGACTTCACGGAAAAGGGAAGCTCTTCCCCATTATACAAGGTCTGGAAACGCATCAGCTCAAACCGGCAGGCATCCAGAGGGACAAACTTGATGATTCTTGATTGCTCAAATTCTTGTGCTTTCACACACTTATGAAAATGGTAGACAAGAATATCAATCCCCTTCTTCTCCAGGTCTTTTTCAAAATAGCGTTCATCCCGCTTCTGCAGCTCAAGGTCATTCAAAGTTAAAAAGCATTCTGTGTTCCCATTCACAAAGCAGAGGCAAGAGATTTGAGTTATCACAGCACTTTCGACCAATTTTCCTTCTTCTTTAGTGATTTTACCCCAAAAGTTGTCCACAATTTCCAGGGAAATTTCTTGTTCCTCGTAGCTCCTTTTTTGTTTTGAAAGAGCTGGCAGCTTCAGCAGTTCCTCCTCCACAGTAGTCAGAAAGTCAAGGAAGTCATGGTACTCCGTGGACCCCAACTTCAGCATCTGTTCTATGTCTGGTTCATGAACTACTTCTGTCTTGGGGTGGTATTTCCTTTTTTCTGTGTAAGAGACATGCTCAATCTTTACAGTATGGATTTTTCCTGCGACACTAAAGTTCTCGACTTTGGGTTCAGAAAGCTGGCAATTGGTATCGAGCTGCAGCTCTTTAAATGGTTTCTCTAACCCCTTCTCATAATACATTTGCAAAATTCCTCCAGGTAAGACTTTGAGAAAAATTGGTCCCCATTGCCGGGAAGACATCATGTTCTTCTTCTCAGGAATTCTCAGCATGAAAGACCACCCAGCTTTTGGCTGACTCCTGAAGAGCGTGTGAGGGACAAAGGAAGAGGCAGTGTCTTCAGCATATAGACATTGCATAGACAAATTTCCAAGTGAGTCTTGATTCTCAGCTGACTGGAGGTGTTCCAGCTTCTCACAGATATAGTTGAGTGAACACTGATTTAGGCTTTTCTGATCAATAGGCACCTCCTTGTTTCTTGATGGGAATGTCTTTTTGCTTTCTGGGTGGTCTAAGGTGACCTGGGAGGCACTGCCCTCATCTTTCCAAAATGGACTTGAAAAGGTACAGTCCTCCCGAAAATACTGAAAGTGGGGAGCATCGCTTTGGAACCCTAGGCTTTCAGCCTGGTGAGGGCTAATTTCATTTGGAAGATCCATTTTGGGAGCTGGATGTGTACATGAGGGCTCACTGGGTAATGAAGCATGGGATAAACAGGCTGGTTTGGTAGGTGATAAGGAGGAAGCTGCTCCTGCTGTGGTGAGTGAACTGTTTGAAGATGACTCCGGGATAGGATAAAGCAAACGACTCCCTGATTTGGGGATTACAGGAATACCTGGAAAGTCTTTGGTAGGTGTAGAAAGGGGAGAGTTGCTTGGAGGTCCTGGGCTGAGGTAAAAATCCACGATGGGTGAGGAGAGAGGGGTGCTGCTGGTGGAGGAAGATCCACTGGGGAATTCCTTGATGCCAGAAAGGTTCAGTTTCAGCCCATTTGGTCTACAGACACCTTGATTCTCTAGAGGGAAGTTCTTTGACTTTTGAGAAGATTGAAAAGCAGAGTCATCATCAAACGTGACCCAGTTGCCTGGGTTTGTGGAACACATCTTTGGGATCAGATTGTGGTCTTGTCAATAGATCAGACACGTTGTCTCTGTTAAAGGAGAAAGAGAAAAGAAAATAGAATATAAAATGAAAGAAAGAAGTCAAGTCATTAGGGGATCTTTAGTTTTGAGAAATACTCAGATGTAAAAGCACCCAGATTTACTGGTTGATTTCAAAGAAATGCTTAAGAACTGTAGCACTTTTTTTAATTTTTTGAGATGAACTCTAATTTTTATTCTGTTTATTTTATTTACACACACCCCATAACCACCAAACATATACTCCCTCTTTCCCTGCTCCATTTATCCCCTAGTAACCTCTAATCCACTTTCAGTCTCTGTGGAGTTGCTGTCTCTAGACATTTCTTGTAAGTGACATCCTTATATGACTTGCTTATTTCACTGAACATAGGTTTAAAATGTAGAACTTCTGATTCAATTAAATAAGTCTTTATTTGAATATTTCCTATGTCCACAGACTTTCATAGTGCTGTGAAGAATAAAGGAGGAGAAGGAAAAATCCAACTTTTAATGATCTTATAACCTATTGGCAGCTCAAAAATATGTGAGGTTTACAGTTTAGAGGCATTTTAAAATTCATGATCTCAATTACCAAAGACCCTGTGAGGTGTATATTATTATCCTTATTTCATAGCTAAGATTATTTGGCTTTACAGTGGTTGTCTAAAGTCACACTGTTGGTAAGAGGCAGAACAAGAATTTTTTAATAACATCTCTATTGAAATATACCATAAAATTGATCTTTTTAAAATATACAATCCAGTGTTTTTAGCATATTCACAAAGTTGTGCAACCATCACCACTATTAATTCTAGAACATTTTCATCATGCTACAAAAGAAACCCTGTGACCATTAGCAGTCACTCCCCATTCTCCTCCCCAGCCCACTCCCTTCCCAGGCCTTGACAACAACTAACTACTTTGTCTCTATGGATTTGGTTATTCTGGGCATTTCATATAAGTGGAATCATACAATATGTGGCCTTTTGTGACTGACTTCTTTCACTTGGTATAATGGTTTCAAGGGTCATCCATGTTGTAGCATGGATCAGAACTTCATTCCTTTCTATGGCTGAATAATATTCCATTGTGTGGATATACTACATTTTATTTATCCATGCATCAGATGATGGAGGTTTGGGTTGTTCTACTTTTTGGTTATTGTGAATAAAGCTCCTATGAACATTGACATATATGTTTTTGCATAGTCATTTCTCTTGGGTATCTTCCTAGGCATGTAAAGAACCAGGATTTGTACACAGGTCACTTCAGCACAATTTAATGCTCTATACATTTTTGAAATCCTTCTAATTAGCCCTGAGGCTATGAGCTGTTGGGGTCACAGCACTGACCTGAGGGGTGGGTAACCCCAATGCTGGGTGCTGCCTTTACTCACTAGCTTTGAGTATAGCCTCTCCAGACTCCAGTTCCACCTCTGCAAACATGTTAATAGACTAAAATGATCTCTGAGTCAACCCTGAAAACTATTCTATTTTGATTAACTTTCCAAATGAAAATTTTTTCAAAGGCAAAAATAATGTTACCACTAAGTAGATGGGTCACAGTGCTGGGATTTTTAGTCAAACTTCCAAAGTAACAGAAAGAAAAACTCCACGAGATCTACTGATGTGAAATGCAAAACTGCTGAAATTCTGCCCATGGGAAAGGCATATATCTACCTTCAGTCCACATTCTCACCTTCCCTTGTGGATAATGGAGTTCCACAAATGCAATCATTCAAGCTTGAAATAGAGCAAAGACAGAGAAAGAGGGCCTGGGGCTCTGCTGGTGTTGGTGACAGGGTGCACTCAATATTGTTGTTTGTTACCTCCATATGTTCCTGAGGGCATGAAAACACACTGCAGAGCAGCAGCCAAGGCTCTCTGGCTCTTTATGGAAGGCATTTTACTATCATTGCATTTACATTACATTGCATTTCTAGAAGGCATTTACTGTCATAGCCTGGAGGCGCCATGAAGCGCTTTCCCCTCAGTGCCAGACGGGCTGTGTTTCAACACAGGAAATCAGTAGCAATACTTCTGGACCCACCCCCATCCTGCCCTCTTCAGAAGGAATCCAGCCAAAATAACTCCTCACATAGGGTAAGAGCTCATGAAAATATTTACTTTAGTTGAGTTTATTAAAAAAAGAAAGTGAAGACCAAGGGAAAAATTTTCAGACTGAACCCTTTTCTGTTCTATACAAAACATTTTGCCTCATCAATTTTACCTTAGTAACTTCAAATTTGGAGTGATATTGATTTCCTTTTTTGCAAGACAAAGTGATTTCCATAAGCGGGACAAAGAAGTCAATCCCATTACTTTGTAATACAGTCCTGAACTTTTTAAAAGCACACTCTCTTAGTTTGCTAGGCTGCTCAAAGCAGACACCATCAAATGGGTTGGCTTTTAACAATGGGAATTTATTAGCTTACAGTTTGAGGCCATGAAAAAGGTCCAAATCAAGGCGATGCTTTCTCTCTCTCTCTCTCTCATCCTGTTTATAAAGGACTTCAGTAAGAGGATTATTAAGACCCATCCTGACTGAGGAGGGTCACATCTTAACTGAAGTAGCCTCCTCAAAAGACCCTACTTATAACGGGTCCAAACCCAGGGGAATGGATTAAATTTAAGAACATGCCTTTCTGGGGAACGTATAGCTTCAAACCACCACACACACCTTGCAAATGATCTCCTTAAGCCCCAAATCTGTGCAAACCACACTTCCCACTCCATATGTAGGAATCTTCCTTAGAAGGCACTCAGCAAATAGAAAGAGAATTTAATTCAATCAAATAGAATTCTGTATTGCACCCAACAGGAACCCAAATCTTTGTTCCTGTTAAAAGGCAAACCTTTGTTCCTGTTAGATGGCAATGTCTAGGGATGTAACAATTTCAGAATAATTACAAAGCTTGAAATACAGTTTGGTAAATTAAAATGAGCATCATGTCTTGATATATTTTCAGGACAAGTTTTCTTACTAAATAACAAAGTGCTTAACCAAACATACAAATTAAAAACTAATTGCACATGATGAATACAAGAGTCTACTCATTTTTTTAAAAGACAGGCTTTAGAGGCTGTTCTTAAGTGTGTAGCTAAGGGTCTAATCCCTGTGGTTAGGAATGAGTTTGTTTCCTTAGGTTTGTCCCACTGTGCTCCTCCTTTTTTTGCTTCTCTATTCCTCTTTTTGCTCTTCCTTTTCAATCCTTTTCCCACTCACTTCCATTTCTCTTATCCCTTTCACCCCCTCCATCTGTATGACCTCATCCTTCCTGATTTCAAAGCCTCCACCAGTCATGGCTCAAAGTCAACAACTAGAAACAATTCCACTCTCCTTCCCACCTAACACCCCCGCTCCTGGAGGGAAGGGCGATCATGCCCTGTCCAGAGCTTTGGTCTGCCACAAGCCTTTTTGATCTCTGGAAGGGATAAGGAAGCTCAGAGTTGATAAGTTCAGATGCATCTTCCTTCAGTCATCTCTAACTTCACCCCATCTCTTCAAGACATTGAAATCTAAAAGTATTCAAGCATCAGCATCTATTTAAACCTCTTTTTCCTGCACCTTCCAGTGGATCCAGCATCTTCACCATTTACAGAGCCCTTTCACAGGCAACATCCCTGTGGCAGTTTGAAGCTGGGTGAACTCCAGAAGATGATGTCTTTAGAGCTAATCCATTCCTGTGCATTCCTATTATAGATGGGACCTTTTGAGTAGATTCAGATAAGGGACTTTCCTTTTGATTAGATCACTTCGGTAGGGCATGACCCAGGGTGAGTCTTAATCCTTTTACTGGAGTCCTTTACAAATTGGAGAAGCCTACAGAGACACACAGAAAAAAGCGGCAGAGACAAAGAAACGCCAGAGAAGCTGAAAGAGAGGTCCTGGAGGCTGGAATCATGGCAGCACAGAGGCGTGGAAAGAAGCCCACAAGAGGTTGAAAGAGATGAGGCCCAGAGAAAAGAGGAGAGACTGGCCATATGCCTGGTTGTCCACAACTGAGCTTGGGAAGAAAGCAAGCCTGGAAGAGAAGGCAGAGCCCCATTATGCCCTGTCATGTGCCTGACTGCCCACAGCTGCACTTGGTGAGACAGCTTCTCTTGATGATGCCTTGGTGTGGACACTGCCATGGCCTCAGAAATGTAAGCTTTAAACCTAATATATTCCCTTCATAAAAGCCAATCCATTTCTACTATATTGCATGGGCAGCCTTTAGCAAACTAAAACAATCTCTTTAAACTTCACAACAATCCAGAGAGGACAGAGCATGCGGATACTTCCCCAAGGTCTGGAAGACAGTGCAGAACTGGGAACCCAGCACTCCTGATGCCAAGTCCCCACCTGCCTTCCTCTGAAGCAAAGATTCCTCTGGCTTTTTTATCAGCTGTGGATTCCATCACCCTGCATGCCCCAATCCTTTCTTTCAGAATCTTGTTTTCAGTCCATCTGGATTATGCTAAAAACCTTGGAAGACTACTCCAGGCAAAATTTAGAGACAGGGCAAGACACCAAGTCTATAAATGAGGCAATGATAGAAAAGGAAAAAATATTATGATGGAAATGTCTAGAAACCAATTTCTGAGGTTTGAATAATCTTATTCCCCTTATGATACTGGGAATAACAAGTCTATAGGTAAATAAGAGATTTTCAACCTTTTACATCAACACACGTGACAGATGGCATTCAGAAGCCAAGCACAATGTATTGGCTACACCCAGATTTCAACAACACCCAAAATATTTAGGGAAGTACTAAAATAATTAATTTTCCCCACCATTCTAAAGGTTGAGTCAGAATAGGAGGGCACCATGCAACAGAAAAATGAGAAAGGCTGCCTGTACACACAATTCCTGCACTCCACCCCTTTATTCCACTTATGAAATCATTCTTTCATGATCTTTCTTTCAGTCATCAAGTTGGCAGAGTGTGACACTCCAGGGTTCCATTCCACCACAAAAATTAGCAAAAACTGGCAGAACCATCTTTCTTGGAGCTTGAGAAAAGAGTTAAAGGGGTCCAGTAACTGGGTGAGTGCCAAATCAAGAAAGTGACAACTTAAAAATGGTAGGAAAACCTCATGGTTCCGTTGCTGGCCCTCTCACCCTTTCCTGGCTCAGTGTGGAGCAGCTTGCACCATCATTGCAGAGACTTGGTCCAGGTTCTGAAGGGAGCAGAGTAATCCCCTATGAGTATACTGGGGGTGCATATATATCTGTGCCAATATGTCTGGTGGCAGCCTGAAAGACTGAACCAAGACACTCTATCAAACTTGCCATTACAGAAATTGCCCTGCACACAGATGCAGCTTGCAGACAGCTAAAATCAGTGTAGGAAACAATCAAACCTCAGTGCCCTGGGGCAATGGATTGCCAACTTTAAGACATACAATAGAGCACGAACATCTCGAGGAAAAATTATTTCATAGGGAGAAGAGGGAGTATGCAGATCCATGTAATCAGAGGAATTCTTAAGGCCATGAATACATGCATAGAATAAGACACATTCTCAGAAAAGACTAGACAGTACCCTACACTTTTGCCTTGGACTGATTTTTAGGTTCATTGTTAGGAGGACTAAGTTCTAAAGGAGTGCACCAGCCAATCTGCAAAGACTATGAAAGGTGTTTTTTGCATGTCTGTTTTTGTTAACTCCTGGCATTCAAGGAAATCTCTGTCATATCACAAGTCAGATGCAAACCTAAGGAACAGGTACTTCAGGCACTAAATTAAAGAGTTAATATATTAAAAGAGTAAAATGTACAATAGATAACAAGGCATACAAAGAAAGAGAAAATGATGATCCATCCAAAAGAGAAAGATAAAACATCAGAAATCATCAAGGAAGAAAACCAAACTTTGCAGATACCAGGCAAAAGACTTTTTAATGAATCATTTTAAATATGCTCAGAGAGCTAAAGGAAAACACAAAGAACTAATGGATATCAGGAAAATTACATATGAACAAAATGAGAATTTCAATAAAGTAGAAATTAGAAGGGAACAAAACAGGGATAGAGCAATAACTGAAACAAAATGAATTCCCTAGAGGATTCAACAGCAAACTGGAGCTGGTAGACGAAAGAACAGAAAATTGAAATTATCTGGTCTGAGGACCAGAAAGAAAAAATAATGAAGAAGAAAAGTGAACAGAGCCCAGGGGACCTGTGGGACAGCATCAGCAGACCAACATTTGCATTATGGGAGTTCCAGAATGAGAAGAAAGTGAGGAAAAGGAAGAAAGACTACTTGAAGAAATAAAAGCTGAAAACTTTCCAAATTTGGTGAAAAACATGAATATACTCATCTAAGAAGCTCAGCAAACTCAAAACAAGATATACTCAGAGATCAACACCCAAACATATTATAATCAAACTCGAATACCAAAGGAAAAAGAGAATCCTGACAGCTGTAAGAGAGAAGCAATATGTCATGTACAAGGGAGCCTCAGTAAAATTAAATGCCAATTTCTCATCACAAACTATGGAACAGAAGGCAGTGGGATGACATATTTAAAGTGCTGAAAGAAAATAACTGCTAACCAAGAATTCTATATATAGTGAAACTGTCTTTCAAAATGAGGGAGAGATTTAGATGTTCCCAGAAAAACAAAAGCATAGGGGGGTTGTCACTATTAGACCCGGCCTATAAACAATGGTAAAGGCAGTTCTTCAGAGTAGATCACAGCTGCATAAAGATCTCTGGTAAAGATAAATACCTGGGTAATTAAAAATGTTGGGAATGTTGTATTTTTGGTTTGTAACTCCAATTTTCACTTCTCACATGAAATATAATGATAAATCAATGGTTTTGGACACGATGTATAACAATGTAATTTATGACAAGAACAACATAAATGTGGAGGGACATAGGGTTATAGGAACATGGTTTGTGGATGCCTTTGAAGTTAGGTTGGTATCAAATCAAGGAAACCATTGTAGATCTAGGATGTTAAATTTAAGCCCCACAGTAACCACAAAGAATATATCTGAAAAGTAATCACAGAAGAAAATAAGGGACTCTAACTGATTCACTACAAAGGATCGACTAAACTCAAAGTAGACAGTAATGGAAGTATTCAGGGACAAAAAAGGTATGACCTACAAAAATTAAAGAGCGAAATGGCAGAAGAAAGTCCTGCACTATCAGTAGTCACTTTAAATGTGAATAGACTAGGGAGCAGATGTAGCTCAAGTGGTTGAGCACCTGTTTCCCATGTACAAGGTCCCGGGTTCGATCTCCAGTACCTCCTAAAAGCAAACAAATGAAAACACCAACTCAGGGGAGATGATGTAGCTCAGTGGTTAAGTGTAGCCTTCCCATATACGAGGTCCTGAGTTCAATACCAGGCCCCTGTACCTCAAATTAGAAAAAAAAAAAAGAAAGAAAAGGAAAGAAAAGAAAAAGTGAATGGATTAAACTTTCCAAAGGCCAGAGATTGATAGAATGGATTTTAAAAAGCATGATCCATCTATATGCTGTTTATAAGAAATTCACCATAAATTCAAAGACACAAGTATACTGAAAGTGAAAGGATGGAAAAAAATATTCCATGCAAACAGTAATCAAAAAGACAGCAAAGTGGTTTTTACTAATATCAGAATAGATTTTAAGTAAAAAACTCATAAGGGACAAGCAAGTAATAAAAGCTTCAATTCAACAAGAAGATATAAAAATTATAAATATACATGCACCTAACAGCAGAACACAAAAATATATGAAGCAAATATCAACAAATTTGATGAAAGAAATAGATGGTTCTATATTAATAGTAGGAAACTTCATATCACCACTTCCAATAAAGGATAAAACATCTAGACTGTAGATTGATAAGTAAATAGAAGACTTGAACAAAACTATAAACCAACTAGACCAAACAGACATAAATGGAGCACTTCATCCAACAACAGCAGAATATGTCTTCTTCTCTACTGCACATGGGTCATTCTTAGAATAGACCACATGTTAGGCCACATCCAAGTCTCAATAAATTTAAAAAGAATGAAATCATACAAAATATCTTCTTCAACCACAGTTGAATAAGGCTAGAAATCAATAACAGAGGGAGAAATGGAAAATTCACAAATATGTGGAAACTGAACAGCACACTCAAAAAACCAATGGGTCAAAGAAGAAAGGAAATTGGGAAATATCTTAAGATGAATGCAAATGAAAACACAATATACCCAAAATTTATAGAATGCAGCAAAGGCAGTGCCCAGAAGGAAATTTATAGCTGTTAATGCCTACATTAAAAAAGAAAAAAAAAAAAACAAGAAAAATCTCAAAACAGATACCTAAACTCACACCCAGAGGAACTAGAAAAATAATAACAAACTAAACCCAAGTGAGCAAAAGGAAGGAAAAAGTAAGATTAGAACAGAGATAAATGAAATAGAGAATTGAAAAACAATTGAGAGAAGCAATAAAACCAAAATTTGAATTCTTTGAAAAAAATCAGTAAAATTGACAAACCTTTAGCTAGACTGGCAAAGAAAAAGAGAGAAGGAATACAAATAATGAAAATCAGAACTTTAAAGGGGACAATACAGACTCCACAGAAATAAACTGGATTATAACACGGTACTATGATCCATTATATGCCAAGAAATTAGATAACCTAGATGACATAAATTCCAAGATATATGCAATTTACCTAAAAATGACACAAGAAGAAATAGAAGACTTCAACAAACCTATAAAAAGTGAAGAGGGGGAGTGGGTATAGCTCAGTGGTTAAGTGCCTGCTTCCCATACACAAGGTCCCAGGTTCAATCCCTGATACCTCCTAAAAAGGAGGCGCGGGGGTGGGGTGGGGGGTGGAGAGATTGAATCAATATTCAAAACCTCCCAACAAAGAAAAGTTCACGACCAGATGGCTTCACTAGTGAATTTTACTAAGCCTTCAAAGAAGAATTAACACCAATTCAGCTCAAACTCTTCCAAAATCTGGAGAAAAGGGAACCTTCCCTAACTCACTCTATGAGGCCAGAATCACTTTCATACCAAAGACAGATAAAGATAAAGAAAATTACAGATTAACATCCATTATGAATATAGATGCAAAATCCTTAACAAATACTAGCAAACCAATCCAACAGCATATTATTTAAGGATTATATACCATGACCAAGTGAATTTATTCCAGGAACACAAGAGTGATCTAATATAGGAAGATCAATTAATATAATAACCAAATCAAAAGAATGAAGGAAAAAAACACATTATCATCTCAATTGTCACAGAAAAGGCATTTGACAAAATTTAGCATCTATTTTTTGATAAAACACTTACAAAACTAGAAACAGAAGGAAAGTAACTCAACATGATAAGTATATATATGGAAAATTCACAGCTAACCTCATACTCAATGGCAAAACACTGAAGGATTTCAGGAACAAAGCAAGGATGCCCACTGTCATCACAAGCAATTAGGCAAGAAAAAGAAAAAGCATCCAAATGGGAAAGGAAAAAGCAAAACGTTCCCTATTTGCAGATGACTAGATCCTATATATAGAAAATCCCAAAGAAATTACAAGATAGCTCCTAGAGGTAATAAACAAATTCAGCAAAATGTGGGGTACAAGATCAACATGCAAAAATGAGTGGTGTTTCTATATACCATCAATGAACAATCCAAAAAGGAAATCAACAATTCCACTTATAATAGCAACTGAAAGAATCAAACTATGGAAAACTACAAACATTGCTGAAAGAAATTAAAGAAGACCTAAATAAATGGAAAGACATTTGTGTTCCTGGATTGGAAGATGATATATTGCTAAGATATTGATCCTACTATCCTGTAAAAGAACAAAGTTGGAGGACTCACATTTTCTGATTTCAAAACTTATCACAAAGCTACAGTAATCAAAACAGCCTGGTACTGGACAAAGACAGACATCGATGGCCAATTAATTTTTGACAATGTTGCCAAGTCTATTCAATGAGTAAAGAATAGTCTCTTCAACAAAGGGTGCAGGGAACACTGAATATCCACATGCAAAACAATGAAAGTGGACCCATACCTCATATCATATAAAAACTTAACTCTAAGTGGATCAAAGATCTAAATATAAGAACTAAAAGTATAAAACTCCTAGAAGAAAACATAGGGAAATATCTTCATGATCTTAGACCTGGCATGGATTCTCAGATATGACTCTAAAAGCATAAGGTATAAAAGGAACAATAAATAAATTGGACCTCATCAAAATAAAAAACTTTTGTGCATCAAAGGACATTATCAAGAAAATGAAAATAAAACCTACAGAATGGGAGAAAATATTTGGAAACCTTGTAGGTGATAAGGATTTAATACCCAGAATATATAAAGAACTCCTAAAACTCAACAACAAAAGACAAACAGCCCAATAAATAAATTGACAGTTTTCAAAAAAAGATATATAAACACAGGAAAAGATGCTCAAACATCATTAGCCATCAGGACAATGCAAATCAATACCATAATGAGATTCTACTTCACACTACCTAGAATGGCTATAATTAGAAAAACAGAAAATAACAATATTTGGCAAAGATGCAGAGAAATAGGAACACTTGTGCATTGCTGGTGAGAATGTAAAATGGTGCAGCCTCTGTGGAAAACAGTTTCTGTTCCTCAGAAAGTTAAGTAAAGAATTACCATATGACCCAGCAATCCCACCTTTAGGTATATACCCCAAAGAATTGAAAGTAGGGACTCAGTAGGTATTTGTACACAAATGTTCATAGCACATTATTCACAATAGCCAAAGGGGGGAAGCAACCCAAGTTTCCATCAACAGATGAATGGATAAACAATATGTGGTATATACATGAAATGGAATATAATTCAGCCATAAAAAAAAAAATGATGATCTGATACATGCTACAACGTGGATGAATCTTGAAGACACCATGCTGCGTGTGAAATAAGCCAGACACAAAAGGACAAATATTGTATGATATCACTTATATGAAATAATGAGAATATGCAAATGCATCAAGATAAAATAGATTCGTTTTGGTAATGGATATGTAATGGTAGCAAAACCTTGTGAACATAATTAACAGCACTGAAATATATATCTGAATGTGGTTAAAATGGGAAATGTTAGGTTGTATATATGGTAATAGAGTAAAAATTTAAAACAAAACAAAAAAAAATCTATGGAACTGCATCTCACAAACAGTGAAACCTAAGTTAAACCATGGATTATAGCTAACAGTACAATTATAAAAATGTGCTGTCATTAATGGTAACAAATGTTCCATACCATTGCAATGTGTTACTAAGAGGATGATATAAGGGAATCCTGTGTTTTATGCATGATTGTTCTATAAGCCACAACTTTTAAAATATTAAATAAATAAATAACTCCTTGTTGAATCAAGGAATTAGTCAACTTATCTGCCAAAATAAATTTGTTTTAAGTTAAAAAAAAAAAAAAGATTTCAAGGTTATCAGGAATGGGGGTTGGAGTAGGCAATAGAGAGTTAATGATTAACTGGGACAGAGGTGATGTTTGGGGTGATGGAAAAGTTTGTATGGTAATGAGGGTAGCACAATATTGTGAATGTAATTAAAACCAGTATATGTGAAAGTGGTTAAAGTGGGAAACATTATACTGTATTTATGTTATCACAATAAAAGTTTTAAAAAAAAACAATCATTCTTGTAAGAGTATTACACAGTACAGTTATTTCCATGAATTTACTCTAAATTGTTATTAAAAGTAAATCTTTCATGTGAATATACTTGCTGTCCTGATTTTGTGATAATCAGGGTAGGCTAAACATTCGCTATATGAGAAACCATGCATGTGTCCCCAGACCTAGTTTTTCTCCCTAGGTCTGGTTTTTAGAATGCTGGTGATAAACTAAGCCTGATTTATTATATGACCATCCTGTATGGGAAAAGAAGGTAACTTTGGGTATCTTTGGTCAACCTTAAGAGATATAGCAGAGGGATGGATGTGGCTCGGGTGGTTGGACGTCTGTCTCCCACACGGAGGGACCTGGGTCTGATCCCCGGGACCTCCCGGTAAAAATTTTAAGAAAAGGAAAACATAGAAGGCGCACAGGCCACCAGGCCCTGCGCGCCACGCGGCAAAGTGATGACGTAACAGGAGAGTGACACAAGGGAGAGCCAAGACGAGACGCACCGAAAAACCAGGAACTAAGGTGGCACAGGCAGTAGGACGCCTCTCTCCCACATCGGAGGTTCCGAGGATCGAATCCCAGTGAAGACAGGAGGAGAAGGAGGAGAAGAGAGGACAGGAAACGGACACAGAGTTGCCCAGCAAATGGACACAGAAACAGCAAAAACGGAGGGGTGGGGATGGATAAAAGTAAATAAATAAATAAATAAATCCTTAAAAAAATGTATAGGGGAGGAAGATATGGACTATAGTTAGTAGTAATACTTGGACGTTGCTCTTTCATGATTTGTTAACAAATGTTTCACAACAATGCAGGGCGTTTGTGGGGGTGGGGTGATGTGTGGGAGCCCTGTAAGATGTTATTCATGTTTGTTTTGTAAGTTTACAATGTTTACTGAACACTTATAGTTTATGTATGTTCATGTATGAATGATATACTTCAATAAAAAAATTTTTTTAAAGTAAATCTTTCACAAATATCAACATTTTAAATATTATTGCATGGGAAACGGATGTGGCTCAAGAGGTTCGGCGTCCGTCTACCATATGGAGAGACCGGGGTTCGATCCCCGGTACCTCCCGGTAATAAATAAATAAATAAATAAATAAATAAATAAATATTATTGCAAATTACCTCTTGTAACTAAAAACTACTGGTGTGGAAAAATGGTCTGAACCAAAAATAATTGAGGATAAAAATTTTCAAGTCACTTTTTTTACTTTTCCATAAAGTAAATCTCTATATGCTCTTCCCAGTTCAAAGAATCATTGAATTTTGGAGTTAGAAAGAAATTAGAGGCAATCTTTTTGTTGTTAAGTTTTAGAAGTTAATTTTTTAGGGGTTAATTTTGTTGCTAATTAATAAATATCCCAGTTGAAAGAACACTGAATTTTAGAGTTAGAAATGAGAGCCTTGGATTATGGGAAAATGGAGTAAGAAACTCCAGGATTTAGTCCTTCTACCAGAACAACTATTAAACAGGAAGGAACTGTCCAAAACAACTATTTTAAAACTCCAGAGGCCAATAGAACACTAGTATAACATCCAGGGATGAGCAGGAGGAAGAGGCTGACAATTTATGGTAAAGAACATTGAATTGCTCTCTGTGAGGTGATTATTAGAGTCCATCCCCGACTCTTTCAGCAGGCAATCATAGAGCCCAGCCTCTGGCTAGCTTGCTGGTGACAGAAAAGAACATACAAATCTTCTTCCCCAAGACCAGAGGTGGGCACAGCTGATTGCTGATCATGGCTTTTGATTAGCAATTACAGATTGCTGGAGACAGCCATTGTCCCAACTTGCCCCCAAACAAATGCAGCAGTGGAATAGACTTAAAGATGCCATGCTTCCTCAGGGCTGCAGAGGACAGCTGGCTAAAGGGCTGCATTTGCTGAGCAGGTCAAGAAAATTCAGCTTTGGGAAGCCATGGAAGAAACTCTTGGCACACTTCCAGATACCCTCCCTAAGGCACTTTAGATCTAATCCATGCCCTCTTTGTGGGCTCCTGGCATGTTTCAGCTGGGAAAGACTAACTTGGAAAACTCCTGACATGTCCCCCCTCCCAGAATTTCCCTCCAGGTGAAAGCAGCTTGAGATAATGAAAGGAGTGTAAAAAAACTATAGAGGCAGAGTGTCTGGTGCAAAGGTTTGCCTTCTTTAAATACCCAGGAGAGGAAAGTCTGTTTTACTCTAAAATAGAGGAGGCATTCAAACTCCTGTAAGCAGGGGAACTCCAAAACAATTAACAAGCACAAGCCCAGGATAAGAAACAAGCCTAGAAAAGACAGGGAGAACCCTGAATAATGCATTCACCTTGGGTACTACTTCCTGACAGGAGGGCCGAAGCTCAAGAAAATCTGTCTTATCACCAGTTGGTTTCAAAACTATGAAATGTGAAACAGACATTGCAGGGAATAAATCCCAGAGTTAACATTTTAAAATATTAAAATGTACAGTGGGTAACAAAAGAGTACAAGACAAACAAAGAAATAGAAAATAATGGTCCATCCAAAGAAAGAGGATAAAAATCCAGAAAACACCAACAAAAAAGACTAGAATGTGGACAGACAAAACAAAGACTTTTTAAAAAGTTATCTGAAAAAACCTCAAGGAGACGAAGGAAAATACAGAGAAAGAACTAAAGGATATCAGGGAAATAATGAATGAAAAATATGAGAATCTTAGTAAAGCAATAGAAATTTTAAAACAGGAACCAAACAGAACTACTGGAGTTGAAGACCACAATAAATGAAATGAAAAATTCCCAGGAGGGTTTCAAGAGCACATTGGAGTTGGTAGAAGAAAGAATCAGTGAACTCGAAGATAAAACACTTGAAATGAGTCAGGCTGAGGAGCAGAAAGAAAGAAGAATTATATAAAAAAAACAAAAATAGCCTAAGACACCTCTAGGACACCATCAAGCATACCAATCTATGCATTATGGGAGTCACAGAAGGAGAAGAAAGAGAGAAAAGGGCAGAAGGAATATTCAAAGCAATAATGAAGAGAACCTCCCAAACCTAGCAAAAGAAGTGAATATGCACATCCAAGAAGCTCAGAGAATACCAAACAGGATAAACATGAAAAACACAGCCTGTCATATACTGATTACACTATCAAATGCAAAGGACATTGTGAGTCTAGCAATAGAAGAAATGATATCATTGATGTGGAGACAGTGGCCACTATCTGAAGGCAGGGAGAGGGAAAAAGAGGTGTAACATGGGGGCACTTTTGGGACTTGGAATTGTCCTGAATCACATTGCAACAACAGATACAGGCCATTATATATCCTGCCATAACCTACAGAATTGAGTGGGAAAGAGTGTAAACTACAATGTAAACTATAATCCATCCTTAGTGGCAATGCTCCAAAATGTGTTCATCAATTGCAATGAATGTACCACACTAATGAAAGAAGTTGTTAATGTGGGGGGAAGTGGGAGGTTTGGGAAGTGGGGCATATGGGAATCCCTCATATTTTTTAATACAACATTTTATGTAATCTAAGTATCTTCTAGAAAAAATAAAAAATATATTTTTAAAAAATGCGAAGGACAAGGAGAGAGTTCTGAAAGTTGCAAGAGAAAAGCAATGTGTTACGTACAAGTGAGTTCCCATTAGACTAGTGCAGATTTCTCATCAGAAACTATGGAGGCAAGGAGACAGTGGGTTGATACGCTTAAAGTACTGAAAGAAAACAACTGCCAAGAACTTTGTATTCAACGAGACTTTCTTTCAAAAATTAGGGGGAAATTAAGACATTAGATAACAAAAGCTGAGGGAGTTCATCACCACTAGACCTGCCCTACAAGCAATGCTAAAAGGGGTTCTTCAAACTGAAAGGGAAGGACACTGGACAGTGGTAAAAAGTGTGGCATAAAGAAATAAAGACCTCCAGTAAAGGTAACCATTTGAGTAATTATCAATGCCAATACTGGTATACTGTATTGTTTGGTATGTAACTCTACTTTTTACTTCCTACAAGTGCTAAAATGCAAATGCATAAAAATTAATGATAAACCTATGGTTTGGGATATACAATGTACAAAGATATAAGTGGTAACAAGCATAAAAGAAGGTGGGGAGGGATGGGGTGATATAGAAGAGTATATGTGTATACTATTGAAGTCAAGTTGGTACGAAGCCAAATATGATTGTTACATATTTAGGATGTTAAATTTTAACCCCATGGTAACCACAAGGAAAATATTTGAAAAATATATCCAGATAGAAAAGAGAGAAGGCACTCAGTATGGTACAACACAAAAATCAAATGAATATAAAAATAGACATTAAGGGAAGAACCGAGGAACAAAAAAGGTATAAGACATACAAAGGATGGAGGTGCTGGTGCAGTGTGGTTGGCGGTTGGCAGAGCCTGACACCACATCCAGCCTCTTGGAGAAACCATCTCTCCTGCAGCTCTGGGAGCCACATGTAGTGCCAGGTGCACACTGCTGCACAAGAGGTGATGCTGTTTGAATTCTCCACAACTACTGGGAGGAGAAATGCCAGAGCTGACAGCTAAAAATTATCCTACCAAGACAACTGTGTATCTTTCCTGTTTAATTCCGGAATGCCTTCAGAGAGCCATTCAGAGATTGCTCCATTACCTCTTGCATCTTGCAAGGGATGGTTTATACCAAATACACCTGGGAAATATTTGGCTACTGTCAAGAGCTGGAGCTCTCTTTGCATTACCTTTTTCTGCCCTATCTGCTGCTGTTTGTAAACTTGAATTTTTTTTTTTTCTGTGTGTGTGTGTTGTTGTTGTTGTTGTTGTTTGCCCTAAGTTGTGTAACCAAAGGGAAATGAATTATTGCTTCTTCAAATTTATGAATTCGATGAAGTGATGTTTCTGAAGAATACGAGGTGCCCCGCTTGTGATTAAGGAAACTATCTGGATCCAAGCACTGCAGTGTGTGTAACTGGTGTGTGCACCATTTTGACCATCACAGTATTTGGGCAAACAGTGCACGGGGGCCTGGAACAGCAGCTACTTCCTCATCTACCTCTTGACAGTGATGGCCTCGGCTGCCAGCATGGCCAGTGTGAGCACTGTGTTTCTAGTCTAGTTGCTGTTCTTGTTGGAGACTTAAATCGATGACCCTACACACTCTCAGGTGTTTGACATCATCTTTCTTATTCAGTATCTGTTCCTGACCTTTCCAAAGATTGTCTTCATGAGGGGGTTTGTCATGATTCTGAGCCTCCTCCTGGAGGGCTACCTGTGTTTTGTTCTGTACCTGGCCACTGCCAAGCAGACTACTGAGTGGTACAGGGGTGACTACGCCTGGTACCAGCCTTGCCTCCACACAGCCGCACCCCCATCAGCAGACCCAAGTCTACCAGAACATTTACTTCCATGAGGTTCAGAGCAACCTGATCAAGATCTTCCTACCTGGTGTATATTATGAGAAAAAGAAGAACTAAGCACAGAAAAAGTATTACTGCCTTTTAAATACAACATACATTTATATATATATGTGTGGATACTTAAAAAGAAAAAAAAAAAAAAAAAAAGACTTACAAAGGCTAAATAGCAAAATGGCAGAAGAAAGTCCTGCATTATCAGTGATGACTTTAATGTTTATGGAATAAACTCCAGTCAAAAGGCAGAGATTGGCAGAATGCATAAAAAAACATAACACAACTATATGCTGTCTGCAAGAGACTCACCTTAAATTGAAAGATACAAGTAGGTTGAAAGTGAAAAGATGGAAAAAATTTACCATGCAAATAGCAACCAAAAGACATCTGGAGGGAAGCGGCTGTGGCTCAATCAGTGGGGCTCCCGTTTACCATATGGGAGGCCCTGGGTTCGGTTCCCGGGGCCTCCTGGTGGGGGCGGGCCCGCCCGCACGGCGTGGTTGGCTGACCCAGCGAGCACAAGCAGCAAGGGGGGGATAAATGAATAAATAAATAAAATCTTAAAAAAAAAAAAAAAGACATCTGGAGTTACTATATTAATATCAGATAAAATAGACTTTGAGTCAAAAACAGTTACAAGGGACAATTATATACTGAATTATATACTGAAATATCTCTTATGAATATAGATGCAAAAGTCCTCAACAAAATACTAGCAAACCAAATTCAACATCATATTAAAAGAATTATACTCCTCAATCAAGGAGTTATCCCTGGTACGCAGGGTTGGTTCAACATAAAAAATCAATTAATACACCACATTAACAGAATAAAGGGGAAAAAAAACACCACATTAACAGAATGAAGGAAAAGAACACCACCACATGATCATCTCAATTGATGCAGAAGAGGCATTTGACAAAATTCAGCACCCTTTCTTCATAAAAACACTTACAACACTAGGAATAGAAGGAAACTTTCTCAGCACACTGAAGGGCATTTATGAAAAACCTACAGCAAACATCCTACTTCGTGGTGAAAGACTGAAAGCTTTCCCTCTAGGATCAGGACCAAGACAAGGCCACCCACTGAGACCACTGTTATTCAACAACATACTGGAAATTCTTATCAGAGCAATTAGGCAAGGAAAAAAATAAAAAGACATCCAAATTAGAAAGGAAGAAGTAAAACTTTATTTGCGGAAGACATGATCCTGAAAAAGCCACAACAAAGCTCCTAAAACTGATAAATGATTTCAGCAGTGATGGGGTACAAGATCAACACCCCAAAATCAATAGTGTTTCTATACAAGCAATGAACAATTGGAAGAAGGAATCAAGAAAAAGTTCTATTTAAAATAGCAACTAAAAGAATCAAATATCTAGGAATAAATCTAACCAATGATGTAAAGGACATGTACACAGAAAACTACAAAACACTGCTAAAAGAAGCTAAAGAAGACCTAAATAAATGCAGGAACATTCTGTGTTCATGGATTGGAAGACTAAATCCTATCCAAGGATTGTTAATCCTATCTGTGGCAGTTTGACATTATTTATGAATCCCCAAAAAGAAAAAGATTATGTTTATAAACTGGTGTGCTCCTCTGGGTGTGATACTCTTTAAATTAGATTCAGCTGAGATGTCTTTGATTAAATTATGTTAACATTAGGGCTCTGAGGAGTGGATGTGGCTCGAGCGGTTGAGCACCCATCTCCCACATGGGTGATCTGGGTTCAGTTCCTGTTGCCCTCTAGAAAAAAAAAAAAAAAAAAAAAACAATCAACAAGCAAAACAAAGGAAAAAACCAACTCAGGGAAGCTGATGTGGTGCCAGCTTCCCACATACTAGGTCCTGGGTTCAGTCTGAAAACAAACAAACAAAAAAAGATTAGGGCTTTGATTCAGCCACATCCGTAGGGTGTGACTCAGGATTGAGTACCCACCCCCTCGGTGGGCTGATATAAATGGGCACTCAGAAGAAGATACACAGGAAGAGAGAGAACTCCATAGATGGAAGGAGAGAACTTGGTCATTTCAGTCCTGCCATGTGACAGAAAGGAGAAAGCTCAAACAGCTAAAGCTCCAGGAAGAGAGATGACCTTATGCCAGCCTACAGCTGAGATTGGAAGAAGCTGGGCCCACAGAGCCTTAAGAAAAAGAAGGAAAGACCTGGCAGAGATCACCCGCCATCTTGCTTCAAAACGTCACAACTGACTTTGATGAGAAAGTAACCTTGAACTGGACTCTTTAGGGCCTTGTAACTGTAAGCTTTTACCCCAAACAAACACCCTTCACAAAAGCCAACCGATTTCTGGCACCCTTTTGACTGACAAATACACTACCCAAAACAATTTACAGATTAAATGCAATCCCAATTAAAATTCCAACAACCTTCTTTGCAGAAACGGAAAAACAAATCATCAAATTTCTGTGGAAGGGTAAGGGGCCCCAAATTGCTAAAGCCATTTTGAAAAAGAAGAATGAAGTTGGAGGACTCACATTTCTGGATTTTAAAACTTATTACAGGGAAGTGGATGTGGCTCAAGTTATTGGGCTCCTGTCTACCACATAGGAGGTCCAGATTTCTATTCCTGGGGCCTCCTGGTGAAGGCAAGCTGCCCTGTGCAATGAGCTGACCCAAGCAGAGAGCTGGCCCATGCAGAATGCTGACCCATGCATGAGTGCTGGCCTGAGCGGAGGGCTAGTGCAGCAAGATGATGCAACAAAAAGACAGAGAGGAGAGACAATGAGAGACATAGCAGACCAAAGAGCTGAGGTGGCGCAGGAGACTGACCGCCTCTCTTCCACTCCAGAAGGTCCCAGGATTGGTTTCTGGTGCTGCCTAAAGAAAAGACAAGCAGACACAGAAGAACACACAACGAATGAACACAGAGACAGACAGTGAGCGCAAAAACAATGGGGGTGGGGGGGCGGGGGGAAATAAATAAATAAATCTTAAAAAAAAAAACTTATTACAAAGCCACAGTAATCAAAACAACATGGTACCAGCACAAGGACAAATATATAGACCAATGGAATCAAACTGAGAGCTCAGAAATCAACCCTCCCATTTTTGGTCCACTGATTTTTGACAAGGGGGCAAATAATTGGGAAAGAATAGTCTCTTCAACAAATAGTGCTAGGAAAACTGGATCTCCATTTGCAAAAGAAAGGAGGGCCCCCCTACCTCACACCATATACAAAAACCAACTCAAAATGGATCAAAGACCTAAATATAAGAGCCAGAACTATCAAACTCCTAGAACAAAATGTGGGAAGCATCTTCAGGACCTTGTATTAGGCAATGGTTTCTTAGAATTTACACCCAAAGCAGAAGCAGTAAAAACAGAAATAGATTGGGGAGCAGATGTGTCTCAAGCAATTGAGCACCTGCTTCCCCCATAAGAGGTCCTGGATTCAGTCGTTGGTACCTCCTAAAAAAACAAAAAAACAAACAACAAGCAAACAAATGAAAAAAACCAACTCAGGGGAGTGGATGTGGCTGAGTGGTTGAGTGCCAGCTTCCCACATACGAGGTCCCGGTTCAATCCCTGGCTCCCTCACCTCAAAAGGAAAAAAAAGATAAATGGGACCTCATCAAAATTTAAAAACTTTTGAGCCACAAAGCACTTTATCATGAAAGGAAAATGACAACATACACAATGGGAGAAAATATTTGGAAACCACCTATCTAATAATGGTTTAATATCTGGAATATATAAAGAAATCCTTCAACTTAGCAACAAAGAGACGAACAACACAATTAAAAAGTGGGCAAAAGACTTGAAGAGAAATTTCGCCAAAGAAGATATACAAATGGCCTAAAAGCCCATGAAAAGATGCTCAACATCATTAGCCATGAGGGACATGAATATCCAAATTACAATGAGATACTGTTTCACACTCATTCAAATGGCTACTATTTAAAAAAAAAAAAAACAGAAAATTACAAGACTTGGAGAGGATATGGAGAAACAGGAACACTCATTCATTGATGGTGGCAATGTAAAATGGTGCAGTCGCTGTGGAAGACAGTTTGACAGTTCCTCAGGAAGTTAAGTATAGAATTATCATATGACCTGACAATCCCACTACCAGGTATATATGCAAAAGAATTGAAAGCAAGGACTCAAACAGATATTTGCACATTGCTGTTCATAGCAGCATTACAATTTACCAAAAGATGGAAGCAAACCAAGTGTCCATCAGCAGATGAATAAACAAAATGTGTTATATACATACAATGGAAGCTCTGATACATGCAACAACATGGATGAACCTTGAAGACACCATGTTGAGTGAAATAAGCCAGACACAAAAGGACAAATATTGTATGATCTCACTGATATGAAATAAGTAGAATAAGCAAACTCACTCATGCAGTCAGAATGTAGGTTACCAGGGGATGGGGTAGGGATAGGGAATGGGAAGTTAAGGTTTAAAATTCACAGGGTTCCTATTTGAAATGATGGAAATATTTTTATCATGGATGGTAGTGATGGTAGCACAACACTGTGAACATAATTAACAGCACCAAATATATGTCTGAATATTATTAAAAGGGCAAATGTTAGGTTGTATATATGGTAACAGAATAAAAATAAATAAATCCATGGAATTGTACTACACAAGCAGTGAACCCTAAGTGGACTATAATTAATAGTACAATTATGAAAATGTGCTCTCATCCATTGAAACAAATGTTCCACAATAATGCAAGGTATTAATAACAGGATGGCAAATAGGAATCTGTATTTTATGCATGATTGTTCTGTAAACCTACAACTTCTCTAATTAAAACAAAAGGAAAAGAAATTAGAAGTATGTTATGAATAACAAATATTCATTAAGTATTTAGTATGGGCTCACGGTATGCTGAGGGCTGAACGTGCATGATCTCATCTAATCTGTAGAACCCTATGAAGCCACTCTACTATCATCATTTTGCAGAATAGAAAAATGAGGCTCAGACAGCATAGGTTACATGCCTAAAGTCACTCAGCCAGTATGAAGCAGAGCCTGGACTGTGACCCAGATCTGTTGGTTCCCAAAGCCAATGGTCAATAACATCTACCACCCCAGAGCTCCAAGCTGATGACTTGCTGGAGTCAGGTCTCCTAAATGCCACTGCCTGGCACTTTCCACCAGCCCACCCTTCAGTAAGAAGACAGCCCCAGGATAGAAGCCGCCACTTCCTACAGCCAGGACCTTCCTAAACCTGCAGGATGCTGCTGTCATTTGAGAAGAGTCTATTTCTCCACACAGACCACCACACATAATTGCCCCACATATCTGGACATCAGGCTGTGGGAAAGGCAAACTCTCAAATCCGTTTTCCCCAAAGGTTCCTACAGAAAAACAACAGCTTGGTATGGATTGGGGTCCAATTCTGAGAACAGCTTTCACAACTCCGCCTGCCTCATTTCCTGTCCCTTTCTGACTGCATCAGTGGGCTGTCCTACTCTTAATGATAAAATTTTTTTAGAATTGCTGTTTAGCAAATATGTTCCGGTGTTACCCTCTCTTCTAGTGGCAATCTGATATACTGTCTAATTCCCCAAACTTAATGTAACTCCCTTGCAAAGTTCTTTTTTCCCATGCCATCCCCCACCGCACTCTATTTTCAAAGGTCTACTGCTGCTGTTCTTTGCAGCTTTCCTTTGCTTTTCTTCAGATATTCAAATAAAATATAAAGTTCTACCTTTTCCTGCAGATTGTTTTCAAAGCCAGATTAGACGCATTTAGTTGTTGAATCAGCATTCCAGGTTGTTTGCAGCTGAAGTCTGTCCCCACTTCAGCCTATGTCGGTGAAGAAAAATACCCAGTGATATGGCTGCTAGTGTCCAGCTTCTCCGTCCCTGCCAGATGTGGGGGAGCACTGAGGCTGACAGGCATTCAGCAGAGCTCGGGAAGACATCACCAGCACCTCTCAGGAGCCTCTGGCTATCAGCCCCAACCGAACTGTTGGGCTGACTCCTACTCAAACTTTGTGAACACATCTGGAGCCCCAGCAACACCCATGCCTTGCTGGGAAACTCCCCAGCAGGGAGGCTGAATGCAGCCCTTTATGCCTGGCCTGTGTGGCTCTGTAACAATGCCGCACAATCTTAAGAGGAACGTCTTACTGTCACAGACTGTGCACTTCCGTCGGCTGGTCCCCTAATGAGGAATTCTCACTCTCCCCAACGCCAGACTCCTCATGGCAACATCGCAATTAGGCGGGAGCTGCGTTTGCAAAGCCTCCTCAGTGTTTTTAAATGGTGGGAGGGCTTCAGCTCATGTACCCTCACTGCTATTCCAAGACGTACATTCTGGAAACAAAGCCAATGTCAGGCCCAGTGTGCACAAATGCACTCGTAAAGAACTTCCTTCAAGATGTGGTTTGCTATCAAGGTGTTTAAAGTAGCATTCCTGGCAAGTTTATCCCTTTAAACAGGAAAGTAAAAATTTAAAGCAAAAAGTAATCATGAAACAATACAAAATCCTAAGTAATGTGAAAAACTTGCAGAGCACAGCCTCATCTTAAATCACAGAAGTGCCTGCAGGCTGCATGTACCATACACAGCATTAGCATATATGTTCTGCAGCCCATAATATTTAATCACAAACATGTGTGGTATTTAGTTCAGCTATGTGGCAGGAAATACCATTTGTAAAATATTAAACCACAGCAAAACCTACCCATTCCTTCCAATGCAATCAGTGCTGGTTCCAACTCAACTCCCCAAGCCCGTTCCCCCCACGCGGCATTTAACCTTCAAGTTTCTACGATGAATTTGGGTCCTAGCTATTTTCCTAGCCTTGTTTAAGTAACCTGCTCCTATCCTAAATTTAGAGAACATTATGAACAGATACGGATCCAAACTGGCTAACCACAGGAGATGGTATTTACATGACCAAAGAAAGGATTTGGAGTTGGGCAGGCATTCTGAGTTCATAATTCTACTCTTATTATCATGACATTTTTATGGAGTAACCATATCATATTCATGTCACTGTCATGTATGCTACAGAAATTTGCTCAGTAGAGGTCCCTGAGCCTCAGTGTCCTTATCTGTATGATAACATTATCAACCTCATAGTAAACTGCTTCGTATTAGGTACTCAATATATGTTAGTTTTCCTCTCTTTCTCTACCCTCCCCCCCTTTTTTTTGCTCCCTCTCTCCCCCTGCACCAGACCATAGAACACGCACCTTCTCTATTCAGGAGGAAAATAAAGAGTCTAGATTCTGGACTTTGCTTTAGCACCAGGTCAACTTGCTACAAATCCTTTTCCAGAACTGTGTCTCTAGTCTCCCTAGCTCATGACCATGCCTGCCCTGTCCTCTGCATCTGATCATAGGGTTTCCATCCCAGTCCCTTGAGCCTAAATCCCTGCTCAGAAATTCTCCAGCAAGAGGAAATCAGGGTGCAAGCCCAGTGTATGCAGAATTGAGTTGTGAAATGAAAAGCACTACTTAATCAAAAGTCAGCACAGCATGTAGAGATATCAAAAGTAATCAGGAAAAAGATTAATAAAGCAATGTAGGCCCTTCTATGTCTGGCTGATGGACTGAATGGCTAAAACCTAAAAACCTGGAACTGTGCTGTCACCTACAATCCAAGACTCAGCTTTGCTCCATATCAGTGGTATGTGATCTAAGCCCCCAGGGAACATGTGGCAATGTCTGGAGACATTTTGGATTGTCACAACTGCAAATGGGAGCTGCTACTGGCATCTAGTGGGTAAAGGCCAGAGATGCTGCTGGACATCCTACCATGCACAGGATGGCCACACAGCAAAGAACTACCTGGTCCAGAACGCCAGTAGTACTGAGGCTGAGCAACCCAGCTCTATGCTGAGAGTGAGGGTGAGAGTGAGTATGAGCTGAGAGTAGACAATGAATCAGACACTTAGGTCTGATGATCTGCCTAAAGTGGCACCAGAAAATGGTGCTGTTAGAATCAAATCCCTTTTCTGGCCCCAAATCTCATGCACTTTGCACTACGCCACACTTGAAAGCCAGGTCAGAAATCAGCATAGGAGAAAGAGCAGCCAAAGAAATATGCTTCATAAAAGAACTGACAGATTTTGAAAACCAAATAAGATCTAAAAAATAAGGGAAAGGGGGAGTTTGGTACTTAGAACTTCAGTCATATGTGGGAAAGGCAGGAAGTGGGGCTGGTGTTAGACACATTGTCAGGTCTGAGGCACATCCGGGTGGAAACTTCTAGCAAGAGGCTGGAAAAAAGAGGCAGCATCTGAGAGAAAACTGGGGGCTAAAGATGCCAAGGTGGGGGTCTTTCAGGGTTAAGTGGGAGCTGACTGCAAGAAAGAATGGGCAAGGCTACAGGGGCCCAAGGCTGAGTCCTGATAGAGGAGGAGGAAATGTAAAGGAGAATAGCACACACCTGGCGAGGCTAAGGTAAAACCAGGAGATACAAGAGCCCAAGGCAGGAAAGAGTTCCCTCACAGAGGCAAGGGAAGAGCTTTGGGCTTAGTGACTGGGTGGCAGCAGTAGGGGCAATTTCAGCAGCGGGTGAGGATGAGGCCAGCTGCCAGTCTGAAAGCAAAGGGAGGATATGGCCTGCTCCTGCAGTGTGGGTGTGGGACCACGGGCCTCCTCTGTCTTGCCCAGCCCACTCCTGCCCATCCTCCCCACCCTATACTGTTCCTGGAGTTTCCTGCACCACTGTGGCCCAGGGTACTATGGTGTTTCCCGGCTGGACCAGCTTCTGCATCTTGTACTTTACCTACTCTTTGGTCTCAGGAGCAGCACAAAGAGGGCTCCAGAGCTTCCCACTCTCCAAAAAATCCAGCCCACTCCTGGCCAGGGCAGAAGGCAGACAAGCAAGCCGTCCTCCAGGCAAGGGCCTGCAAACAAGGCCTGCTTTCAGGGCTGCCTTCTGGTATTTATGTGCCCAATGATTCTTGAGTGGAAAGAGAAAAGCGCACAAAGAGATGAGAAAGGGTATTATCCCACACACAACCCTACACAGGCTCCCAGGGCTGGGCTGGGGTGCAGGGTCCTGGGGTGACTTAGATGATGGCCTTTGAATTTTGATTTTGAATTCTCAAAAGAAAACTATGAAAATGATTGTGGGATAAAGCTAACTGAAGAAGGCTTGACTCAGAGCACACATTTTGAAATATGCTAATCCCCTTTCCCCTCTCCCTTGCAGGCCCACGGAGACAAGCAGAAAGTTCTGGAAATTTAAAGTACTATAAAGAGGGCACAGGCATAAATATTTAGTGTAGGATAACTAAAACTCAACCACTTGGCTATGAAAATTAGTCATGTAATTTCTCTTAATTACCATGTAATTGCTTTTAGTGTTTTGAGAAAAGGCACGTAGCTAGATGTCCCAGAAAGGATAATTAACACTCTAAAATGCAATTCTTTCCCAAACACTAAACACGCTGCTCTCAGATTGGAATGGTCGCCCTAAGAGTCACCCTGGATCTCCATGCTTGGAAGCTGGGCTTTGGGGAATGTCCGCCAAGTATTCTGGTATAAAGTCTGGTACCACACATGCCTGGGTCAGTCAGCGAGCACTGATGAAATAAGGACCCCCGAAGTAAGACTCGCCCACTGGGGTTCTGGGGCAGCAGCATGGAGATCACAGAGATGAGGCAGACCTGCTGCACGTGTTGTGTGGTGAGAAAAGAAGGGGTGGAGGTTAGAGAGGCTTGTGTTTGACTCCCAACTCTGCCACTTACTAGCTGTGTGACATGGAACAAGTTACTTTAACTCCCTGAGTCCATTCCCTCAGTCCTAATAGTTACTTCTTGGGTTCTCCTGCACAATTAATACAGTGACATACGGAAATGCAGGTAGGTGGGGGCGATCAGAACCAGGGCTGTTATTGCTATAGATTCCTGCTCCTAAGGGACTTACAAACTGGTGGGAAAGACCAGAGAAAACAACCAACAAACGAAAGACAAAATCTGCTCCTCCTCCTAGGCTACTGTGTTGAGAGGTTAGAAAGGCAGAGCATCATGCCTCAGGTTTAGGAGCAGGAAAGGCTTCGTGGGGGCAGTGACATCCACTTGGTAAAGACATGGGGTAGCACATCAGGCATTAGCTTCCATATCCGACTCAGGTTTCTGTTCCTTTGGGTCATGTTCCAGTTATCACTAGTGTAGGGAATTTCTCCCACTTGGCTTTATTGCCCAGCA
Source organism: Tolypeutes matacus (assembly GCA_026826555.1). Lineage (NCBI taxonomy): Eukaryota > Metazoa > Chordata > Mammalia > Cingulata > Chlamyphoridae > Tolypeutes > Tolypeutes matacus. Next base: position 38,948,021 of record JAKSZT010054030.1, read on the forward strand.
AGCAACACAAAATCCAGTTACATACATGCTGATGGCAGGTTTCCACTCTGATTGCCCAGGCTGGGCCACAAACCTCAGAGCCAACCTCAGAGGCCAGCAGGGCTGCTACGTGCCTGCCCAAGAGCTAAACAGAAATTATTTGGGGGATCAATTGTTATGCATTTATGGCCAGTCCTACGCTGTTGCTGACCACCAAGCTCACCCAGAAATGCCCACATCACCGTGGGTACACAGGTTGGAGCTACTGAGAAAAGGCACGCTTGCTAATATCCTCTCCACTGCCAAGGAATCCATAAACGTACAGGTGCATAAACACGTCACAATTTGAGCAATCCCGAGAATAGTGAAAGATTAGAAAACTCATCCGAGGTCCTATTTACAACCCAATTATAAAAGAACATTTACTTGGAGTTATCATCTCAATTGCAGGTATCAGCATACAAAAATAATATTCATGTCTCTAAGTCTCCAGGGAGTAATTGCAAACATATTTGTAAATTTTACCACATTTTAAAGGCCACCAAAGGATTTAATGAAGAATTTCACACCTAAAGCAAAGTCTGATTAGAAACGTGTAAGTGGGTATGAATGAATGGATTTGCCAACTGACATTCTCAGCAGTGGGCATAGCCTATATTAAAACTTACAGATCTCTAAGCCTCAACCTGGGTTGAGCCCACGGCAGACTGACCTTCACTCTGACTCTGAGTTTCCATTTAAATGAGTAACTCCCAGCCTCCTCAGGAGCCTGCTCCAAGGCCAAGGCCGCACTCCTTGCCGAGGCTCAGGAGCTCTGGACAGACCCAGCAGAGCAGACCAAGGTGCTTGGCCAGCCTCTGAGGTCTGGCAGATGTCATGGGACATGACCCAGGGTTCTTCCCTCCCTCCCACACACTCTCTTTCTGCTGGACCTTCAGACTCCTGCTCACAGCACACAGAGGGCCCTCTGGAAAGGCCTGAGAGCTGGGAGGCTTGTGGAGGGGCAGGAGGGAGTTTTGTCTACGTCTGCTTCTATCTGGTTCTGTAAGTTTAAACAGGTCACTGCTAGCAAGGGGTTTCCAAGGTCCCTTCAAACTCTAACATTCTATGTGGATTAATTCACCTAAAAAGACATCCACAGAGCAGTGTGTGCCTCACTGAAGACCCTTCCTGCCTAAACTCTTTAAGATTCTGCAACTAATCTTCAGGCAGCAGGTTTCCTGAGGATGGCAGCAACAATATCTTCCATCCCATGGGCTCTTCTGAAATGGCACCTTGCCACTGCCCCATCAAAACGTGCAGTCTATTTCCCCTGCCCTCGAGTCTGGGTGGGCTCTGTGACTTCTTTGACAAATACAATGCGACAGAAGTGGCACCATGACATTTCGGGCAAAGCCCTTACCTGGCCCAGAGGCTTTTGCTTCCTGCTTGTGGGAGCCCTGAGCCACCAGGTCAGAAGCCCAGGCCTGGACAGAGAAGCCACACCAAGACAACACCGTGGCCATCCAGATGATTCCAGTCCAGTTGCTACCTCACTGCAACATGACAGACCCCAAGCAAGAATCAACCCTAGACACACTACTACAATACTAAATTGTTTTGAAGTGGTTGTTGTGCTGCAATAGATAATAGGAGCAGTGGGAAGTACAGCCTTGGGATCAAAGGGCATGGCTCCCAAAGCAGATGCGGGGACCAGGAGAGTCCAGGAGAAACAAAGCATAGGGTCACTAACTCCCAGAGCAAGTAAGAGCCACGGGTCCAGGATGCAGCTCCCGACAGCACTGTGTCTTTACACTGTCACAGCTCCTTCTTTTTTTTTTTTTTTTTTTTAAAGATTTTATTTATTTATTCATTTATCCCCCCCCTTGCTGCTTGTGCTCGCTGGGTCAGCTAACCACGCCGTGCGGGCGGGCTTGCCTTCACCAGGAGGCCCGGGGAACCGAACCCGGGGCCTCCCATATGGTAAACGGGAGCCCTACTGATTGAGCCACAGCCGCTTCCCAGCAGGTCATTTTTGACAAGGAAACATTTACTGCTAGGCCTGGGATTCCCAGGAAATCAGAATCTCCAAGAAAGAAGGGCAGCACAGGCTTCACTGCTTTCTACATGTTGAACAGTTCTTAGTCTTCAAAGTCTATGCTTGGAGGAGAGAGAGAAAAACACCTTTGCAGCTATTGCTCAAGGTTTCACTTTACCTTTGGAGGCTGGAAAACAAACGCAGAGTCGAAATTCAACTTGAGCCCCTTTTGTTAACCTCCAAGTGGGCGTTTCCATGATTGGCATTGATGCTTTCAGTAAACCATGAACAACACATCTTTTTAGACTTGGAATTAGTGTTTTTGCTTTGATGCATCCTGACCTGTACCAGGCACCAGTTACGTAGCTAAGTGGGGCAGTGTGGCAGGTAGAATAGGCTGGGCTACAGATGGGGCTTCCTTGGTAGAGTGGTTATGGATGAGGAGGCAGGGGTGGGCCCTCCTGCAGTGAAGGAAGGCTGCCGTCCCAAGTTCCCAGCGGCTCTACTGTGCAATTCAGCTCACAGTTCAAGTCCTCTTCCCCTCCCCCATATCTGTGCCATGACCAAGGGCCATGCTCCCCAGCCCTGTCCCTGTCCTGATGGCTCCACTTCCCCCTGAGTCCTGGGAATTGGGCCAAAGAAACTACAACTACCAATAAAGGATTTTGGAGATGGCTCAGCATCTAACTGACAGTCAGACTTTGAGCAGACCAAATACCAGTTTCCTAATGCATAAAAAGGAGGCTAATACTATGTATTCCCATGGTTTGGTTATGTGTATGAATAAGGACAAATTTATGAGTATATATAAAAGGTCTTCATAAGAAAAACTAAATATGTTAGAGACTGATTTACACACAGAAGATGCTTATTGATACCTGCTGAATAAATGGCCAAATACCGTGCAACTGTAACAAACAACTAACAAGACCTACATTTGTTAGTGAAGGTCCCTCTTCAGTAACTAAATAAAGGTGGAGGTTCCCAGAAAGACAACCAACAAGATAGCGGCAGAGTAAGGAGCTCCAAGAGTCAGCTCCTGCTACAGGGCAGTTAGTAATCACCCAGAGCTATCTAAAGCACCTGTTTGGGGGCTCCAGGAGACCAGAAGTGCATCCTGCAACATCCTGGAAAGAATGGAAGGAGGAGACTGCCCGTCTGCAGAGAAGATTCATGGACAAAGTACTCCAGGCTGAGGCCCATCCTCCACCAGAAGCTGCCTCAGGAGATAATCCGCTGCTGGAACTGGAAGCTCCACTTCCCAAAAACGGGGGAGAAAGAGACAGTTGAGCACCAACTTCGGCTACTGATTAGTAAATTCAGCTGGCTAAAGCATAATCCTAAGAACAGCTAAAGTTTGAAACTGTTCAAGTCAGAAAGAGGCTGATAGCCGCCATTTTTACTCCACCCCTGACACAAGGGGAAGCAGGGCTGACTGAAAATCACAGTGCTGGTAGGGACCAGCTTCCTTCCATTCAGATAAGATTGCAGCTCTAGCATAACCCCAGTCCCACCTCTGGCAGGGAGGAAGCTGGGGGGACCTTTGCCAGCCTCTCAGGGAAAATACAGCCCAAGCTGCAGAGGCCAGTGATCATCCTACTTTGGTAGCGCCAGCCGCCTCAGGAGCTATTCTGTGGCTGGAATTGGAAGCTCCATTTCCCAAAAACAGGGGAGGAAGAGATGTTTGGCCACCAATTTCAGCTACTGATCATAAATTTGGCTGGCTAAAGTATAACCCTAGGAACAGCTAAAGTTTGAACCTCTCCAAGTCAGAAAGAGGCTGGTAGTCACCATTTTGACTCCACCACCAGCATGAAGGGAAGCCTGGTTGACTGAAAATCACAGTGATGGTAGAGACCAGTTTCTTTCACCCAGATGGGCCTGCAGTCCTAGCCTAGGCTTAAGCCCCACCTCGAGCAGGGAGAAAGCTGGTGGGCCCTGTACCAGCCTATCCAGGTAACTGCAGGTACATTCAGCTGGCACAGACTGAATAATTGGAAGTCTACCAGGGCAATGGCAGTCGTTTTGGACCTGCATGGCATAGATTGCTGCCCACACCTGCAGCTCTATCCCCGCCCCAGGCAGGGGAAAAAGGGGTGTGAAGCTTCATTAGTCTCTCTGGGCAACTACAGTCTAGCTCTGCACAACTTGGATTATTACACATGGCTGTGGCTCTGTCCCTATCCTGGCAAAGGAGAAAGTTGGGAGACACTTCATCGGTCCCTGGGGGCAATTAGGGTAGCTTTAGACTCCACAGCTTACAGTAACAACTACATCCTTGGCTCCTGGCATAAAGACAGACACATAGACCAATGGAACCAAACTGATGGTTCCCGGGTTCGGTTTCCGGTGCCTCCTGGAGAAGATGAAGCAAGACAGCAAGCTGGCACAACGGGCTGGTGAAGGAAGCTAATGCAACAAGATGACGTAACCAGGAGACATAAAGAGGAAACACAATGAGAGACATCAAAGCAGGGAGTGGAGGTGGCTCAAGTGATTGAGCACCTCTCTCCCACATGGGAGGTCCTGGGTTCGGTTCCTGGTGCCTCCTAAAAAGATGAGAGAGCCCACAGAGAATGGTCACAGAAAGCAGACAGCAAGTACAAACAATGAGGTGGGAGGGAATAAATAAATAAATCTTTAAAAAAATAATAATAGGGTGGGCTGGGGGAAAAACACTTTGGTTAATAGTAATATTTTGAGGATGCTCTTTAATCATTAGTTAAAAATGTTTCACAACAATGCAAGATATTGGTGGTAGGGTGAGGTATGAGAGCTCTTTATGATGTTATGCATGTTTGTTTTGTAAGTTCACAACTATTACTATACGCTTATTATTTATGTATGTTTGAGTGATATACTTCAATAAATTTTTAAAAAATCCCCAGAGTACCTTCCAGACCCTAGAACACCACTGCCCACATCACCCATGTCTTAATAACCAACTCCTCAACCCAGCACTCTTCCCTCCCATCTGGACTTATATTCTCCCAAATGGCTCAGCTGGACCCTGACCTCAGGTCAAAGGCCAGAGCCTGCCCCCACATCCCATGCCCACAGCCCTGGCCTGGCTCCTAGTTTTCCTGAACAGTCATGTGGAAGATATGCGGATAGGAAGCCAGCACATCTGCGCAGCACCTCCTCCAGCCCCGCAGGCCTGGACTGCATCTCTGCCCTTGACCTTCACCCTCACATGGTCTCTCCCAACCATTTCAAGGGGTTGAGGGGGGGCATGATATGACGTAAGGCACTTGAAAGTTTCTTTGAAAACTATGAGGCATTCTCTAAGTTGTTTTCTTGTTACTCTTGTTAGTTTATTTCAGTGTGACCTCAGACTACACGTTTCTAGAGCCCTAGTTTGTTTTCGGGGTAAATTCTTTTGGTACAACGACTACACACAGAGAAAAGCTCGATGCTCTTCATGGCTCCAGTGCTACTTGCAAACACAGTGTGATCTCCAGGCTGGGAGGGAATCAGGAATCCTAGGTCTGGTCTTCTTGGCTCTGCCAGTCAATTAAATCCATCACTTAACCTCTCTGGATATTTTTCCTCACAGGCACAATGGGGTTTACAAGCCACCCACATTCCTGCTCACCAGGCTACCAGGAGAGCAAAGAATTTGACAAGAAAAACACTCCACAGATGGAAATGTTGCAGTATTCGGTGGGCATGGAGAATTGAGAAAGAAGGGACAAAAAAGAAAAATGAGAGGGGAAAAGAAACATGAAAGAGCAAGAAAGCAAGCATTTGGGGTAAAGTATGAGGCTCTCAAGAAGGTAAGGATAGAATGCCATGGAAGTTCCCAGGACAGAAAGTGTCCCCCCGAGTCTGACAGTCAGTATCTGGGTCAGAAGATTAATCCCAGAGGCATTTGAAGTTCAGCCTCAGCAGAGAAAACTGGAGAAGGAAATGATGTCTGCCCCTCACTTGAGGAGAGACAGGCATACACAGGAGAAGCCAGGGCTCACTGCTGCTGCCTTTACAGCTCAGCTTAGAGCAAGAAGACAGATGAGGAATGAATACGCCCGAACCCGGAAAACTTGTGTAATGTCCCCAAAGAGGCCCAGGTCACCGACTCTCTTTATACTTAGGCCTTCTATATCAAAAAGAGCAATCCTCAAAGGGAAGTAAGTACAAATATGATTAAGAGAGAACTGAGTATAAATGATATACTTCAATAAATTGTTTTTAAAATGAAAAGAGAGAGAACTGACACCATCAAGGGTCAAAAAGAAGAGAAGAAAAGAACATTAATGGATTTATAGGAGTTCATCCTATAAATCAGATGACTTCATCCCCAAACGACTTAGAACTTGAATTGTGATTGTGGATCAGCTTTGAGGGTCCACAAATGACAGAAGAAACACCAGAAAACCAGACATAGACAAATGCTGTTCTAATTTTCACAATGGGGAAAACGAAGGACTGGGGAAACTAGAAAACCTAATTCTGATCCCCAGAACTGTTCTAGAACAGGTTATTAAGAAAATAACATGAACAATTAGAAAGAAGAGAGGGCAGATGCTAAGTTGCCAGCATGAGTTCAGCAAGTCATGCCAAACCAACTTCGAACTCCTTTTGTGAGAGGCCAGGAATTGCTGCCAAAAAGGTATTAGTGAGTTTTCAATACAGTGCAAACACTTTCACAGACGAGCTGCAGAAACAAGAGCAGACTGGTGCATGGGAGTACAACCAGGCCTGATGGAGGGACCGCCTTGCGCAGACCGGGGCCTCCAGCTGTGGACGACAGGCCTCGGCCCTGGCCCCTTTCATCCTTAACTTGAAGGAAGTCAGAAATGAAGCTGAGATAAAAAAGGATTAAACCAAGTGCCAGAATCAAAAATCAGAGGCCCCATGCTAATAAAATGAAACTCAGTAATGAGTGAGGCTTGAGATGAAAGTATTGGTTCAAAGACTCCACAAAGCCAATGCAGCAGGGAGGAAGCCTGTCTTAAGAGCAATTCAAGTGAAAAGGCCCAGGGAGGTGGAGTGAACAAACGGGGTCTGAAGAGCCCTCTAACAATAGCAGAGGGAAAAAGAGACGAGTCTTAGGCTTCATCAACAGGAGCTTACTGCCAAGACCAGGGGAGGTGGCTCTGTGTGCTCAGAGCTGGCCAGGCCACACCTTGGAGGGCCAATCCCAAGAGCTACATTTTAAGGGGACAAAGACTAAAGAGTTCCCACAGGCTGATCACCAGGACAGCAGGGTCAGGGTGTGCGGAGATCATGTCATAAAAGGAAGGACTATGAGATCTGGAAGTGTTTACTTGGACAGTATTTGGTAAGGACATGAGAGGCAAAGGCTCTCTTGGAATTTAAAAAAAAAAACAAAAAACTTTAAAATCATCTAGTCCAACCTACAAAATTCAGAAATCTCCAATACAACATCCTGATGAGGAATTATCCAGCTGCTATGTAAAGTCTTCCAATGATGGAGATCTCATTACTTTATGAGTGAGTTCATCTGATTATCACAGGGCTAAACTCCTTTTCCTCCAATTAATGCCAAATTAACCTCCCCATGACCTCCACCCATTCTCTGTGGAGGGGGGAAGACAAAGACTAAAGACTTTTTCACCCATCAGCCCTTCAGATAACTGAAGACAGCTGGCATTGATGAGCTGCACTGAGTCTTCCCACAGGCTTTTTTTTTTTTTAAAGATATTTTATTTTATTTTATTTTATTTTATTTTATTTTATTTTATTTTATTTTATTTTACATTTCTCAATTAAATGTAATGGATACATGTAATTTTTTTTTTTTTAATCAAACAATATATTACACAATATATTTGGTTCATAGTAATGCATTCATACAGTATTTGTCCTTTTGTGTCTGGCTTGCTTCACTCAACATAATGTCCTCCAGGTTCATCCATGTTGCCACAGGCATTTGAGATCACGACACACAAAGACCTGCTGTGCCTGCCCTAAGAGCATACTGCCCAGCCTCCTTCCATGCTGGTTTCCTGGTTATCTCCGACCAATATTGACTGCAGACTGCCTGGTACACTGACCATGACCCCCACCTGGCTCAGGGTGTGTCATCCTGGCCATGCCCCCAGCCCTTTACAGACTAGGGCTAGGCAAACTCTTGTCCATCTCTTGGTTTCAGCTTTGCTGCTCTGCCCAGTGCTGAGGGCTTGTCCTGAGCATGCTCCATGATGAGGCCCCAAAAGGACAGAGTCCTGAATTCACTCCACCTTTTGGAAAGCAGTTGGTCCTGTAACTTTCTTTTTTATTATTTATTTTTTTATTTATCTCCCCCATCCCCAGGCGGTTCTCTCATCTGCCTGCTCATTGTTTGCTCACCTCCTCCAGGAGGCACCAGGAACCAAACCCAGAACCTCCCACATGAGAGGCAAGTGCCCAATGGCTTGAGCCACACCCACTCTCCGCGTGCTGACTTGGCAGAATCAAAGCCCTAATTATAATTTAATCAAGTAAAAGTGAAACCTCTGAATTTAATACAATCCAATATGCCCAGAGGAACAGACCAATTTACAAACATAATCCAATATCTATTTCTGGAATTCATAAACAATATCAAATTGCTACAGAGCCCATCTCTACTTGCATGCATGTGTGCATGTGGATTAATTCCTCCTTTCATATTCACTCAATAGTGATAATTCAGCACACTTAACACGGTACTGCATGCAGATACAAGTAAAGAACAGCCCCAGATCTTTACCTCAAGGCATTCTGTATTAGTAGGGACAATTCTCAAATGCCACGCTAATGTGATAAAGCCAAATGCAGGATGCTGTGAGACTCAAAGCCAGGAGGCCTAACTTATACTGGTGGTAAAGAGATGCCACTGGTGACCATAGATGTGATGGGGAAATGAAGCTGCTGATTCTGGTAGATTGAGAAGACCTTCAGGAAGGCAGCACTGCTGAGCTGAACCTTGAAGACTAATATTGACTTGATCAGCAGAAGAGAGTGGCGAGAAGTGAACTGGTATACAAAGATGGGAAGGCAGGAGAGAGCCTGATTCTGCAGCTATGGATATGCATGGCTGGAATCAAGAGTTAATGAAAGTAATGCAAAGAAAGAGGCAGACAGGTCAGTGTGGTAGTTTCAGTCTTTCATGGATCCCAGAAAATTATGTTCTTAAGTTAATCCATTTCCGGGGTGTGTGTGTGTGTGTGAACCTATTATAGGTGGGACCTTTAGTTTAGATTACTTCAGTAAGGTATAGTCCAGGGTGGGTCTTTAATCCTCTCAGTAGAGTCCTTTATAAACTGGATGACTACGAAGAGAGAGACAGAAAGAAACCCCCAGAAGTTGAGAAAGTTCCAGAAGCCAGAAACTAAAATCAACGGAACCCGGGAGAGAGAAAGCCACAGGAGCAGCCAGAAGCTGAAAGCAATGGAGCCTGGGGAAGACAGAGACCAGAAGACACCGCCATTGTGCCCTGCCATGTGACAGGAGTCCAGGATTGCCAGGAGCCATGTCCTCTGGGAGAGAGCTTCACCTGATGCCTTGATTTGGATATTTTTCTCAGTCTCGGAACTATAAGCTTATAAGTTAATAAATCCCCATTGTAAAAGCCAAGCCATTTCTGGTATATTGCCCTGGCAGCCTTCGGTAAGGCCACGAAAACCCTCCAACACCACACTGAGTTTGATTTTATCCTAAAGGCAAACAGGATTCAGAGAAAAGCAATTACGGAGAAGACAGGTGGGATCAGATCAGCACTGTAGAAGGGAAGCTCTGAGAGTCAAAGGCAGGTGGAGGGAAGGTGGCCCGAGGCAGGAAACTGTATAGGAAGTGTGACAGGAATGCAGGGAAGAATCAAAGGGTAAACCTGATGGCTGCTGGCCCCACACACTTCTCTTTAAAGTCGAAAATATAAAAGGGGAGAAGAAATTGTTTTCATGGACATCTTGCAGAGCATGGGGCCATTTCCCCAAAACTTTGCAAAACCCAACATCGCCCTCATTCTCCACGATGACTTGACATCACCAGAGTGGTGTCAGCTTTAGAATCAGGACCAATTAGTCTCAAAGAGAGCAGCTGCACAGGAAGAGGGGGATTGATGTATGCGCCATATATATTGAGAGGGGGTGGTGGTGGAGAAACTCCTAAACGTAGGGAGGTCAGGGTCCCAGAAGCATGAGTAAGCCAAGTCCAAGCAAGTCAACGAATGAGAAACAAGACAGGTAGAGAAGTTCCAGGAAGGAAGGCATTAGAGGAACCCCTGATCCACAAGAATTGAGGGCAATGAGCACAGACCAACAGAAGCAGCCAGCACCTGTCTGAGGTGGTGAGCGCCTGCTAGTCTCCCAAGAGGCAGAATGCATTTGGGGTAGCCCATACAGTGGCCTCGGAAGAATGGTGAAAAGGTGCCCCTCTCAGACCAGCAACAAGCAGGCCACGGCAGTAGGCGTGTGCGGTAGGCGTGTGCGGCAGCTGTGCTGGTGCCCACATGGCCCGCGCATGCACATGGGGTGCACAGTGAGCAGTTAAGTAGGACCATCTGGCAGGAGAGGGGACCGTGTGGGTGGGGAGGAGGCAGATGCCATCAAGCAGGGGGCTGTTTAAAGCTGTGTAAACCCCATCGGGTGTGGCAGAGAGCCATTCTCACTTTGAGTTTATAGTCAAAGATGAATGATAAAGAGGATGACATCGGAAGCCTAAAATAACAATTTCCTTCTTTCTTAGTGGGGGAAAAATGCTGACCTAGGCAAGTCATCTTGGAACTGGAGAATTCTGACATTATCACCCAGTTCCCAGGATATTGAAACTATTACGAAAACCTGATCCCCACCCACTGCCCTGGTTTTTTCTTTTTAAGTAAGATAATTTTTCTGGAAATCAGAAGCACCTGGCCACGAATGTGCTACTTAGAATGACCCCAGCGGGGCACCTTCCACTGAGCCAGAGACACTGGGGATTTACACAAGATTTACGAGGTTCTGCTTCAAGCCACAGATGAGCAGCAGGCCCAGAGGTGCACGAGAGTAAGGTTCTCAGCTGTAAAGATTTGAGATGGAAACCATTTCTCTATGTTTGTATTAACGCTAAACCGAGGCCAACAAAAACAAGGTTTGTAGCACCAGTTACTGCCTTTCAGACCTCCAGATTGACCCTGAATATGAGTTACTGTGAGCTCTGAAAAGGTTGAAAGGGATCAACAGAGGCCTGCGTGTCAGCCCTTTCTCTGCATTTCTGAGCCATGGCTGTTTTCAATTAGATTCCCAGTGCTGCTTCCATGCAACTCCTGGCTTAGCACTGCAATGGAAAAGCTATTTTTGTGCTCTGAGCCACAGATATTTATAGGGAGGAACATCCATAATTCTAATCATGTCTTGTTTTCTTGAGGCTCTTTTCCTCTTCTTAAGAATAGTCACAATTATTTTCGTTATTATCATTTCTGATAAGACACTTGCAAAACACAACATACTCTGAGCCAAGGACAGATTCCACAGGGCCCAGATAAATAGCTATTGTAAAATAAGCAGATTTTAGGTCTTAAGAAATTCTCAAGGAATGCATTCAGGTCTTCTGCCCCCTCTGGCACTCTCTTCTTTGTCCATTCCCTCCCCTCACTAACCCCTCAATTATTCAGGCCCTTCCCAATCCCTTGTAGCTCTGTCAAATATTTACACCTTACATAGTCTTCCTCAGTGGGGTCTTTGCATTAAGTGTAATCTTTAATAATGAAATGAAGGGTTTTCATCTCCTTAAAGGATACTCGCATCAACAAATAGAGCAGAGACAATTGCAAGGGAGTCCCATTCATTGGCTGTATGGGATTGAAGCCCCCTCTCAATTAGAGGTGGAGTGGACATCACCATCCCAGAATCTTCTGGATTGGGGAATGAACTACGGCCTAGTGTGGACTTACTGGTATTCTACTCTAGAGATATTGTGATTCTAGCATTTGAAGAAATTACAACATTGATGTGGAGGCAGTGGCCACTGGAGGCTCTGGGGTCAGGGAGAGGGAAAAAAACAGTTGTAATACAGGGGCTTTTTTGGGACTTGAGAATCGTCCTGAATGACACTGCAGTGACAGATATAGGCCATTTTATATCGTCACATAACATGCAACTGTGTGGGAGAGAGAGTGTAGACTACAATGTGAACTATGGTCCATGCTGAATGGCAAAGCCCCAGGATGCATTTATCAACTGCAATGAATGTGCCACACTAATGAAGGATGCGGAAGAGTGTGGGAGGTGTGGGGAGTGGGGCATATGGGAATCCCTATATTTTTTGTGTAACATTTATGTAATCTAAGCATCTTTAAAAAAAATTTTTTTTAATTATTATTTTTTAAAAAAACACAACTAGAACAGAGATATATTTCTGGTTAAGAGCGGCATGATTCTGAAGTAGCAACATAGTTATTTTCTAGAAAGGTCTATCCTCAAGCTGGGAGGGCTACTAAGAGGTGGTACTGAGGCAAAATAAAAACGGTGATGCAAAAGCTCTAAGGAAATTCATCTAAAAAAAATCTAAATTGATCACAAAGAAAACATAAGAAATATGAAGGTTTGACCTTGGCATCTCCCCAGAAGTCTCTCTGATTAGACCTTCCAAGTACAGTCATGGTGTGAAAGATCAGAGCAGGGGAGTGGAAATGGTTGGAGGAGACTAAGGTTTGTGAGCATGGACATATGCCAAGTGTTCAGCCCATATACTTTCATGTTATCTCACTTAATCTTCAGAACAACTTATTGAGGTAGGTTTTGTTATTACTGTTCTATAGAGAAGGAAACAGCCTCAGAGATGTTAAGTAACTTGCCCAAGGGCACACATCTCATTAGGAGCAAAGTTTAGATTCAAGCGTAGATCTGTCTGAGCTGATGTGAGGGCCACAAGGGAAGACCAAGGCCTATTGCTAATTTGGTTTCCTTAAAAGAACAGGGTTCGTTGGAGGGTATATATATGGAGGAAATCTTTGTATAGATTTCTTTAAATATTAAAAACAGGCTCCACTGATATCGATCAACATTCCTGGAGATGTTGTCAGTCTTAAATATACCGAGAATCAATTATTTCTCTGCACTGTTAGAGACACAGGTAAACAGGCATGCCCAGCAGAGAGAGAACACCATCATCACGTGCCAAGGGGAACAGGAACTACGCCTTTCCATGAAAGACTTTTCCTTTCAACATAGATACAAGTTAAGATAGTGGCTACAAGGTGCTTTTAATCAACTTATAGAGAATTTAAAGGACAGTGTTGGGAGACTGGAGCAGGGTGTCTGGGAAATTTGGATCTCTTCTGGACTGGGAGCATGTGGCCAGATAGAGACACCACAGCAGCACTGCAGGGTCCCCCTGTGATGGTGAAGCTGGCACACTGTGTTGTCAGATTCTCATCTCTGTCACATTTGCTCCAGTAGCAGTGTAGCCTCACATCCAGGAGTTAATATATATTTACCTACTTATATTCTACTTTATATATAAAAAAATAAAATAAAATTTAAAAGTAGTAAAGACCTCAGTCAATATGGTAGATTGGGTTGATACAAGACTTCCAAACCAAATACTTCAAAACACTGAACAAAAATATAATAATAATATCTAAAGCACAGATAAAATAAAAATAAATAGAAATCTGCACAAACAAGAAATGAAGAGGGAAGATTTTCAGAAAGTTGAAAAAATGGAAACTTATATTAATCCATGAATTAAAAAGAAAATATCGAAAGTATAAAATATTTAGAGCCAAGTGGTAAAGGAATTAATTCCAAACTTCTAAAATATGGCTAAAGCAGTATTTAGAGGTAAATGCATAGCTTTAAAAGGATTTATATAAAAACAAAACATAAGAATTAACTCAAGTAGCTATAAATTGAAAGAAGAAATAATATAGATAAGAGAAAAAAATGAAAAATCAAAAGGGGTAAGAAAAAAAGCTGTTTATCTGAAAAGACTAATTAAATGGACTACTATATTAATTAAGAAAAAGAGAAATGGAACAAATAAGCAACATTAAGAATGAAAATAGGAACACAACTTAAGACTATCCTTTTAGAAAATCACAACAGAAAATTATGAATAACTTTATGCTGATAAATTTGAAAGTACATGAAACAGATAATCAAAACAAACAGACAGGGAAGCGGCTGTGGCTCAATCAGTGGGGCTCCCGTTTACCATATGGGAGGCCCCGGTTCGGTTCCCGGGGCCTCCTGGTGAAGGCAAGCCCGCCCGCACGGCGTGGTTAGCTGACCCAGCGAGCGCAAGCAGCAAGGGGGGGATAAATGAATAAATAAATAAAATCTTTAAAAAAAAAAAAAAAAAAACAAACAGACAACCAGCAAGATTGCGGCAGAGTAAGGAGCTCCAAGTGTCAGCTCCTGCTACAGGGCAGTTAGTAATCATCCAGAGCTACCTAAAGCATCTGTTTGGGGGCTCCAGGAGACCAGAAGAGCATCCTGCAACTTCCTTGAAAGGATGGAAGGAGGAGACTGCCCATGTGCAGAGAAGATCCGTGAGGAGAGCACTCCACGCCGCGTAGGCCAGTGCCCATACTTCACTGGCGGTGCAAACCACTTCAGGAGATATCCCGTGGCTGGAATTGGAAGCTCAATTTCCCAAAAACAGGGGAGGAAGAAACAGTCAGGCACCAACTTCAACTACTAATTAGTAAATTCAGTGGGCTAAAGAATAATCCTAAGAACAGGTAAAGTTGAAACCTATCCAAGTCAGAAAGAGGCCAGTAGCTGCCATTTTAACTCTGCCACTGGCATGAGGGGAAGCCGGGCTGAATGGGCTTCTTTCCACCCAGATCGGATCTTAAGCCCCACCTCCAGCTCTATCTTAAGCCCCAGCCCCACCTCCAGCAGGGAGGAAGCTGGTGGACCTGTGTCAGCCTCTCCAGGGAAACTACAGGCCACACCATGGAGGCTGGTGCTTATCCTACTCAGGTGGCTCAAGTCATCTCAGGAGCTATTCTGTGGCTGGAGTTGGAAGCTCCATTTCCCAAAAACAGGGGAGGAACAGACAGTTGGCCACCCAACTTCAGCTACTGATTAGTAAATTCAGCTGGCTAAAGTTTAATTCTAAGAACAGCTAAAGTTTGAACCTGTCCAAGTAGAAAAAGAGGCTGGTAGCCGCCATTTTCACTCCACCCCTGGCATGAGGGAAAACCGAGCTGATTGAAAATCACAGTGACGGTAGAGACCGGGTTCTTTCACCCAGATCAGACTGCAGCCCTAGCCTAGGCTTCAGCCCCACCTTGGCAGGGAGGAAGCTGGCGGGCCCTGCACCAGCACCTCCGGATAACTGCAGGTACACTCTGCTGGCACAACTGAATAGTTGGAAGTATACCTGGGCAAATGCGGTCATTTTGGACCCGCACAGCACAGATTGCTGCCCACACCTGAAAAGCTCCCTAGGCAGGGGAAGAAGGGGTATGAAGCTTCAACAGTCTCTCCCGACAACTACAGAAAGTCTTGTCCTGCACAACTTGGATTATTACACATGGTTATGTCTGTGGCCCTACCTCTGACAAAGGAGAAAGGCAGAAGAAGATTCATTGGTCCCCGGGGCAACAAGGGCAGCTTGACTCTCCACAGCTTACAGCAACAACTACATCCTCGGCTCCTACTACGAAACCAGAAAGGGAGAAAGGGCAAGAAAGTCCTAAACTAAAGAGAGAAACTGCAACCAGAATAAATACATCTAGTAAGCCAGATGCCAAGACACCCAACAAAAAATAACAATCCACACTAAGAAACAGGACAATATGGCCCAGTTAAAGGAACAAGATAAGACTCGAGATAACAAAAAAAGATTTGAGACAACTAATCATAGATGTTCAAACACATCTCCTTAATAAATTCAATGAGATGGCTAAAGAGATTAAGGATATTAAGAAGACATTGGATGAACACAAAGAAGAATTTGAAAGCATACATAGAAACAAAGCAGATCGTATGGGAATGAAAGGCTCAATAAATGAAATAAAAAATACACTCGAGTCATATAACACCAGATTTGAGGAGGCAGAAGAAAGGATTGGTGAGCTTGAAGAAATGGCCTCTGAAAGCAAACATACAAAAGAACAGATGAAGAATGGGAAAAAATGACCAAGGTCTCAGACATGAAACATAAATCATGGGTGTCCCAGAAGGAGAAGACAAAGGAAAAGGGGCAAAAGGAATATTTGAAGAAATAATGGTAGAAAATTTCCCAACCCTATTGAAGGACTTAGATATCCGTGTCCAAGAAGCACAACGTACTCCCATCTGAATAAATCCAAATAGACCAACTCTGAGATACACACACATCAGAATTTCAAATGTTAAAGACAAAGAGAGAATTCTGAGAGCAGGAAGAGAAAAGCAATGAATAACATATAAGGGATACCCAATAAATTAAGTACCGATTTCTCATCAGAAACTAGAGAGGCAAGAAGGCAGTGGTATGATATAGTTAAGATACTGCAAGAGAAAAACTTCCAGCCAAGAATCTTATATCCAGCAAGACTGTCTTTCAAAAGCGAGGGTGAGTTTAGAATATTCACAGATAAACAGAAACTGAGAGAGTCTGGGTTGCAGTTGGGCAGTTTGATGTAATTATGAATTCCAAAAATATAATTGGATCATGCTTGTAAACTGATCTGTTAATCTGGGCATGATTAAGTTATGATTGGGGCATTGACTGGACCACGTCAGTAGGGCATTGAGCCCCACCCCTTGGTGGGTGGGGAATCAAATATAAAAGGCATGGCAAAAAAAAAAAAAAAAAAAAGGCATGGCAAGAACAGAGTTGAAGCAGTTTTTGAGAAGCAGTTTTGATGTTGGAGAAAAGGCCCCAGAAGAGAAGTGAGCCGTTCGCCTGATAGTCTACAGCTGACCTTGTGGAAGAACCAGAAAAGCTGAGCCCGGAGAGAAATGCAGCCCCAGAAAGAGAGGAACCCAAGAAGCCTGAACCCTGGCAAACGTTGGCAGCTGTCTTGCTCCAACACATGGCAATGAACTTTGGTGAGAAGAAACTTAACGCTTTATGGCCTGGTATCTGTGGACTTCTACCCCAAATAAATACCCTTTATAAAGACCAACCCATTTTTGGTATTTCACATTAGCACCCCTTTGGCTGACTAATACAGTCTGTAACAAAGAGACAGGACTTGCAGGAAATACTAAAGGGGTGCTACAGTCTGAAAAGACAGGAGAGAGAGGCTTGAAAGAAAGCCTAGAAATGAAGATTATATCAGTAAAAGTAACTAAATGTGTCAAAAAGAGTGGCGAAAATAAAATATAACAGATAAAACCTAAAGGTCAAAACGGGTGAAATAAGAACTGCCTTTACAGTAATAACATTGAATGTTAATGGATTAAACTCCCCAATCAAAAGACACAGACTGGCAAAATAGATAAGAAAATATGAGCCATCTATATGCTGTCTACAAGAGACTCACCTTAGACCCAAGGACACTAATAGATTGAAAATGAAAGGCTGGAAAAAGATATTCCACTCATGCAGTGACAAAGAAAAAAAAAAAAAAAAAAGCTGAAGCAGCTATTTTTATATCAGATGAAACAGTTTAAAAGACACTAGTAATATGCAATCTGAGGAGGAAGTCAGGAAAAAATTCCATTTACAATAGCAACTAAATGAATTAAATATTTAGGAATAAACTTAACCAAGGATAAAAAGCACTTGCATTTAGAAAATTACAATGCATTGTCAAAAGAAATCAAAAAAGATCTAAATAATTGGAAGAACATTCCATGCTCAAGGACTGGAAGACTAAATATCATTAAGATGTCAATTCTACCCAAATTGATATACAGATTCAATGCAATCCTGATAAAAATAATTCCAACAGCCTTTTAAAAACAAATAGAAAGCACAATTATCAAATTTATTTGGAAGGGTAAGGGGTCCTGAATAGCTAGAAACATCTTAAAAAAGAAAAGCGAAGTTGGAGGACTCTCATTTCCAGACTTTAAATCATATCACCTAACTACAGTAGTAAAAACAGCATGTTACTAGCATAAAGACCAACACATATAGACCAATGGAACTGACTGATGGTTCAGAAACAGACCCTCAGGGTCAAGTGGTTTTTTGTTTTTTTTGTTTTTTCAATTTTACAGGGAGGTCCTGGGAATCGAACCCAGGTCCCTCCATATGGCAGACGGATGCCCAACCATTTGAGCCATATCCGCCTCCCCAAGTGGTTTTTGACAAGCCTGTCAACCCACCCAGCTCAAGCAGAATAGTCCATTCAACAAATGGTGCTGAGAGAACTGGATATCCATTGCCAAAAGAAGGAAAGAGGAGCCCTATCTCACAACTTACACAAAAATTAACTCAAAATGGATCAAAGACCTAAATATAAAAGCAAGAACCACAAAGCTTCTAGAAGAAAATGTAGGAAAACATCTTCAAGACCTGGTGGTAGGTAGTAGATTCTTAAAGGAGATAAGAGGAGGGCTGACAAAGACTACTGAAGGGGAAAAAAAAAAAAGTAAAAGAAAGACTACTGATGCTTAATGTATGTAGAAGTTTTAATTAGCTTTACTGTAAAAGTGTGGAAATGTACAGAGTTGATGGTAACACATTATAGTGAGTAACAGCTGGTTTATAAATGGGAATGTGGCTGAAAAGTGTAATCTAAGGATGTAAATGTCACTTGACAGAAAGCTAGAGAATAATCTGGGTACTGAACTGTACAGTAAACCCTTAATTTAAAATTATAAGTAACCATAACAGCTAACAATTATATGCTTTCTTATATGCCAGGCAGTGTTCTAACATTCTACATGATTATCTCCCCACAATAATACCTGATGTGGATACTATTATCCACATACATGAGGGGACAGGGAAGTTAGGTAACTCACCCAAGGTACACGGCTAGGAGATCAAAACTGCTCATTGAATGATGAGTAGGATAAACCTCTAAATCCACTCCTAGACAAATCTGTAAACATTTTAGGGAAAATACTAAAAGCTACTAGTGAGAAGACAGATTACAATGAAGCGACAATCATTTGTGTTTGGACTCTTCATAGCAGTAATAGATGCAAGAAGACAATGGTGTATTACTTTCCTTCCGAGGAAAAATATTCATGACTCTAGAATTCTACACTGGCCAAATTCTCATCTGTAAGAACCCTATAAAGATATTTTCAGAAACATCAAAATTTTAAAGTTTACCCAAGATTCTTTATCAAAGAACTTCTAAATTTACACTGGCATTAAAAAAAAAACAACCCAGGGAGAGCAACAACCTCTAAAATGCAACAATCTTTAAAATAGAGTAAAGAAAAAATATAAAGAAAATAAAATAATATATACCAAAAACCCCAAAATAAGATAAAGCAGATGCAGACATTAGAACCAGAGGAAAGTATAGGTAGGAAATATAAGGCTTATACTGTTATTAGATATCAAAATATAAAGTCCTAAATACATGCTTAGAAGTGGGCTTCAAAGTTGGCTCTGTGCTTCCTAATGGCCAAGTGAGAAATTGGAAGCACCATTGGTTTAAGGGGTTCACAGCACCCACAAGACAAAAACAGTCATGTTACACATGACTGGCACTGATCAGAAAGCAATTTCCCATATGGTTAAATGGATACAAGATCTGGGACAATGGTCTGAGTATAATTTGGGAAAGATATCTCTGGCCCTTTTCCTTATCTTACAATTACTTTTCAAAAGAAGTGATTATCATTCAGAAACCATCAACCTTCCAGAAATCTCTTTCCAGAGGATTAGGAGAGAAAAAGCCTCCTTCTTGAGGTGTGTCTTTCGATTGACAGGTGTTTTAGAAGGGCTGGGCTTTTGGGGACATTTCGGTGTACTCAGGGGGCCTGGTTGCCTATGAAGGTGGTACAAATGGGAGGTACACAACACTGCATTTTTCCCCAGAGTCACTTACACTGACCATTTCCATCTCCAATGAACCAGTTCACTTGCCAGTGCATCAGCTCACCCACAGATCCAGCCTCCAAAAAATAGTTTATTACTGTGTCTTCCCAGTAATAAGCATCAAGAAGCAATACAGTTTTCTTTCGCTTTGTCATTTCATGGTAAATCATGGTTACCCTGGCAGCCCATGCAACATGCAGGTAAGCAGAAGCCTGGTTCCTTCCTACCCACGATACTTGCTTGACACTGCCAAGAATAGTGAGAGCCCAGTGTTGGCGGTGCTCTAAAGATAATTTCCCTGATCTACTTTATTTTTGTTTTGAAGTCTTTAGTACATTTATTTATATAAAGAGTAAACAAAGTGCATATAGAGCAGCCACAGGTTTGGTGATGTAGGGCTACTGAACAAATAAAAGGGCATGTTTGTTGTTGCCAATGAATCAATCCTGAATATTTTTACAGGCTAAAAAAGTGAAAAGTAACAATATCAAACAAATGCTAGATAACATCAACAAAATGTTTTTCAGACTCTTGGTCATAAAGTCCTTATGGTTCCACATTGAATCAGATTCTAAACAGTTTTGATTACCCATCTACTTCTAAGTAAACTGAAAATTGCCTAGTGAATCCCTGATTTACTTTGAAAATCCTGCCAGTACGGGAACTGCTCTAGAACTTCATGGGTTCTGGAACTCCAAGAAGGATGGCAGACCTCTGTGAAATTCCATATACTTCTGGGTAGAGCTGGTTCCCAGGGTAAGGTGATCTACCTCTAAGTCTGGAGCAACTCCCAAGGATCTCCAGAGAGGGAGATAGTGGCAGCTGGGAGAGATGGGGGGGACAAAAGCATTTTACAATCAATCAAAATATCAGTTCTTATTAAAGAATGAAATATTTTTCCTTTCTTTTTCTATTTTCTTTCCTTAAAATTAAAATATATATATATAACATGTGCAGGAAGACAGTAGATTGTAGTGATTAAAATGCATAGACTTGGGAAGCGGCTGTGGCTCAATCAGTAGGGCTCCCGTTTACCATATGGGAGGCCCCAGGTTCGGTTCCTGGGGCCTCCTGGTGAAGGCAAGCCTGCCCGTGCGGCGTGGTTAGCTGACCCAGCGAGCACAAGCAGCAAGGGGGGGATAAATGAATAAATAAATAAAATCTTTAAAAAAAATAAAATAAAATAAAATAAAAAATAAAATGCATAGACTTGGGAAGCAGATGTGGTTCAGCCTACTACATGGGAGGTCCCAGGTTTGGGTTCCAGTGCCTCCTAAAAAAAAAAAGAAAAGAAAAAAAAAAGAATACAAGCTAGATGCTGCCCTGCCACAACGAGCAGATGCCACAAGCCAGCATATGCCGCAGCACACAGAAAGCGGATGTGGCTCAGGCCGTTGGGCACTCGTCTCTCATGTGGGAGGTCCCGGGTTCACTTCCCAGTGTCTCCTGGAGGAGATGAGCAGAGAGAAGAGAGAACCATCTAGGGGAGGCGGGGGATAAAGAAAGAAAAATAAAGTTAATAAAATTAAATTAAAAAATGCATAAACCTTGGCCATTGACCTGATTTCAAGACTTGACTCTAGTACTTTGTGGCTGTGCAAACTTGGGCAAGTTACCATTCTGATTCATAGTTCCTGTTTTTCTATAATGAAATAATAGTAGTACTTACCTCAAAGAGTTTTAAAAAGGATTAGCTAAAATAACACATGTAAGTGCTTATTATTCAATGACGTTAGCTAATATTGTTATAGAAAGGTTGAGAAATATAGGCAAGCACAAAGAAAATCGAAAGCACCTATAATCCCATCACCCATTTCCATGCATAGTCTTCCAATATTTTTTGGATGTACGTTTAGAGAGTGAATTACAGTTCTATTTTATAACTTGCTTTTTAAATTTAGCCATAACACTAAGCATGCTGTATGTAATTCAGTCTTCTTGTACAAGATTTTAAAAGGCCACATAGTGTTCCTTTGGGCTATTTTACTTCTTAATGAGTCCTGCCCTCCTTCCTCTCCACAGGTTCCACACGTTGTGTATTTTGCCTCCTCTGACCTGTCCAGATGAGTGTGGGCTGCCTTGTGTGGCTATTTGGGGAGGCAGCCTTCATCTCACCATCCAGATCACCTGCTCCTTGGAGCAGATGGCCTTGATCACAACCCCAGGGCCCAGAGCAGCCCACCCTGGGGCTGTTCAGCAAATCCTTTGTGAGTGATGGCAACCCCACCCACTTGTACAGGATTCCACGTGGTGGAGCGAAAGCCAAACATTTGGCAGAAGGGAGGTTTCTCTCCAAATAGTACTAAATGTTTGACTTCCAGGGCATTAAATACACTATTAAAAAAATCTCAGGAAGAGGAAGAGACAAGATTTTTATCTGAATATATTGTTTTTCTAAGCAACAGGGGCCAAACAAGTTCCAAACTTAAGGGCTTTCTTTGACAATGGAAATCACAAGGCTTCCTTATCAGTGGCATTTGAAGACCAAAGTAAAACTTTATTAATTCATACGAATGGGGAACTGTCAAACCCAATTAGTGAAGAGAAGGGAGCCACATCGTTCTTAAAATAAACCCTTTTATTCCAATGAAATCTATTTTTAAATCAAATCTTCACTTCTGACTAGTTCAATACCTCCACCTGTTTTGATGAGGCTTTGCCAACCAGAGGCCATTCAGACCTCATCGACACATTTGGTCCGAGCACATTTATTGTTTGCATATAAATATGAATGGCTAAACTTCTTGGGAAGTTTAGCTCAACATCCCCTGCAATCCTGCTCACAGCTCATTCCTTAGTAAAGTTTTTTCTTCCTAGGCCATGTGGAAGTAAACCTCAGCTCAGGCTGCTGCTTGAGGGAACAGGCAAAGGTTTGCAATATCAACGCAGATCAACCCCTAAAAAAAAACCCAAAACAAAAAACCAAAAACCCCAGACTCCAGACTTGATCCATCCTGACCCATATGAAAAGTAACAAACTCCCTCTAAGCACCCAGAAAACCAAGCCTGTCATGGAAACACTGATTCAACCATAATGAAAACCAACATTAAAACCACACAAATGAACTCAACCCTTTCCCACCCAATCAGAGTCAAGTTGAAGCAAGAACCTCAGGATTAAAAACAAACGAGACTGTTTTTCCTTTATGGTCCTGCTCATTTTAGCCTCTTCAATTGCCTTGTTTTCACAATTCCTTTTTATGAGAAAGTCCGGAGTGGGAGAGCTGGCAGAGAGAGGGAGGGCCAGAGGGAGGGGAGAGAAATGCAGGGTAGCCATGCCAGGCAACAAACGTGGTTTATGTTAGCAAATTAAAACTTCCAGCCTGCAGGAGACCGTAATTGTCTGTTTGGATAGTCTGAAAACAAGCTACACCGAACTTCCATCTCCCACTGAAACAGTCTGAATGTGAGCTGAGGTCTTTACTTTCCCAAGGTCTTGCACAGTATTTTTTAGCCAGTGGTTCTTTTTATCTCTTTCTTCTCTTTTCCTGATTCTTTCCTAATTAAAAAGGCTAATTACATGAAGTATCATTACTGGAAGAAAGCATAACTGGACAAGTAAAAAAAAGATGCCAAACCAACAAAAATAGACACTTTTAGAAGCAAAACCCTAAAGAGGAATATACTTTAATTTTCCCCTGGACCCACAGGGTACAGTTAGTGGATCCGGGGGCCCTAGCACGAAAATCCCAGTGAATGTCATGCCTCTTGGGAAAGTTTGGGCGAATGTGGAGGCCCCTGCGGCTTGGTGGGCGCCCAGGGAGGGCTGGAGACGCCACCTGGAGCCAGGGCCTGGGGGACACACGACTCCCAGGGAAACAGGCAGCGCGAGTAACAGAAGCCAGTAAGTGAGATTCCGGAGTTGAGGGTGGGGGGCACCCGGAGCCCCCGAGGGAGGGATGAAAGGCAGGGGCTGGCTCCCCGGGTTGGGGAGGCCG
Organism: Tolypeutes matacus; assembly: GCA_026826555.1. Lineage (NCBI taxonomy): Eukaryota > Metazoa > Chordata > Mammalia > Cingulata > Chlamyphoridae > Tolypeutes > Tolypeutes matacus. The sequence goes on from JAKSZT010054030.1 coordinate 38,971,811, forward strand.
GGAGGCCGCGCGCGGATTTCTACACACCCCCGCCACCCCGCCCTCAAAGTTGATTCTAGATTCTTTTCTTTCATGTTTGGCTTTTCTTTCTCTTTAGAGCGGGTTCCAGGTCCCAGCGGCAGTTCCAGAGCAGAGGTGCTGGGAGCGGGGGGGGGGGGGGGGTGGCCTGGAGCACCTCGGGGGGCAGCGAGGGCGGGTGGGGGGAGATGCGGGCGCCGCGCCCAGCGAGTCCCCGAAAAGACCGCGTCCTGGGGGCGCCAGCGCTCCGGCTCGCAGACTCTCCCGGCGAACTGGGGGTAGCCCCACCTGGGAGAGGGGACTCCCCACGTCTCCCCGTCCCTGTCCCCTGGGGCTGGTCACTTACCCGCCGCAGTGCTCGGCCTCCGCCTCGGGCCGCTGCGACCCACCTCGGGAGCACCAGGAGGAGGGGGAGGGCCCCGGGTCTACCCGGGCCGAGGGGCGGGGAGGGGCGGCCACCGCGCGGCCACTCCTCCCGCTCCCAACACCCCCACCGCTCGCCTTCTCCTGCCCCGCCCTCCCCTCTCTCCTCCTCGCTCCACTTTCCTGCCCCATCCCAGAAATTTTTCTGGTGTCTGATTCCCCATTCTCTTTCCTTCAGCGCATCTTCAGTCCCCCGAGTCTCTGGCCCCCAGAGGGGGAGAAGTTCCTCCCCCCTGCAAAAGTCTGGGGGCGGGGAAGTTTGGAAGGGGAGGGAGAGGAAGAGGGAGTACAGTTTATAAGTTACAATTAGATGCCCCCTTGAAGTAAGTCTAAAGTCATTCCTACACGTCCTGTGACCCTGTCATCACCTCTGGTGGGATGATGGGGGAACTTTGTGATTGCGCTTTCCAAGTTATTTCATTGAGTCTATGTATTTTTCTCTCTTGTGATTAGGAGAACTAAAGACTTATTTTTGAAGCCTCTGTTGAGTTACTGAGTGCCTGTTCTCTTCCCTTCCACGGGGACCAGCGCTGTTCTCAGGGTAAGGTGAAAGGTAACGAGGGAGTGCCCCTTCCTGAGGGATCAATGATAAGAAGGAGGACCCAGTATGTATGGCTTAGTGAAGGGCCAAGCTGTGTGGACAGGAGGTGAATACAGAGCCTCCTGTTTGCTTCCTGCAGAGTGCAGGGGAGAGCTGGCAAGCTGTCTTTAGGAGAAGAGGTTATCCTGGGTGGCTTTTAGTCCCCACTCCATCGCAGCAGATGACTGAGACAAAGTGTCTCAGTCTCTTCATCGAGTACAGCTGCCTCACTGGGAGCAAGATAGGATGAAAGGAGATCTACCTGTGCCCTGTTCCCAGTAGGGACACTCAAACCTGGGAAGGGAGCCTGAACCTGGATTTGAACTGGCTGTGGAGGGGAGGGGCATTCTGGGCCCTAGGACATAGTGCTTTGGAGGTTGGCAAGACTGGAAGGATTGTGTAAAAGGAGACAGGAAATACATTTGGATGAGGAGGTAGAGCTGGGTTACAAGGCATGAAGTGGAAAATAGGGAACTAATGAAAATTTTTCAGCAAAAGGAATGTTTTAATGCAAGTGGTGACCTATTTGCCTTGGTATTTCCAGAGCCTGACACACACCAAGCATGCAATAAATCTTTATGGACTCAAATTGGTGATTGAGGAATATTAGTTTAGCAGGCAAGATGGACTGCCTGGGAAGAGACAGCTTGGGATCAGGGAGAGGAGTCAGGAGTCTTGGTGAGTAAATTGGCTTGAAGGGCTCCCTGCCTGGATGGTGGAAAGGCAGTGAGGGAATTCTTATTGAACACTTCCTTGCATTTGCAGAGCAATGTGATTCTCTTTCTCTCTGTTTTTTAAACATTTATTTTATTTATTTCTCCCCACCTCCCCCACCCCCCTGTTGTTTGCATTCACTGTCTGCTCTCTGTGTCTGTTCATTGTGTACTCTCCCGTGTCTGCTCATCTTTTTTTTTTTTAGGTGGCACCAAGAACCAAACCCAGGACCTCCCATTTGGGAGGGAGGCACCCAATCACTTGAGACACATCCACTCCCTGCTTGTTGTGTCTCTCATTGTGTTTCCTCATTGCATCATCTCGTTGAGTCATCTTGTTGCATCAGCTCGCTGTCTTGCTGGTCTTCTTTAGGAGGAACCAGGAACCAAACCCGGGACCTCCCATGTGGTAGAAGGGCGCTCAACTGCTTGAGCCACATCCACTTCCTGTGATTCTCTTTTACATGCTCTTGCAGATATAGTCTTGTTTTTTAACTTTGGCACTCTCTGGTGAAGTAGGAAAGACATTCAGGACCCCCACTCAGACACCATCCAGCGTTTCAAACCTGTGTTGAAGGCTGTGAGGAGGAAGGTGACATTCGGAGAGGCCCCAGGAGTGCCTGAAGTTACACAGCTGGGATCCATTTTGGACAGTTTATCTCTCAGATAGTATTTCCAATTGTGCTTATACTTACGATACCGTAAACAAACAGAAAAATGCACTGGGCTTCCTTACCTCCCCGTGGCCAAATTATTTCCTCCAGTTACCTTCCAGGTGATGGCCAAAGATTGAGGACAGGGCAAGTGGGAGCCCAGAGAATAAGAAGTCAGCAGACTTGTTGGTTGGTAACTCTTCAGAGACTCTTCCAGCAATCAGAGAGGTATTGGACCAAGTTGGCTTTCTGGTAAGATGCTGAGAGGGGTGAAGAGCAAGAACAAAGAAAGACAGAAGAAGAAAAGTGGAAGAGAGGAGGTGACCTTTTGTCCTTCCTGTGCCTTGATCCCAGGCACTCTGGCTGAAACCCCAAGCTGTACCTCCTGTGTCCTCTGTTCAGCCCACCCTTCACTGGTGGGTTCACCAGTGGGTTTCTAGGGAGGCCAGGCCATCCCAGGAAATGCCACTGCTGACAACTGGAGCAGGGGTTCTTAAACGTTTTTGTTCCAGGACCCCTTTGCCAGTCAGGTGAAAGGACTACTACTGTAATTTATTTATTGCATACATTCATAAGTGAAGGAAATACTAGATTTCAGTTAGAGGTCAGAGAAAATAAAGATAATAAGTTGATTTTTTTCAATTTAAGCTCATGGACGCCTGAAATCTTTCCACGGACCCCTGGTTAAGAACCCCTGAACTAGAGAAAACAAAAACACACTTGACCAATAGCAATTCTCATTCCATTTAGAGTTCTAAGTGCACCTTTTAATTCTGTCATCTTTGAAATAAACAGCATGGCCTTGACTAGCAGCTCTTTTACCTGGTGAAAGACATCTCTTTCGGAAACTTTGACACTTCTGTAAAACAAATAGGCCCATAATTTTCTAAAGACCTAATACAGTCAGTTGAAAACAATTTATATTCTGCAAGTGAAAGGATCTCTGATTCTGTGTGATGCAGCATTGCCCCAAAGATCACCACTTTCATGAATGCAGATTCATTTCTTGTAACTCCACCACATATTTCCAAACTACCCCTTTCAGCAATGTTCCTTTGTATAAAAATCTGGTGGTAAATGGACTCAGTGTGGCCTCAATAGCTAAGCCTCCATAGCCATTCATGGCCAGGTGTGGCCTCGTTTTACTCCAGTTCCTGTTTTTTCTCTTGCTCTATAATATGTAGACCCTCAGACCATGTCATTCTCCTTTTAATTCACAGGTGTCCCTTGGCTGGCAGCTTTTTTACAGAAACCATTTAGAACTTTATGTGGCCACACTGTTTAAAAAGGGATCCCCAGGCTGTCTATAAGTATGACCTAGTATGCTAGCTTGAAATTCCTCAAAATCAGGTCAGCCGAAGCTGTCAGGATCAATTAGTATAAATTCAACCAGTTTGCAGAAATGCCCTATTTGATAGAGGTCTTGGTTGAGAAAAGTGAGAAGTTCAGGAACAAGCTTAGCCTTGAATACTTGAGAAGAGCTTTCCTCTCTAAAAACTTTAGAAAAGTAACTGTCTCTATTTATATTGCAACATTAATTCCTTCCCATTGAAGGTAGAGTAAGAGTGTTTTTTTGGAAAACCATATTAAAAAAATATATTACCCAGGGAAAAGGATGTGGTTCAAGCGATTGGGCTCCCATCTACCATAAAGGAGGTCCAGGGTTTGATTTCCGGGGCCTCCTGGTGAAAAGGCAAGCTGGCCCACGTAGGAGTGCTGGCCTGTGCAGAGTACTGGCCTGCGCGGAGGGCTGGCACAGCAAGATGATGCAACAAAAAAAGAGACACAGAGGAAAGACAATAAGAGATGCAACAGACCAGGGAGCTGAGGTGGTGCAAGGGATTGAATGCCTCTCTCCCACTCCGGAAGGTCCCAGGATTGGTTCCTGGTGCCCCCTAAAGAGAAGACAAGCAGACACAGAAGAACACAGAGAACAGACAGAGAGCAAAAAAACAATGGGGGGGGGGGGGGCGGGAGAGAAATAAACAAATAAATCTTTTATATATATATATTCCCTGGTGATTGGCTTCAACAACAGTGAAAATGAAACAGGGAAGGAAAAAAATCACCATCTTAGGTTCATGAAGCATTCTGGCCTGACATTTGAAGAATACACTGTATTCTAAATGACTTTTTCTATGAGGAAAGCCAGATATTCATTGGAAGGAAATTTCCTGGGATAAGGAGCCCATATCTTCACCAAGAATGTCAATTGAAATCAGTGATGTTTAGGAGGATGCCCTCATTCAGCTGTCCGGTGTGCTGGGGGTGGGACATGCTCAGGTGTGACCTGAGCTGCACTGGCCATTGCTACAGTGTCTAATTAGCATTTATTGTACAACTAGTATGTACAAAGACATTCTGCTGGGTATTGTGGAGGACTAAATTTAAGGCATGATTCCTGCCTCCCAGCATCCATAGCCATTCAGGGAGATGATGGCATCCTCGAAAATAACAACATGAGGTATGGTGACAATTTAACACAACTGAGTAGGGCCTTAAAGAAATACAAATGGGCCCTAAAGAAATACAGTGTTTTAATTTCCTTGGCTGCCAAAGCAAATACCATGCAATGGGTTGGTTTAAACAATGGGAAATTATTAGCTCACAGTTTTGCGGCTAAGAAAAAGTCCAAATCAAGGCATCATCAAGGCGATGCTTTCTTCCCAAAGACTGGTGATCCAGGGCTGGATGCCTGCGATCCTTGGTCCTTGGCTCCTCTGTCACATGGCAATGCACATGGTGGCCTCTCCTGACCTCCTGCTGCTCTTCTAGGTTCTGTTGGATTTCAGCTTCTTGCTTCCAGTGGCTCTCTGTCTGTCTGAATTTCAATCTGCTTATAAAGGACTCCAGTAATAGGATTAAGGTCCATCCTGACCGAGGCAGGCCACACCTTCACTGAAGTAACCTCATCAAAAATTCTCACTCACAATGGGTTCACACCCACAGGAATGGATTACCTTTAAGAACATGTTTTTCTGGGATATGTGCAGCTCCAAACCACCACTATATAGGAAACCCAAAGAGAGGAATATTCTTTGGCATCTGAGCAAGATGTAAGTTGAATTGTGTCTCTTCTTGGGCCTCTCCGGTGCCGCCACTCTGCTATTCTGCTGCTCGGCAGCATTGAGGAGCAGTGCTGTTGAGTTCAGAGGTGATTAAAGCCCCTGGTAAAACAAACACAAAGCTTTTAAGTGAAGAGATGCTTTCTGAAGCCCCTACATCAGCAAAGGCATAGCCTCCAGCATGTTTCCAGGTAGGAATCAATTCTTCTAAACTTCTCCTAATGAAGAGTTACTCTAATGCTCCCCGGACTTTTCTTTCAAAGGTTTAGAAGAGCTGTGATGGGTTTTCCTGTTCTAATGCTTTGACTGCCAGTTAATTTCCCAATTTGGAGCTAATTACTAAACTACTTCAAATTTTAAGGTACTGAGGCAACAAACTTACTGACAAGCTTTCCATTTATCACCATGGTGTCTGGGGATAGAGCTTTGTAGCCAAGAACAGAAGCTTCCTCTGCTATCATTGAACAATCTTTTCCTTGTCAGTGTGGTTCTGCCTGATGTTTTCTTAGTGATTATCAACCTACTATGTTGCTATTTTCATATATTAAAGTTTTAGAAGAGTTTGAAGCCTTTAAAGGCCTGGGAACTGCTTCCAGGGTTAATGCCATAGAAAATAAAACTACAAATTGCATATTTTCTGTCTGGGTTTTTTTTGTTGTTGTTTTGTTTTTTTAAGGCTCCAATTCATAGTCATTTGGAAAGAACCTTTGCTCCAACTTTTTTTGTGGCTTTCTTTGTTGATTTCTCGTTTTACTTAAGCTTATTTTTTCCAATAATTTTGTTTGGAAGAAGCTGAGTTTTTTTTTTTCCAATGGATCATGGACTTGGAAAGTGGTCATGTTGTTTAAAAGTATCTGTTATGGGAAGCGGCTGTGGCTCAATCAGTGGGGCTCCTGCTTACCATATGGGAGGCCCCAGGTTCGGTTCCCAGGGGCCTCCTGGTGAGGGTAGGCCCGCCCGCACGGCGTGGTTGGCTGACCCAGCGAGCACAAGCAGCAGGGGGGGATAAATGAATAAATAAATAAAAATCAAAAAAAAAAAAAAGTATCTGTTATGGAAGCGGCTGTGGCTCAATCAGTGGGGCTCCCGTTTACCATATGGGAGGCCCCAGGTTCGGTTCCCAGGGCCTCCTGGTGAAGGCAGGCCCGCCTGCACGGCGTGGTTAGCTGACCCAGCGAGCACAAGCAGCAAGGGGGGGATAAATGAATAAATAAATAAAATCTTTAAAATAAATAAATAAATAAATAAAAGTATCTGTTAGGTGTAACTGATAGACTTTATTTCTTATCAAGAGCAATAGAGAGCCCAGTTTTATCAGCTTTTATAAATGAGCAATATTACACATGTTGGGTATGTGGGTGGTATTTAAGATTGATATGACAAGACACATGCTGTTTTTCACAATTTCTCAAGCTGGCTTTGTCTGGAGAGGCTTGTCCCATCTCGCAGGGTCACTGAGCCATGCTCTGGAGCACAGGGGCGGGGCTCATCTGCCTCTTCCTACAAAAGAGCCTGTTTAGCTCATTTGGAATTTCCTTTGTATATCATCCCAGTTTGACTACAAATATATTTTTTTCACATGCATGAAAAAAAGAATAAGAGGAAATAAAAATGTCAATAGTTGATTCTCTATAAAGAGAGATGTTCTTCATACTTTTCATCATTTCCAAATTTTCAACAATAAGCAAAAGCATATAATCAAGAAAAAGTAGGAAATGCCATTTTAATAAGTTCAGAAAGTCCATCTTCTCCAGGAAGCAATGCATGATTAATGAGTCTTTTTCTTTTCTTTTTTAAATTTCACCCCTATGTGTACTTCCGTCAACTCTCTGAATCCCTATTCTGTGTCTAGCCTGAGAATTACCTCTCATTTTTCACTTTCCATGCCACATGGGGCCTAGACAGAAGAGACAACTTTTTTTTTTTTTTTTAAACATTTTTTTTTTTTTTTTTTTTAAGATTTTATTTATTTATTCATTTATCCCCCCCTTGCTGCTTGTGCTCGCTGGGTCAGCTAACCACGCCGTGCGGGCGGGCTTGCCTTCACCAGGAGGCCCCCGGAACCGAACCCGGGGCCTCCCATAAGGTAAATGGGAGCCCTACTGATTTAGCCACAGCTGCTTCCCGAGACAACTCTTTTGAGAGGTGGGCTGCAAGGAGAAGTAGAGGGACAAGCCAGTCACTGGAAGCTTGTGGAGTTGAGGGGTTATTTTAAGAGTGGGAGAGCCTTAATCCCCAAGATGCCGAGGAAGGGAGATCTCAGGATGATATCTGGACTGCCGGCCTTACAGGCCAGTCAGGATGGCCAGCAACAGGTCAGACTCTGGCAGACTTCTTGAAAACCATGAAGTTGGCTGAACACCCAACTGAATTTGACAACATCGAGGGAAGTTATGTACATAGAGTAGAAATAAGAGATAAATAAGGGATAAGTATCATAGAAAACTAATAGGCTGGTTTTTTGAAAAAGACACAACTCCAGGGAAAACAGAGTTGTATAGGAAAGGAAAGTCATCATAGTACATGGCATGGCTTTTAAATAGTCAAAATATACACTGAATACTAACCTAATTAAAATGTTAATATAAGTATTTTGAAGAGAGGACAGGAAAAAAGAGAAAAAGCCTATGTATGTATGTGAGTGATGGGGAGGGGGAGGCAATCAATTGATAATGCTTAATAGGAAAAGCAAAAATAGCATGCTACTTGGAAGTATGGGGATAGATCCCAAAAAAGTGAGTGAAAGTGCTTGTCTCTGGGGAGCAAGAAATTGGGAGGAGGATCAGGGGACAAAATTTTTTTTTTTTTTTGGTATTGTGCTTTTCTTTGTAGCAGGTTTTTTGAATGGCTAAGTCAAATTAAATTCATAACTTTGACGAAAATACAGACATTTAATTTTAAAACATTACAACCCCCATATTTTAGCTCTTGCTTGCTTCCTGTATGAGGCAATCCCAGAGCAGGATGGACAACAAATGACAGTTTTTAATTATGCATTCATGTGCTCACTTCTTTATCTCACTAATTGGCAGTAAGCTCTCAAGGGCAGCCAGCACGTCTGTCTTCTCATCACAGTCTCTTCAGCACACAGCAGGCACTCAATACACACTTGCTGAATGAATGAATGAAATGAGCAAGACAACTTTGAAGTCAGTGCTCACCAGCTTTGCAAAGGTATTGTTGGGGACTAAATCAGGTCCGCCACAAAAGACTTGCTCAAATCATAACCTGCATTCCTATGGGTGTGAACTCATTTGTAATTAGGACCTTTTGAAGAGGTCCTTATTTGTTTAGGTGTGGCCAAATTGAATCAGGTGGGCCTTCACCCATGACTGGGAGCTTATAAAGAGAGGAAATTCATATGCAGTTAGAATTGGACAGAAACCAGAAGCCAGAAGTGAGAAGAGACCAGAGAGGAGTGAAAAATCACCATGTGATGGGGGACTGCTTCAGAATGCTCCCAACCTTGGGAGGAAGCACGGCCTTGCCGACAATCTTGATTTTGGACTTCTACCTTCAAAACTGTGAGCCAGTAATGATGTCGTTCAAGCCGACCTGCTGTGTGGTGTTGCCATAGCAGCTCCGCAAACTAAGGTATACAAAACAAAAGTACTCACAGGTGAAATGACCCAATGCCTGGGATTTGCCTTCAAAATACACCAGGAAAAAATGGTGGGGAGAAGATGAAATAAGAGTGGCAAAATGTTTGCATGTTGGGATCATAAGAGTTCATACTAGTCTATTTTTGTGTATTAGGAAATTCCAATACATTTAAACAACAAAGTTTATACAGAAAAAGGACTAGAAGAGAGGGGCATCATCATGGCATACGTATTTATATATATAAAACTCAGAGTTCCATGGTTAAGCAGGTTTGTTGAATAGGGTACAAGTAAGCAAAAAAAAAAAAAAAAAGGGAAGGAAACAACAACAACAAAAACATGTCAAAGGCTAACATTGTGTCAGGGCCTTTAACATTCTCCAAGAAGCTAACTAAAAGCTGATTAAAAATAGCCAAATGTTGGCAGCCCCATCCAGTCTGGGCAGTCGCCTACTTGCACACCTGGGTTACAGGATGCCAGGGAAGTCTGAGATCCATTACTGAGCAGTGCAATAAGCTCTGCAAGGGAGATGGGCTCACTCTCATTTGACAGATAGATGAACGGTGCTGGGAGCAGGAGAGTAACCCATACAAGGCAGGAGAGCTGGAGGTAAACTCAAGGCTGCCTGTCTCCAAAAGCACCAGGCTACACTGCTGCGGGGATGATCCCACAGAGTGCCGCTTCCCCATGCCCCTTCCAGGGCCTAGCTACAGCTCGCTGATTGAGGGTTGAGATGGAAAAGTTGCAGGCATGCTTCCCTTTCTGGTTTATAAAATTGAGGTCATGTATACATGTTGATGGCCTAGTGTATGATGAGGGGCATTTGGCCAAAGCCCATATGGAATATCAAAGAGGGTTGGGGGTGGGGGGTGGAAATAGAAGGGTTGCCATGGTAGCAGGATGGGCAACCCTGGGAGGAGACTGGAAATAGGTGTGATCAGTGCAAATCCATAAGATCCTTGTGAATGATCCCTCTCTGGGCAGTGGTGTGCCAGGAAAATACTTAAAAATGGGAGGCCACCGTCAGCGAGTGAGCCATCAGGCCCCGTCTGCGGGTGAGCCACCAGGCCCCGTCTGCAGGTGAGTCAACAGGCCCCGTGAGCAGGTGCGCTGCCAGGCCCCGCGAGCGCAGGCACTGCCAGGCCCCGTGCAAGGGTGAGCTGCCAGGCCCCACAAGCCACGCAGCAAGATGATGACGTAACAGGAGAGTGACACAAGGGAGACCCCACACGAGATGTGCTGAAAAACCAGGAACTAAGATGACACAGGCAGTAGGACGCCTCTCTCCCAAATTGGAGGTTCCGAGGATTGAATCCCGGTGAAGACAGGAGGAGAAGGATGAGAAGAGAAGGCAGGAAACAGACAGAGAATTGCCCAGCAAATGGACACAGAAACAGCAAAACGGGAGGCGGGGGGGATAAAAATGGATAAAAGTAAATAGATAAATAAATCTTAAAAAAAAAAAATAAACAAAAAACTAAAGGATTAACTGTCCAAATGTTCCAATTGGGGGAACTAGAAAGATGACAACTAAGTCAAGTGGGATTTGGTAAATTTTGTAAATTCTATTTAAATAGGTTTCAGTTTCCTTTAAAAATTTTTCATAGAGACTCAAAGTTTAATATAAGTATGAATTTATTGACATGAATACCCTTAACACAGAGAGGGGGACTAAGACAGTGAAGATAGTGATAATAACCCACAAGATCTGAAATTTGCGAAGCCCATTCCCTCGGGCTCTGAGAGAGAGAGAAAGAGGAAGAGAAAGAGGGAAGGAGGAAGAGAAGACTTCTAAAAGAATCTGGAGACTGCTTTCAATTATATCAAGAAGTAATGATAGTTTGACAATTTAAGCATTTTATCCAGAAACATATATCTATTCCACAGATACCAAATTGATTACAATATAATTGAGTTTGAAAATATACAAAATATCTGTTCTTACATACTGAAATTAAAACCTAATTTTAAAAAGTGCACAGTAAAAACAGCTTAAGGAAACCTACAATATCCATGGTACATGTATTGTTTTCCATTTTACTGCCAACATCAAATTCTATATTTGCCTTACTGGTTACAAATATGTTTTAAATGCCTCCAAGCCATTTACAACACTGACTAGTAGACTAGGTCCAACAACACTTCAGCTTCCTGAAGGCAGAGCCCAGCCCTGGATGTGCAGTCTTGGTCCTGCAGCCCCACGTGGCTGCAGCAGCTCTGGAAAGAACAGTCGCCAACCAGCCATTTGTAAACTATCGACTCTTGTTCTTTTTAGAATTTCCCTGTGTGGAGAAAAATAACAACAATAAGAATACAAACTTCCAGAAAAAGAATTCACATAGTTTATAAACTAAGCTGTCTGCAAATCGTTTTTCATTATGGAACAGTTTAGCTTCCAAGAGGTAGAAGAATAGCTGATAAACTTGCATTGCTAATTTCTACTGAATAATCACAATGCAGTTTGTTACTTTTCATTTTCTTCATTCTATACTTCCCTGGACCCTATCCCACCAGAAAATGGCATGTGGATATTTTCTAAAGAAAGAAAATAAAGCTACTATCTTGCATTTATCAAAACATAATTCAATTTGTTCCAAAGACAAGGGAGCTTGAGATTTCATGAAGCTCAATAAAAAATCTTAGCCCAAACATGTTTCTTTGTTGTTTAAACACCTTTTAAAGGTCTTTATGGGTACTAAAATTGAACATGTCAACTAATACCCAAATGGCACTGGTCATCTGCCAAAAGTAAGCTCGATCACTGGTTAAGAACAAGTTATTAGGGAGCCATCTTATTCCCAATTTTCTCACACATGGAAAATTGGACTTTCCAGTTTTACGTAACTTACTTCTTTCTGGAGAAGTTCACTTCTTAGGAAAACGTTTTAATTGAAGTCCTATATTTACAAGATCATATGGTATGTGAATATATCTCAATAAAAGTGCTAAATAAATAAATAGTGCAAGAATAGCCAGAAATAGCAGCTATGTACAGCAGGGGAAGCATAGAGAGATTGAGAGGTGAAGAATTTTCTTGTTTGTCTGTTTTTTGTTTATTATTATTGAAATAATGAATATGCTCTTATAATACTTGAAGTGATGAATTCACAACTATGTTATTATACCAAATTCCACTGATTGTACACTTTGGATGAACTGTATGCTTTATTAATATGTATCAATAAAATTGATTTTGTTTTGTTTTTTTTAAAAAAAAGCCCTATACTTACAGCACTGAATTATATATTTGAATGTAGTTAAAAGAGGAAATTTTAGGTTGCATATATGTTAGAATAAAAAATGTAAAAAACAATATAAGACTGTACAACATAGTGAACCTAATATAAACTATGGACTATAGTTAATAGAATAATTATAATAATATTGTTTTATCAATTTTAACAAATGGACCATACTAATGCAAGGTATTAATATTGGGCCAGGGGGGTTAATATGGGAACTCTATTTTTCTGCATGATTTTTCTGTAAACCTACAACTTCCCTAACAAAAAATTATTATTTTTTAATTCCTATACATAACTATTAGGCACAAATACATTTTCTTCATGTAAGTAGGAAGTGCTTGCAGAATACAAATATTAAGAGCAAGATAATAGCAAACAAATAGTTTAGGATGTTTACTTGGTAGCCAATGGAGACAATATCGACTCAGTAATAGGATGATACTATAACAATTGAAATTACTAATAAACAGAAGGGGAAAAAGCAAAATGCAGGGATTACAGAATGATCAAAGAAAAGTTAACACAAACTGTTAATTGGAGGGGGTCTCTTACTCAGAGTTTTATTAATGCAGGTGTTTTGAGGAATGGAAATAAAAATCTCTGAGGACTTAAAATTCTCTAACTTCTAAAGTAGCTGCAACTCTTTGGGACAATGAGTTTTGCTGTACTCAAAGTTAACCCCTCTCTATCAAAACCAAATGCTTTATGCAGCTCTCAAGATGGAACAGTTTCCCTAGAACACTGCTACTTCTTTTCAAATGTTAGATGCTAAAACAGGCTTTCTTGTACTACCACTAAAATAAATTATATATACCATGAGAAAAAAACAAAACATGACCTCTTCAATATATGTGCTTTCTGGTATTACCAGGAATATAACCCATGAGTTAGCTATGATCCTATTGGAATAGCAAGAGGCCAAAAGGGTTAAAGGAGCATTCTTCAAGACCAACCCTCCTAGCCCCACCAAGCTCAAGTTTCCCACAGCACAAGTAACTCCAGAACCATAATCAGAACTTATTCGCTGGTAACAATCATCACGAAGATGTCCCACAGAAGCATCAGAAACACCCTCCAAAGTAGCCAGAGGTCAAGCAACATCATGAAACTACACTGAGAAACAAAAGAATACAGTGCAGACTGCAATGCATTAACATGACATATTTTCCAAGGAGAAATATGCCCTTGGAAATACACTGCCCTGTACCACCATTAGCAGATGCTAAAACAGAGCTCTGGTGTATTCACCTCTGTTTCCTCCCCAGTGCTAGCACATAGCAGGAACTCAATAACTGCCTGCTGAACCAATAAGTGGCAGCTGCAAGCCCCACAGGCCAGAGACAGTAAGTAAATCCAGCTGATGGTGGTATAGTAATGTCTGAGTTACCAAAATGTGCTAAGCACAATGGAATATTATTCAGCCATAAGAAAAAATGAAGTTATGAGACATGCTGCAACATGAGAGAACCCTGAAAAAAACTATGCAGAGTGAAATGAATAAGGCATGTAAAGACAAATATTGTATGATGTCACTTATAAGAGATGTCTAGAAATAGCAAATCTGCACAGGCAGAAGGTGGATTAGAGTTTACTAGAGGATGGGGGAAGGGGGAAGGGGGTGTGCATGTTTGGTGGATATGGAGTATTGGTAAATAAAATTCATAAAAATAGAAATGTAAAAACAATTTTTTAAAGGGGCTGAGATGACTGATGTACAACCAAGTCTCTGGCTTCCCAAAGCCTACCTTTCATAGCAAAAGAGTATATATATTATGTTAGAACAAAAGAAAGATGGCATGTGGATATGCATTCAATATAAAAATGTTACCCAAGGGAAGGAGACGTGGCTCAACCAGTTGGGTACCCGCCTACCACATGGAAGGTCCCAGGTTTGGGTCCTGGTGCCTCCTAAAGAAGACAAGCAGACACCACACCCACTGCAATGAGCTAGACACCGCACAACAAGCCAGCAGACACTGTAGCCCACAGAGAGTGGATGTGGATCAGGCCATTGGGCACTCACCTCCCATGTGGGAGGTCCTAGGTTCGGTTCCCAGTGCCTCCTGGAGAAGGCGAGCAAATAATGAGTAGACTGATGAGAGAACCATCTGAGAGGTGGGGGAGGATAAATTTAAAATAATAATAATAATAAAGTAAATAAATCTTTAAAAAAAAAATGGCACCCAATATCTACTGACCTCAGCCTGGACAAGCAGAGGCTTTATGGGAAATTAAATCAAAGGATATTTGTGGAGTTACAAGAGTAAGATTTCCTGGGTTAGACAGATATTTATGAGAGACTAAATTTCCTAAAGGTTAGTCCAACAGCACCATTTGAGACTGTCATATAAATAAGGAGCAGTCACCATCCAGAACCCCCTTGTGAGCTCCCTAACTCTGATGCAACAATAGCAGAAATGCCACACACACACACACACACACACACACACAAAGAGCTATAAAGCAGCAGACACAGTATTAGGACCTTAGAAGTCAAACCTTCTCAGAATCTTAATTTTCCGTTTGGATAAGAGGACAAATGATATTACAGAAAATGACTTCCAAATACTTTCAATTTCTTAACCTTCTGCTCCTGAAATGCACAGCATTTCATACCTTTGGCCAGCCATATTTTATGTTATATTCCAGAGATCACCTCCCCTCACATACCTTACTGGACATCTTCAGTGTGTCAATCTCTTCTCTCTGTTTTGATAACGTCTCGTTCATGCTGCAGAGGTGGTCACTCATCATACTTAACTGATCCTCGTAACTCCTCTTGGTAGTTGTCAACTCATCCTACAAAGCAAAGGAAAAGAGGAAAATAAGAAAAACCCAACTATTCATACCACTCTAAGCTTTTTTAATCTATTAAGAAAATCTGGAATAACAACCCACCTAAATGACCTATCTGGTTAATTAATAGAAAATAACCAATAGGCACTGGTCTATCAGAAATCAAACAGAACAAAGTTAAAAGAAATGGAAACAGGTTTTTCTCAGCCTTCAAAATGTGTTCTGAATTTCTTTGCAAAAATGTAAAGGTTACTAACCATGCCATGCCTAAAATTCTGTCTCAAAGAACGAGAGTACTAAATGATCTTTCCAAATCCCCTAAGTTTTCCTGAGCTCTAGGTGAGGTGAGAAAGCCTGTCTCCAGCATGTTCCTACCACCCTCACAGCACCACCTGCCCTGGAAGCAACACACCTTCATCTCTCTTTCCATCTCTCAAGCTCTCTTTAGCCCCCTAAAATCTAACCCTGTGCTCCCAGACAATCTCGCAAACTAATCTGAAAGAAGGAGGAAGTGGATAATGCTGTGATAATGTGCTTTTTATTTCACCTTGTATCGTGTTTATGTCACATGGGCTTTCTGGAGACAATGCTTTAAAACAAAGAAGTGCATAAGGAGGGCTATTTTGCAGCCCTACCGTTTTTTAGGTCAGTTTTTTGACACAGGAAACAGAAGGAACAAAGTAATGTGTACATAACGATCCTGTAGCTCTCCATGATTGGTAGTTTTGTGGGAAAGAGGAGGGAATGGAAGGATTATGGGTAAATAAGTATTATTTAAGGAAAAGCTTACTATAAAACTAAGAGAAACAAACAATAAAACCACTTTTTGCTTGATATAAGAAAAATGTTACTTTAAAAAGAGTTAGAAATAAACTGGCTAGAAAAAAGTATGTGTAGAGGTCAAGTGACACTACTTTAAAGAGGAAATGCTGATTTTGCTGCCCAAGAACTTTCAATGAAAAGTAAGGTAAACCAGCAGAGGTAACACTTATGAACTCACCTGAAGTCTACTGATGTTCTGACTAGCTAGTTTCATCTCTTCTGTCAATGCCTCTTTAGATTTCTCAGCTAAGGCCAGTCTTTTAGAGAGTGCTCGGCACTGTTAAAGCAGAAAACATTCCATTACCTACCCTGAGCGAGCATCTTCCAAAACCAACCTTACTTGAGGGACAATTACTAGAAAACAATTCCCAAAGCCAAAAGCCATTCATTCATTCATTCCTGAATTCAAGTATCTGTTGAATACCTATAGGCATTTTAACACACATTGGAGTACACGTAAGAAAGATGTTGTTCCTACCCTCATCATTAAATTTTTTTTATTAGAGCAATTGTAGGTTTACAGAAAAATCATGCAGAAAATACAGAGTTCCTATATCCCGCCCCCACAATTTTCCCTATTGTTAACATTTTGCATTAATCCCACTCTCATTTTGATAATAATTTTTTAAAAATCTACTAACCCACACTCATCAATGTTTTCCTGCTAGCCCTAGTGTGATGACCACTTTACAAAGGACAAAAGAAGTTTTACCATTAATCAGGATTCATTTACTGTATACTCACACGAGGTAAGAATGGAAGCGGTTATTTTAAAACCTATCAATGGCTTTTGACCATGCCATATGGACCCTAATACAAACTTTTCTTGTGTTTTAAGCCCTCATTAGAAACCACATTACAGGAGCAAGAAAAGCTTCACAGTCCTACCCTGGAGATTATGCTCCATCTACATGGGAACAAAATGAGGCCAGGATTGTAAAGACGCTAGTTGCTTTCTTTGGGGTTTTGGCAGTCCATCAAGAGGAAAAAAGAAAAATTGTTCAAAGAGGGTGTGCAATTAGAAAGATCACTAAAATTTCTGGTAAAACCATTGATATTGACAAAGAGGATCTGCTGAGAAACTCTTGAATACTGTGTCGACATCAGATGCTCAGACTAACCATTCCAGTGAAGTCATATAGGGGATCACCACTTCCTGTTTACAGACGAGGAAAAACTAGGACAATTAAAAATTTTTTGTATTACAATTGTGTTGAAGCCATTTGCTAAGATAAACAAATCTTCTCTTTGAAATAAAACAGCCTCAAAAATTCTTCCAGTTCCTCATTTCACTCCTTACAAGAAAATTTCAGGACAGTTCAGCCAACCAAATCAATCAACCCCCCCTATTAACCAAACATGTACTGTACACTCAGCACCGAACCTGATAAAGGAAGAGAGAAATGCAAGACTCGAACCCTGGTGAAGATCCTAACTAAGCCTGGTACACTAACTCAGAAATCAGCTCCAACCAGCTCTGTCACACTGCAAGACTTTGATAAGAACTACAACAGTTCCACTGCAAGTCATCCAAGCTTGCTGTCCTCCCCACTTCGGCAGCCCAACAAGCACTGCCGCTGTTGATTGATTGATCAGACATGTATCTAGTGGTTGCTCAGCAAACAGCACAGGGCAAGGCACATCATTTATATTAGCAGGAAAAGAGAGAAGCAAAGCCCTCTCCCCTTCTAGCAATTGACTTCCTATCAACCTGTCCATCTCTGCAGTACAGGAGGAGAGTAGTGATGAAGACTGGCCCCAATCAAGAGTGCTGTCTTTTCTTTTTCAACTTCCTTAACTACTTTAAACATTATAATTCTCTCTCTGCATCCCTGACTTTTTAATATAAGGTTTCAGAACAGACCCCTTAAAGGTATTCTTTTATGTACAGCAGTATCCATTCTGTCTTATCATTTGTTTCTTAGTCCTTGATATCTGTACTTTCTTTTTTCATTTTCCTTCCCCCCTTTCTACTTTATGTATCATGTATGATTTTTGGTGATTTTTCTTGCATGGTATTTTTTCTAATTCTCTCTCTGTTTTAAAAAAATGAATTATTTGGTGATAGAAGAAGATAGTATTACAAAAAAATAAGATTTTATATTTTTTTAAAGATAATTTTATCATTTACAGGAATTCACATTTCAACAAATTTATTATTTGGAAATTGGAGGATATTTTTAAAAGAAGAAGAAGAACCAGGCATATTTTGCTTTTTAACTTGTCTAGATGAGTGCCCTGAAAATTTCTTGATCTGTGAATGTCTAGCTCCCTAGCAAGTAATCTGTAATAATAATGCTCTGAATACATGCTATGTGACCACAGGAAAGGCTATTTATACATCTCCTAACTATCTTTCAGTAACTTGGAAATGACAAATCAGTCCTGTATTTGTTGAAATGAAGATTTTTGGATGGTAATACAGAACAATCAATAGGAACACCAACCAAATTTATACAAATACATGGGCACTGGCTCTCTCTTCCAGTGAATAGCAAGAGAACAGGACAGTGACCTAATTCCTGAGGGGGTTAGGAAGAAATCACCAAACCTAATTAGCTCTCCACTCACCTCAGCATAAAAATGCACCGACTTACTGTCAGCCAGCTGCAGTTGAGATGTAAGTTCCACTATCCTTGACATGTAGTGATTTTTAATTAAGTCTTCACGAGAGTCCACATCTGGAACCTTAACAGAGCAGACATAAATAAATAGATGCCAGTGAGATGAGGCAGTTCAAAAAACAAGAAGAAAAAGACATTTGTTTTGTATGTTTACATTTGTAATCTGATATAAGAACATGATGAGAACCCTAGTTTTCCTATTCCTTCAAGTAACTTCAGACAGGGTAAGTCAATGTACACCCCAAATGTCTTTTATTAAACACTTTGCCTATCACAGAATGAAACTGTGGCTCCAGAGAACAGAGCAGAAATACTGGGAAGCCCACCAAGTCCATGTCCCTCCATCCAGCCTGTATTAGCCACTAAAATCTTTTTAAATCTCCATCTGTCTGACTCCTATGTCCACTTCTTAACTGGAAAAGGGAAGGAGAAAAGGGGATATTAGAGCTCCTAAAACCTGAACATTCTTTTCCCCCCAAATTATCTTAGAACAGTTCTAATGCTCTTAAACTAATGCTCTCTAACTAACAAATTAAACTACTTCTATATTGAATAGTTTGCTACTCTTGTCCCAGACTGGCATTTCTATTAATTACTCTTTTTATCTATCTATTTTTTATATAACATTATGACATCTATTATCAATGACACAGAATTGAGTTTATTTTCAAAATATATGCAGAAATTCAAGCTCACTTAAGTTAAAAGTCAATAAGGAAATCAAAGAATTTACCAACCTACTAGAACTATATTTACCAGCTTACCATATACTGAGTGGCAAACTAGATGACTTCAGTGTTCTTTGGATGCTTATTTATAAAGTTACATCTTAGAAGAACCCAAATTTTGAAAGTGCAAACTTATCTGACAAGCCAACTCTGACCTGAGTTCATGCACTCGAGGGCTGGGAAGAGCTACCAAGTGACTGCTCGTGCAGGCCCTGAGGGCAGATGCTCTCAGCCTCACACAGCACACTAGTGAGTTGGTGTCGGAGCTTGAGCCACACCATGTCAAACTGCCAAGTCAAGTCACTCAACGAGGCAATCACAAAACAGTGCTATAATTTGTTGGTGACAGTTAAAACAGAAACAGAGAAAAGAAACATGGTCCCACAGATGAAGTGGAAAACCCTGGCTCCACATTTGTAAGAATTGTCAGGAAACACAACTGGACAAAGATGACTTTCACAGGACTTTGCCAATAAACACACTGCCAGATATTTACTAGCAAACAACATGATGCCGAGCACACATTACCTCACTGTCAGATGTCTTGGTTAAAATTCCGATCTAGAACATAAGGAAGAAAAAAAATTTTTAGGACAAGGTTTTTACATTTTACACTTAATTGTTCCATGAATATGAACTGCAAAATATTGCACCTGCAATACTTTCTCTTCTTGGTTCATACTAAATTTTAAACAGCATTAGGACTGGAGCCCTAGGCCACAGATGCTCTTTTACTACAAGGATGTTGTACCTGAGGATATATAACTGCATTTGCTACTTCTGCCATGAGGTAGTAGTTGACAATGATCATCACTAGATACTCTATCAAAATGCTGATTGGCCATTTTCACCAAACTCAACAAATCATCTGGGAAGAGAGAGAAGATGATCAACTCTCAACCTCATCCTGTCATTCCTACACCTATTTCCAAAGCAATAGCCATGAAGTGGTAAAGATCATTTTATGGTGACCATAATAACTAAACACTATGGACATAAAACATAAATAATAAACACTCTGGCTGAAAGCATCAAAGGCTAAAGATGAATTACACCTTGACATAGCCAATAAACAGTTTTTACAGATTCCAAATAACACCTTCAAGAGTATTACTCTGGGGAAGCGGCTGTGGCTCAATCAGTGGGGCTCCCGTTTACCATATGGGAGGCCCCGGGTTCGGTTCCCGGGGCCTCCTGGTGAGGGCGGGCCCGCCCGCACGGCGTGGTTGGCTGACCCAGCGAGCACAAGCAGCAAGGGGGGGATAAATGAATAAATAAATAAAATCTTTAAAAAAAAAAAAAAAAGAGTATTACTCTGAAATGAACAGTGCATCAAATGAATGTGTGCTAATGAATGCTATGCCCCCCTAACTGTAAAAGAGTCTATACTTTTTTATGAAGAGAAATAATTTTCTGCTCACTGAAGTAGGAGTAGCAATTACTCTTTCCCTTTTAGTAAAAAAACATTTATAGTAACATGCTAATCAGTGAGTCTTATATATTCAAATATGACTGGATTTGGTAAAAAAAAAAAAAACAACCTGCAATGATGTATCCATAATGCCTCTTCATTCCTTACCCTCTCAATCCCTCACCCCTGGGTAATGGTTTAACAGTGTGGTACAGCATACAACCCTTCAAAGGAATGGTAGTATATAAGTGGAAGGAAAAGTTTTATTACATATAATTTCAACACTTTCACATATGCTACTAATGAGAGTATAAAAAGATACAGCCCTTTTAGAAAATAATTTGGCAACAACAATAAGGAACTTAAAAACATACCCATCTTTTTTTTTTTTTTTTTTTTTTTTTTTTACCAGGAGGTCCCGGGAAACGAACCCCGGTCCCTCCATATGGGAGACGGACGCCCAACCAGTTGAGCCATATCCGACCCCCATACCCATCTTTTGACCCAATAATTTCAACCCCGAGAATATATCTCAAAGACATTAACTGAAATAAAAAAGAATCTTATGCATAAAAATGTAATTTATTTAAAATAGTAAAAATTATAACCAATATCCAATCATAATAACCTAAGGTATATCCATATGGAACATTAGGGAATCAATAACTAAGTTTATATAGAGTCTAAAATAGGATAAATGCTTATGTATTAACACTGTGCTAAAAGATTATATTGTACAACCTCAACCACATAAAAAATTTTGTAGATAAAAATGTTAACAGTGGTGGTTTGATTATTTAAGAAAATGTGATAACTTTTTTTTTCCCACTCTTCTGTATTTTTTAATTATCTCTATTAGGTATGAATTATTTTCACACTAAAAGTAAATATTTAAACATTAATAATTTTAAACTCCAGTAAAAGATGGAAATTTGTATTGCCTCTGTTTTTTCTTTCTTGAGGTTACTGCTATCTTTTATAATGATAAATAGTGGGTGACTGACTATTCAAATTACAGTACTAGGTACTTTAATGAAAAAAAAAATAAGCATTCAACTTTTGAAATGTTATAGGGTTGGGAATAAAATAACTATTTTCTATCTGATGTTACTTTTTCAGCCTCAGTGAGCTTAAACCAAAGTAATCTGTTGGTGACATGGAAGATGAGATTCCTTTGTTCATCAATTAATTTTAAAGTGGACCCAGACTTGCTACCAACACCCAAAGTGAAGAAGACAGAAAGGACACTCAGACATACATACACACAGTTACACACATAGTTCACTTAGGTTCACTTAAAGGGAGGAAATAAAAAAGAAAGGCTGAAAAGTAGAAATATCAAAGTAGGCAGAATACTACATCTCTTTTGTCTTCTATGTGCGAGGCAGTGGATTAGGCTACCTGTCGTTTTGGGAAGGAATCTCACATGTAAAAGAGAAGGAGAGTTATATGGTAATACATTTCTCTTGGCCTGAAAGAGCCGTCTCTTGCCTTGAACTTCTGCTCAATTTTAAAACCCACTCACAAGTCACCTCTTCTGTGATGTCCTCTCTGGCCACTCCAGGCACCTTCTCTGTGATCTCACTGCATTACATAGCGATGTCTAGCAAAGGTCTTATTCCATTAACTTGCAAGCAACTAGGGGAAGAGGGCTATATGTCGTCCAGACCAAAAAAAACCCACACAAATATATATATATGAGAGAGAGAGAGAGAGAGAGAAAGACTACCCTGGACTGTGAACAATGAAAGGAGATAGACTATGTCTTGGTTCTCAGGACCTGGCTATCAAAGATAATCCCTGGAATGCTGATTCATAGGAAATGCGGCATTTCAACTAAACCTTACATGATGAGTAGGGTTTTGAATTCAAGAAGGAGAAAGTACGTAGGTTATGGAAAAAAGATACCCAGGCAAAAGAAGAAAGACAGGGAGGTAAAAATGCAGAGTATTATCAGGGAAGAGAATTCAGTTCAGGTTTGTATAAGGAAATTGTAGATGACATAGCAGAAAGGTAGTTTGGAACTAGGGCCCTGAATTCCAAATGAATGAGGAGATTGTATTCTACAGATAACACAGATCCACTAAAAGTCTAGAAGAAGAGTGTGCATAATCAGTAAGGCACACTAGGAAAAGCATTCTGACAGCACTGTGAGAGGTGGGTGGGAAGAAGGAGACTCTTAAAAGAGATTTTGCTACATTTGCTTTAGTTATCTTGGTGAACATATTTTTTTTTCCTGAACAATGAGAAAGTAAGTTGCAGATTATGACATCTCACCCTAAGTACTTTGGTATTTATTTCCCCAAAATAAAGATATTCTATATAATCAAAATCCTGTTCCCACACCTAAGAAAATGAACAATAATTCTGAGTTCCTGACACTGTTGAAATGCAATGAGGAATACTCATATTTTGAAAATGAAAGTTGGTTGATAAACCTGACAATCATGTGTGCTCTGAATCAGGGGCAAGGTAAATCTGAGAAGGGCCATGACTTGCTCTCCAACACCACCAGCGAGCGTCAGGGCTAAAAGCAGCAGAAAAGCACCCTCCTTAGGAGCAGGGTCTTCAAGCAGCACCACAGCTCTCCCCATGTTCCACAAGAAACGCCTGAAAACACACATCTAAAGAGGTCCTCCTGATTATGAAGGTTTTTTTTCCCATCCTCGTTTCTAAATTTTCCTAATTTTCTTTTTTACAGTGGGAGAATATTCAAAAACTTTTTTAAAAGTTACTTTGAATTCTATAACTCCAATAGGGATGTTTCTTCACCTTCTAAGTCATTGCAGTTAAAAACAAGGCAAGGGACGCGGATGTGGCTCAACCAGTTGGGCGTCTGCCTACCACACGGGAGATCCCATGTTCAGGTCCTGGTGCCTCCTATAGAAGATGAGGAGACACTGCACCCACTGTAATGAGCTAGACGCCGCACCTGCCACAACAAGCTAGACACCTAAATGAGCAGATGCCACAAGCCAGCAGACACCACAGCCCGCAGGGAGCAGATGCGACTCAGGCTGCTGGGCACTCGCCTCCCATGTGGGAGGCCCCAGGTTCTGCTCCCGGTGCCTCCTGGAGAAGGTGAGCAAACAATGAGCAGACAGACCAGAGAACCATCTAGGGGAGGGGTGGGGGAGATAAATAAATTTTTTAAAAGTAAATAAATAAATCTTTAAAAACAGGGCAAGACAGGAGCAGATGTGGCTCAAGCGATTGAGCGTCTGCTTCCCATGGGAGGTTCTGAGTTCAGTTCCCAGTTCCTCCTAAAAAACAAAAAAGAAACAACAAGCAAACAAACGAAAAAACCAACTCAGGGAAGTGGATGTGGCTCAGTGGTTGAGTGCCAGCTTCCCACATATGAGGTCCTGATACCTCAAAAACAAAACAAAACTAGACAAGAAAAAAAGTAAAACAACCTTCCAGCATACTGCCTGATGAAACATAATAAACATGATAGTTGTCTGTATTATAAATACATTAGGAAGCTTTATACTATCTAGGAATACACTGTGTAATAGGCTCAAAATTTTACTTATGGCCATTTCTATCACAAGTTAGGTGTTCAGGCCTTGGTTAGAAACATACTCCATTATTGTAAATGTGTCCATGGAAAAAGAGAATCATCTTAAATTTTACTTACCATAACTGTTCCAGAAATACATCCCTCACCATGGGAAGTTTCACGTAGAGTCATAAGGAATTTAATGGAGTTGCTTTTTGAAAGCCATCTGCTTACCAACTTGCCTTTTCTACAGCAAATGAATTGTTCCTTTATACACTAGTGTGTGATTTAGATGGTTAACATTGAATACTTGGTTACAGCCTTACTCAAATAGCATAAAAAAAAGTAAACTGAAGGCAATCAAGAATACACTCACCAGGCTGGTGCTCTGCAGGGGCTCTGACACAGCCTTGGCTGCAGCTTCTTCGAGGCCAGGGGCATGCAACCCAGCAGCACCTTCCTGGGCCAGCCCACCTGACTGCCCACTACTTGTACTCTTCAGCTTATCTGCAATTCGCTGGTTTTCTTTCTCTAATTTGATTTTGGCTAATTGTGCTTCCAACATCCAATGTTCTTTTTCCTGCTCCAGTTTAGATATCTTCTCCAAACTCTGCTGAACCTTGAGAAGTTACAGAGTTTTGCTCTTAGAAAATGATGCAAATAAAACTTTATTCTTTATAGAATATAAATAAATTAACTACCTTACAGAGGCAAAACCAATAAAGCTTGATCTTAGAACAGGAAGAGATTTATTAGACAGGATACAAAAAGCACAATCATAAATTGAGAAACTGAACTACAGTAAAATTAAAAACTTCTGCTCATCAAAAGGCATCATTAAGAGAGTGAAAAGGAAAACCACAGAGAGGAAAAAGATGTCTGCAAAAGATGTATCCAATGGAGGACTTGTGTCCAGAACATATAAAGGATTCCTTCAAATCAATAAGAAAAAGACAGCCCAACAGAGAAATCAGGTGGGGGAAGGAGAAAGGGGGACTAGAGCAGACACTTTTATTTTTTTTTATTTTTTTTTTATTTTTTTAAAGATTTTATTTATTTATTCATTTATCCCCCTCTTGCTGCTTGTGCTCGCTGGGTCAGCTAACCACGCCGTGCGGGCGGGCTTGCCTTCACCAGGAGGCACCGGGAACCGAACCCGGGGCCTCCCATATGGTAAACGGGAGCCCTACTGATTGAGCCACAGCCGCTTCCCGAGAGCAGACACTTGAACAAGATTATAAACATTAAAAAGGTGATCAATATCACTATTCATCAAGGAAAAGCTCCCTAAAATCACCCAAATGACTCAATTTTAAAAAGACAGAAAGTACTAAAAGTTAGTATGTTTGTAGAGCAATCAAAACTATCATATAGTGCTGGGGAAAGTGGAATGTGGGACAAACACTCTGAAAATCTGTTGGCAAGGTCTTTTAAAGCTGAACCTATCATTTGCTATGACCTAGCATATGTTTACCAAAAGACATGTATAAGAAATTCATAGCATCACTATATATATAATAGCCAAACACTTTGCAATTCTCAAATACTTACCAGCAATAAGAATGGATAAATAAAGTATGCATATTCACCAATGGAATACTAAATATCAATGAAAATAAGCAGATTACAACTGTATATAATAACATGAATGAATATTACAAAAATAATGTTGAACGAGAAGCCAAACCTGAAAGAGTTAATACTATATAATCACATTTAATAAAAAGTTTGGTATCAGGCAACAAAGCTGATCTATGGTGTTAGAACTCAGATAATGGTTATCTTTGGGAAAGGGGAGAGTAAGGAAGGTTTCTAGAATCTTAGTAACTTTTTTTAAGGTATACTTTACATGGTTCTTTATATTACCACACTGCCTCCCAACTCATCTTTACAAACCTTTCTCTTTAGGCAGGTATCAGAGTCACTTTAGATGAGTGGGAAGTGAAGCCCTGAGAGCTTATCTGACTAGCCCGCAGCTGGGGAACAGTGGAGTAGAAAAAGCATTAGGTTTGAAGTCTGACAGATCTGCCCCTTACTAGGTATTTTACTTTGGTTTCAAAAATTACTTAATTTCTCTGAGCCTCACATTCCTCACATAAAATAAGAAGAAACTCCAAAATCAATTTTTAAGGTATTGCACATTTTGTTGTCTTAGGATTTTTGTTTTTCAGGAATTTAATGAGTTTTAGCTCCAACATCCAAGGGCATGAATGTCAAAAAGATAAGAGATATGTTTCCACTGAAAATAAGGTCTACAAAGACAAAGTATTGTCTCAGGTAAATTGATTTGTGCTCTTTAAAAGAAATATTTCCAAAACTTAACAGCAAGCCAGCTGCTGAATAAATCTCTGACAAAAGCTAAACTGGTGTCAGTTTGTACCAACTTTTGAAAAAGACAGTACCTCCCACCCATCCCCAAAATTCAACTAACCAACTAAATATTGGGAGAATTTTCATTTCTGCTCATTTAAGCAATGAAAATAACTCACTGGGTCGATAATATCTCCCCCCATTTTCTGCCTTATTTTATCAGACATTTATATCAGTGGCCTAAAGAAAGAATTAACCATCATGACCAAAGTGAGCTGATAACATTGAATAAATCTTAGTGACTTATTTAGAGTATGATCAATCCAAATGTTTTTCAATAAATTATGCCTATAGTCTTTTTTGTGCATTATTACACAATTAATTTACATCTTTAATTTTGTAGCCTTATAAACTGGTCTATTATCTTAAAAACCTTCTCCAGGGGATTTAACATTTCTGCTTTTTAACAATGACCATGATTTTCCAGGTACCCTACCTGTTGTGCAAGGCCTTCTCGACTTTCAGTAGAACTCAGAAGGATCCGGCGGTTTGCCAATGCTTCTTCATAAGGCACGGACTCCAAGAGGGGCTATGGTAAAAAGCATCATAGAAATTAAAAGAAAAATATTGCATCATCTGCTTTTCCCTGATTCTACATACACAAATAAGAATGCTAAATGGGGTATGACAAAAAATTCATACATATGCCAAAATAGACTATTTTCTTTAAAACATGTGAAAAGGGACTTTGAAGGGGAAGGAAAGAAAATAATGAAGGGGCACTTGTCATATCAGCTATAAGTTACACTAACTAAAACCATATGGTACTTGCACCAAAACAGACAAAAGAATAGAACAGAAAATCCAGAAACAGATGCAAGTATAAGCAAAAATTTATTATGTGACAATGTTACATTTTTAATTCAATGGAAAAATGGCATGATAACAACTAGATAATAATTTAGAAAAATTAATATTTAGAACTCTATTTCATAACTATGTTAAAGTGATTCCAAGATGGATTAAAGATATAAATATAAAAATTTAGAGCACAAAAATAAAAAAAGAAAATATAGATAAATATTTCTATAATTTCAGAAAGTGCCCCCGGCTGAGAATCACCACAATAAAGAAAAAGACTGGCTTGGTGACATAAAAATTAAAACTTCTGTTTTGAAAAATACCACAGCAAATAGAGAAAAAATACTTCCAATACAAATGGTTAAAGTTATATATATATAGGGAACTCTTTAAACCCTAACTAAGAACATTTATTTAAAAGTAGGTAAAAGAATTGACATAAATACAGACAAATGATAAACTTTAAGATGTTAGACTTCACCAATAAGAAAAGACATGCAAATTAAAATAACACTAAGAAACCACTCATCTCTGAAATTAGCAAATATTAAATTCATAGGTTAAATATTACTTCTATTGCTGGTAAACTGTAAATAGGTAACTTTCCCAAAGTGTAGTCTGGCAAAATGTGCTAAAATCTGAAACATGCGCAGACTTTGAACCAGCAATTTCATTTCTAGGAATATTAAAGATATAATAAAAATAATTAGAATATTGGGAGAGAGGTAGCTTATCCGTACCTAGGAATGTGAAATAGTACAGCCACTTTGAAGGGCAGTTTGGCAATAACTAGTAAAACTTAAAATGTACAAGCCACATGACCTAGAACATTCCATTTCACAGTACTTACCTTAGAGAAATAACCAACAAGTACCCAAGGAGGCAATTACAAACACTCATTGCAGTATAATTATAACGGTAAAACCTGGAAACAATCTAAATACCCATCAATAAGGGAGTACCTAAGTGAATCAAGATACATCCATATTTGAAAGGAATTTAGAAGGCACCACATGTAATGACATGGGCAGGTCTCCAAGACAGATTTTAAATGTAAAAAACAAGTTGCACAACTAAGCATATATTTAGGTTAAAAAACAACATATACCGTCTATAGGTTTTCTATAGTGTATATAAATGACCAGAAAGAGCTTGGAAGGTTACATACCAGACTGATAAATATGGTCACCTCTAAAGAGGAGCAGAAATTAGGGATAGTAATCTACTTGTAAGGTTCTAATTTCATATATGAATGAGTTTATATATTATATATAATTAAAAATTTTCAAGAAATTAAAAGAAAACTGTAACAAACAAAAAAAGCAAAAAGTTTCATGTACAAGAATATCTATTGCAGCATTGTTGCAATTGAAAAATAGTAGACAACCTAAATATCCATCAACAATGGATTGGTTAAATATTACACATCTATAGAATGAAATACTAAAGATGAAATACAATACAGGGGTGAAAGTGATGATAGTAATTTTTATTTACAGATATATATTTATTTATAAATATATCCACAATGCATTAAGAGAAGAAACAGATTCTAAAACAGTACATACAGACAGATACATTTTGCATTTCATAGCATACATACATAGATGTGTGTATGTAAATGCATTAAAAATTTTTTCGAAAGTTATACTCGAAGTCATACTCAAATCCCACACCTTCGGGTGGTGGGATTTGGAGTGACTTTAATTTTCTTCCTCATAAATTGTTGTATCTTCTGATTTCTCTTTACAATGACCATGTATTATTACAGTAAAAAAAATTATAAACATTTCTATTGTTTTTCTATTTCCACCAGTTTAAGGTTTTCTAAAGTTTGATATTTATTCACTGCCTGGCTGCATCACACCAGACACTCTGCCAGACACAAGGGACATGTGTCCAACATGGCCTATACTTCCAGGCAAAGCTGCTGATCGGGGGAGATTTGGGTATCTGTCATCTCCTTCTCCCCACAGTCCACCAGTCCACCCCACCCCCCATCAACCAACCACCTTCATTCCAAAATTGTGTAAAACCTAAACAACATGAACTGTGCAAAAACGCTCGCCATTTTCTAGATTTATTCTTAATTTTTCCTCTGATTTAAATGTTCACTGCAGCTCACAAACCTTTTTCAAAGCCTTCATGTAGGCAGCGGCTTTTTTCTTGTACTGCAGCATGCATTCGGCTGAAAGAGGACTAATGAATCCACTCGCTGCTTTAGGCCCATAGCTCAGTGAAGCAATGAAGTAATCCACGTTATTGCTGAAGAAAGATGCAATCTAAATGAAAGGTGACAAGAAGACTGATTTTGTTTTCCAATAATATATCTAGAATATATAACTAATAGCTTTCAGGGGAAAGTTTAAAGATGCTTAGAATGGGAATGAAATTTCAACACCTGCCCAAAAGCTCACGTTTATTTATTTGCAAATACCTAGGCAATGATTTATAATAAAAAGCAGATACTAGTATGAATATTGAGACCAGACTCTGACATGTCCCACTCTAGACAATTTCTATTCTTCTTGAAAACCAAGACTGATTTTGGTTTATTCTAAGGGTGATATTCATGAGTTGTTTACCTCATTAATTACTGCCGCTGCTGTATCTGTATACAAACACATCCCATTTGTATTTTAACTTTGAATATTTCCTATTCCAACAGAAGATATGACATAAGAGACTTGAAAATGTAATCTCTAAGTATTTATTCTGTAAATTTCAATTTGTGAATTACAAATATAACAACAACAAAAAGAATGGAAGTGCAGTAGACCCTTGTCATTTACAGGTTTAACGGTTGTTAAATCCATGCAAGCAGCCACAAAGACCCATAACAGTAGTTTTGCTACACCATGATTTTGAATCTACAGTGCTATATGAAAGGTGCTTGGAATAAAAATGTCTGAGAAGGCTCCCAGCCAGAAAAACCATTGGATCCAGTAAAGAATATTCTGTTCTTATAAACAAGAAAAACTGATTTGTGAACCAGAGTGTTCTACCTTGGCAAAAA
The DNA here is from genome assembly GCA_026826555.1 of Tolypeutes matacus. NCBI lineage: Eukaryota > Metazoa > Chordata > Mammalia > Cingulata > Chlamyphoridae > Tolypeutes > Tolypeutes matacus. The sequence goes on from JAKSZT010054030.1 coordinate 39,002,180, forward strand.
CTGCTCAAAAAGTTAGCAATTAATCACTAGTGATCTGAAAGGTAATACTTTTCAGTAATGTTTTACTATGACAAGTGAAATTATATGTTAGGTGGTTTTCAAGAAAATGAGGATTCCAAAAATCTTGAGCTAAATACTCCTTGTGAACAACACATGGTGTTTTCATTTAGGTCATGGCAGAATGGTGAGATTTATTTTCTTTCCTCTTCCTAATATTTCTATATTTTCCAAATTTTCTTTAATATGCAAATGCTATACTTCCCTCCTGGGTTTTTTTTTTTTTTTTTTTTTTTTTAAGAATTATAAACTGCAAAATTTAGTTTAATCAAATTACATTAGCTCCGTATTAAGCTACCATCAACTAATGTTAGCTCAGATACTAATTTTAGTGAAAAACCATTTATAAAAATTTCACAGCAAAGATCAGATAACTCTCCTTGAGACACATTTCAAGGCTTCAGACAAAGCAAATCTAAAATAATCTATGACATGCAGATATTTTATTATTTCAGAGTTCTCATAAAAGGCAGCAAATGCTGAGACACCTCTAAAATGCCAACATTCTCTATTTCCAGCATTTTTCTTAATTGAATAAAAGTGAGGATTATCCTCAGAAAGCTTCTGGCATGCCTGTAGATGGAAGAGGTAAAAGAGGTCATCTGGCTCAGAAATCCTGCAGGCACAGATCTGTGAGCTGACAGAACCTAAAGGCAATGCCTTTTAATTATGGCCTCGAGCTATAACAAACTGTCACAGAGACCAGTCTGAGTTTGGAAAGTATGACACTAAATGTCTAACATGATTTATGATCATTTATGGTTAACTTAAAACACTTGAAAAAAAAATGCTCCTAGTATGTTCAACCTGTCAGAAAAAGAATGGTATATAAATACAGATACAGAGATTACCATTTCCTTGGGAAATTACTTTGGGTCTGCCAAAATAAATGGGGTAAGGTAGTTGGGAATGCAATCCTTGGGGTTTTACACATTATGGGTGGTTCTCAGAGAAATCTCAATTGTTAAAGGTGCTGACAAAGGCCACAGGAACATGGCCTCAAGACCAAAGGATTTTTAAATAGGAACTGCAGTTTGGTCAGTTACATTAATTAAATGCTTAATGATCCAAGTAATTATTATCCAATATTAAGGGTTGAATGAAAAGAGACCTGTTGAAGTCACGTTAAAAGTAATTATTAAAATAAAATAAAAAATGACATAAAAAATAACAATAGGGAAGCGGATGTGGCTCAATCAGTAGGGCTCCCGTTTACCATATGGGAGGCCCCGGGTTCGGTTCCTGGGGCCTCCTGGTGAAGGCAAGCCCACCCGCGCGACGTGGTTAGCTGACCCAGCGAGCACAAGCAGCAAGGGGGGGATAAATGAATAAATAAATAAAATCTTAAAAAACAAACAAACAAAAAAATAACAATAAAAGTACTTCTTAAGAAGCAAAACCAGGGACAGCATTTATCACAGGTGTTACCAATTTTCCTATGTCATGCAAGAACAATAAGCAGAAAAAGGACATTTAAGAAATGAATTTAATGTCACTATAAACCAGAGAAAAACTACCTTTCCTGCTCCATTTGTTAATGCCATGATTGATGACAGGATACAGTCATTAGTTGTTACTAGCTTCTGTGTTGCTGTTGGAAGTTCACGCTCTATTGTAGCTTTTTGACTATAATGTTTGGAAATATCTATAAAAACAATCAAACGAAAACTCATTACTGTTCATAGGCAAGTCCCATACAGACAGCTCGCCTGTAAACTTCTCAAATTTACTCTTACAAGTTTGCAAAGTAGAGCGATGAAGAATGATTCCAAGTATCAGTTAGTCATAAAATTCACACACAAAAAAACAGAACTGAGGGTCTCTACAGCAGCCCCAGCTTGTGGGGCTCAATCCCTCTCATCTGAGTAGTAGCCTTAATTCTAGGATTGGGTAAATGATCCCAACCAATGTTTACCAGTTAAAAACTGTTTTGATAGCCCAGCAGGCACTAATGAGAAATTACCCAGTACTTATATAAGCAAAATCCTTAGGCTTGCACAGAACAGCCAACACGGACCTTCCTAGCTTCCTAGTATCTATCCTAGCAGACTATGAGAGGCGCCTGCACAGCCAAATAAGGACTGGATATTCCAATGTCTGGCTATTGCCTTCAGGCCAAGAACATTACAATAAAGGTCGGTTGTGTTGGTGGTATAGTGGTGAGCATAGCTGCCTTCCAACAAAGGCCGGTAGTTAGAAATCAAAACAGAGAGTCTTAGATATGAAAGGGTTAACAGAAATTGCAGTAGGTGAGACTGTGATCAACAGCTAAGCTTTGGGGTTTTCTGGGTCACTGTGAGATATATTGATTTTGTCCTGGAAATAAGGGGAAATGGGGGAATTTTTAAGACAATGCCTGATTCAAAAGAAAGGGTAATTATATTTTTAATTAAGAAAGCATATACAATGAAGCCTCTTTTGAATTAAAAAAAAAATGGAAATTAACTAATAGCAGATGTGTATGCAATGAATTACATTTATTCAGAATTAAGAAATTAAGGTGATTTTAGACTATAGAAATAAGACTATTTGAGAAGAAATAGAAGGAATTTCTATTTGAGATTTAACCTGATATGAACATGATATTTTAATACAAAATTACTACGTTCTATGAATGAGATTATTTTTACTGAAATTTTAAAATTAGGGAATTGTTTACTATATACATATATACATTATATATATTATATATTATATATAATAAAATTTTAAATTTAGAATAGTTTTAGATTCAGAGAAAAGTTGCAAAGATAGTACAGAAGAGTTTCCATATCCTCCTCACCTAGTTTCCCTATTCCCTTCTTACATTATTATGGTACATTTGTTATAGCTAAGGAATCGACATTGGTTCATGATTATTATGTTTCATATATTTTTAAAATAAATTATTATTCTCTATATAATCATAAAATATCCTGAATTATATAAAAATTCAATCAGAACACTGAGTATTTTTTGTGTAGTAAACATGCTAGTCCTTAAAACAGACATTTTTTGCTACATGCCACAGTTTTTTTCAATATTTTACCAGAGATATACAATGGTGTAATAATACAACTTGATTGATAGGCAATCATAGTTATTTGGTAGGTAACTGAGATACTTATGAAAGAAGTACTATATCAGTGCTATTTTAGTTTGACTATAATAATTTTCCCAATCCAAATGTTTACTCCTTATTGAGTCCAAATATTTTAACTATTTAGAGTGTTACTTGACATTAAATTTTAACTCCAAAAAGAACAAAGAAATCATGTGACCTAGGACAATAGCTTTAATTTTCCTTTTATGTATCCTATGAGTCTACCTGCTTTAGACCTCTCTAAGAGATTAATTATCAAACAATTCTCACTTACAACGCCACTTGCTAAAAGATTAATTCACTCCCATCTTAATTCCAGGTAGGATACACATTTTCATAAATCCTTATCCCTCTTTTTACACTGAAATCAATCTTCCTTCCTTCCTTCCTTCTTCTTTATTTCCTCTCTCCTTTTCCTCCTTCCTTCCAACAGTTATTCATTCAGGGCAAAGCAGGAAGAGAAGCTGTTTGAAATAAGAGTTCTCTTAAAAAAAAAAAACAGAGCTTCTTCTGTTCATGCCAGTTAATGCTCACTCTGAATTTTATGAGATCCACAATAGTCATCCAAGCTAAGTAAAAAGGCAGATTTGAACTGTAAACCTAACAATGGGCCCTCATAATCCCACTTGCCAACCATCTCTCATGTTTTCCAATATTCTTTCTTTATATTCTGTTCATCTTCAAGGAGTGAAAGAAATAGAGGCATAAAGGAGACTTACAAGGCCTTTGACCCTCCCATAATCTCCATCAGCTCAAACTAAATAATAACAATAGCATTCTTTGATTTGGACCAATTGATATCTTCTCAATCTTTTATAACATATGAACAAAATCATCTTTATGTAACATATGAACAAAATCATCTTTAATTATAGAATAATTAAAATAGCAATATAAATAAAGATAAGATATTTTCTATATAAATGAAGCTTTAAGACCCCTTCCAATGGATAGGTCCCTTCCAACATTTTAAGCACCTCCTATATAGAAATCTGGAGAAATTACTAGCAGTAATAAATTATGGTACCAGCACAGGAAAATTTAAAAAACAAAATGCAACAAGAACAACAAAAACCATAGCCACAGAGCTACTTATGGTTTAGATAGCCTAGTTCTAGGTTAAGGAAAATTCTGGAATGCAGAACTACAGCTAAGTCTTAGCTTCCCACCCCAAAACTGCACAGGAAAAAGGCTCCAGTCCTTCGGATTTTCTACAGACCAGACCAGGCTCTGCAGGTTTGGGGTTGATTACTGTCAACTGCCACCCAGGGTGCCTATCCAAGCTGTGATTCTTGCAACCAAGGTTAGGTCCAGAAGGACAGTGACTTTTAAAATTCCTGATGATTGAAAACAAGCCACAGGAAGGTCCTCTCTTCAGACTGAATGGTAAGGTGGTTCTCAGTAATACTGCTAAGACTGATTCTCATTGTCAGAGATTATGTGCCAATCTGTAAGAAGGTCCCAAGTATACCCATAATACACACGCAAACCATACAATACAGTTTTCAGTTTTCAAAAATTCTTCCCTATGAAATTAGCAATTGGTTACATTTCTAAATACTATCATGAATAACCTAGGTACCCGGGGCTATTTCCAATAGTCTTTAATAATTGTTCCCTCCCTCCACTCCTTCTTTCACCTCGACTATCTCTAAAAGAAAAAGAAAGAGGGGGAAAAACCGAGAGGCAATGCAGTCCTATAGATTTTAAAGACAAGACTGAATCACATGCTAACAGGCATATGGAATGTGTTAAACATTTCCCTTTGCCCTTCAGAATATATGCATAAGCAATTAAAAACTGATATTTTAAAATTTAAGAATAAACCTTCATTTCTTAAGGCTATGCTAAACAAAACAATTTAAAATGGGCACTTTGAACATAAAGATATACAGGATGGTGGGAAATTATTGCATTCTTTCTGGGGACTTTAAATCTTAGTTTCCTCAATTCTTTTGTGCTTATGCTACAAAAATATGCAAAGTATTTTGCCAAATGCCCCTGAATAGCAGGCCTGGTTTGGTAAAACTCACACACCTGCCTTAAGTCAAAGTAATGTATTTTGGCTAAAGTAACCTGTGCAAGGATTTCTCTTCAGCACTTGGTTTACCTTCAGAAATGAAGCAGATGGCAATGAGCTGTGCACTTCAATGTAAGCCAAATGCTACTAAGTCTTTATCTGGAGTCTATTAGCCTCAGCAGTATTTGCTTAACTCTCATTCAGGCAGATCTGAGAGAGAAGGATGAAGGTTTTAAGGTTATTTATATCCTTTTTCAAGCCTCACCTTTCATGACATTATGAAATCCCTGCAGAGTGGCACCGACGTTTGTTAATACAGAACTGTAGTTTGTCCGAAGGAGTCCATCTGGCTCTGTACCTACAAAACCAAAATCACAAGCCTAAACATTTTCCCAGGAGACTCTGCCTGAAAAAGTAACCTCTACTTTTTTAGGGAAGAAAGAGAATGAAGATTGTGATAGGTTAAAAATAATGGCTCTGAAAATCTTTGCAGACACTTTCAGATGTAACAGTGATAAGCATAGCACTTCTAACTTTGATTTGCATCCTTCATGTCCGTAAATATGTGTAATGGTCACAAATCAAAATTAAATTGTTAAGCATGATTACGTCTTTCATTATCCTTTTTGAAATGAAAGTCTTGGTGACATTATGCTATATGAAAGAAGCCAATCACAAAAGCCTCATATTATATGATTCCATTTATAAGAAATGTTCAGAACAGGCAAATTTATAAGAAATGTTCCATTTATAAGAAATGTTCAGAACAGGTTAGTGGTTAGTAGTTGTTTAAGACAGGAAATGATAGCTAAAGGATACAGAGTTTCCTTCTGAGGTGATGAAACTGTTCTAAAATTGATTGTGGGGATGGTTGCACTATCTGCAAATATACTATAAACCACACTTTAAATGAATGAAACATATGATATGTGAATTATATCACAATTAAAGCTATTACCGAAAAACCAACAACAAACAAATTTAAAAAAACAACCAAAAAATTGTACTAGGAAGCTCACAGCATTCTTGAAGCATCATTTAAACTGAGATCTGTTTATCTGAAAATTCTTCTTCTCAAATGGTAGTTTTACTACTAAAGCTTCCCTATGCTACCTGATGGAAAGTTGATGCAAATTCTTATGATTTGTCCTTCTTCATTTAAAAAGAGGAAGGAGAGGAAGGGAATTAATATTTAGTGCACATCTTCTATGCTAGATATTTTACACTCTTAATTTAACTTCATAACCACAACATTTACCTCCATTTTACAAATAGGGAAATGGTGCATAGGTGTCAAGTGATTTGCACAAGGCTGTACATGTATTATAAAGGGCTGGATGATGTGAATTCAACTTTTTTGAACTCTAGAACCTAGGCACTCCCCACTCTACCAAACAAAACCATTTGTCTTCTTCAGCTTACTCTAAGTCCTTCAAATTGAACCATGAAAAACAAAACACACTTACTTGGCAAGGCGAGAAGAGCAACGTAAGTTTGGAGCTTCTCAAACACAGCTGTCATCTTCTTCATATCCTGGGACAGTTCTAGATTCCTGGCTCTTAACGCAGATGTGCAAAGAGGAGATTCACATTCTTCTTCTAAACTAGGAATGGACAGATTTTTAAAAAGTAAGCTTCCTGGATGACTTTCTATTAGCTACAATAAACCACCTAAATTCCCAAACAACTGTATCCAAAGAAAGACTCTTCAGAAAAAGGAACTTGATCTCATTTATAAGGTTCCTTTTTTTTTCTTAACACCATGACACACATACAACTGCTTGCTGCAAATGCCAGTGGAGTAGTAGAGGACTCGTTTTGCCATCCTGAGAGCAGCACAAAAATGTGTCCCTTGAAAACATTTACAGGAGAAAAAGATTTCATAGATTGAATTCCTAAAGAGAATTAAACAGGAACTGGTATTATTGCTACCAATATTAGCAGGGAAAATCATTAAGAAACCTTTTTTAATGTGCATGTAGTTAGAGAAGTCTTAACAGCTTGGGGTAAAAAATATAGCCTCAAATTTAAAACTAAATGCTTAATATTCATAGAATATATTTCACCATTTTCAATTTTAAAGTTACTTGAGAAACGTTAATTACAAAGTTTAAAAAATGTGAAATCTTACCAGTGTTTATAAAAAATGTGCAGGTAAGCAAACAAAATGCCTTTTTTTTTTTTTTTTTGGAGGTACCAGGGCCCAGGATTGAACCCCACCCGGATCTCATATGTGGGAAACCGGTACTCAACCATGAGCCACATCAGCTCCCGGGTTGTTTTTTTTCCATTTGTTTGCTTGTTTGTTTGTTTTTTAGGAGGTGCCGGGAACTGAACCTGGGACCTCCCATGTGGGAAGCAGGTGTTCAACCGCTTGAGCCACATCCGCTCCCCATAAAATGCTTTTTTCAAAAGGTAGGAAGGTGAGCGTAAGAATCATAATCATGTCCATTCCCTTTCCCTTGCCATTTCTCATATCCTTTATTTATAGCAGACAGCATCATTCAAGACTTAGCCCATTTACTAATAAAGAACAAGTCATTTTGTCAATTAAAGTGGTATTTAAACCAATGCCCCCCAAATTGCCTAAAAACATGAATACCTCAGAAGGTAGGGCTGAAAGCATATGGGACAGGACATTCCAAGAATAGGAATCCTAGATCAAGAAAGGACTTATTCCGTGTTTCTAAAAATGTAATAGTGAAAAATAAAGTAAGATAAAATAAAAATGCATAAGTGTTTCACTAAAAGTACCATTTTTGTAATTGATCTTAACCAGATACTTCTTAAATATAAGCCGAATCAATAAGGTATATTCAATTTTAGCATTATTTAAACAGCAGACTCAATTTTCAAAAAAAAAAAAAACCTTTACATTGAACCAGAGCATGTAAGGATTTAAATGAAACTATAATTCATAATTATTAGTTTAAATCATAATTCCCTGATTCCTAAAATCCTGTCATATGTGGAAATCAGAATTTAAAGTACAATGCGTAGAATTTAAAATCATAGAAACAAAAAATACATTGTTGGGTTAGAATTGGGAAATTAGATGACTCAATGGTTATTAACTGAAAAAAAAAGAGAAATTTTATATTTTGTGAAAAGCTAAAATTTAATATCCTAGTTTGATAAGTAAAACCAGTGACATAAAAACTACAATTACTCATATATCTTCAACACCTATACATTTTCTAAGTATTTTCTAAACCTTATTTTGTAATATACTTAATAAATATATATTCTTATTTCTCTAATGTTTCAGCTTTATTATTAATTATTAAAAAAAAAAAAAGTCTATATTTGAAGATGAACAGATTTAGATGAATTAAGAGTCTTGGTAGTTTTAGACCAAAAGTATCAATCACTTGCAAGCAGTATTATCAAATTTTGAGGTACATATGCTATTTTCTTTGTCTTTCCCCAATATTTAAGAGGGATGTTTAAAGTTACTTAATGAGATCTCCTATAAAGGCTTGAGTAGATAAAGTTTTTAATTTATAAAAACAAATTAATTAAAATAAATTACCCATAATAAAAACAAGAATATACTATTTTAAAGAAACCCAAGGATTATGAATCCAAATATAAATGTTAATTATTACAACCTACATCTAGATGTTGACAGAGGGGGGATAATAAAAATCCAAAACTGAAATATTTCTTTCGATAAATGCTTCATTCGCAATCATTAAAAATACTGGTTCATAGTATCATGTGGTTAAAGTAGTAACCACAGTACAGAACTACTGAAAAAGCCCTCGCTAACAGACGACACCTCAATTTTCTTAAATATAAGTTTTATACTGTTCAAGTCATGATTTTCCTTTTTCACAGAAGTCCAAATTGGCTGTGGTGCAGAAAGGTCAGCCAGATGACAAGAGGTACATATTTCTATTTTATTACCTCCCGAGAAGGTCAGGTTACACCCTACAGTTCCCGAAAGTCACTGGCTTCAAGGGGTAAGTACCTTCTTAACTGATAAGGAAGAATCTTCCTAAGAAAACAGATGTAGGAGGTTAAATGTTCTGAAAAAATTTTCAATTTCACAGTTGTCTCCTGGAAAAGGAAAACAATTTCAAGATTAATAGTATTATTTGACAAAGAGTTCCCACTTTCAGAAGTAACACAAAGAAGAAAATTACCAGGACAGTCACAGTATCCTCAGTAATACTTTCAAATAAATGAAGCATTCCTTCCTCAAGGGGGCGAACATAGGACGCATTTTCATGAAGGTATTGTGAGAACTAAATAGGAGAGAAAGAATCAGGAATTAAATCACTGGGAAATAACAAATATCAACATGCATGTAACTGGACTCACTGAGTTATAAATCAATTTGGCTTTTTCACAGAGATGTTCCCCTCTAACAGTCCCAGATAAATCCCCATCCCATACCACAAATAGGAACTAAAAGAAGGATAACATAATTAACAACCAGGCATCAGAGGAAATGTGGAATCTACTTTTTAATATGACTGTGTGGGAAGATTTCTGAAGACCTGAATAGGGAAAACACTACTGCAATATTTTAATGTATTATACTTTCTTTCATACTTCCTATAATATCAAAAAAATATTTTCTACTCAATACTGGTTCTTTGTCCATTATTAGAATTTTATATTGGCTTGGTGCTATATTACGCCCACATGGTAAGAATCAAATATGCTCATCTTAATTGTTTGATACACTCCATTACTTTGAAGAATTCATAGATTTCTCAGTATTTTACACTTGTGCCTTGGCTTATGAAAGAATGGCTTTATGTGATTTTTCTAATAAGTCTGTAATATTAGAGGAGACTTAGAAATAATTTGTTAAAAGATGACCAGAGTATTTACACTTCTTCATAGAATCATAAAATAGACTTTTAGAACTGTTAGCTTAGAGCTCATCTGTTTTACAGCTCATCTGTTTCACAGATCTAAAGGTTAAAGCCCAGATGTTACCCAAGGTCATATATCTTTATAGTTATAAGTAAAGCCTGTTGAATGACATTTTCTGCAAAATGATACTATACATTTCTATACTGAGAAGTGAAAATTTGAGCCATTATATTGTACTTAGATAATTGAGATATTTCATAAATAAAAGTTGCCTTTTGCTTCCAAATAGTCTAAATGCTTGCAGGATCTTTTTCTGAATCTATTCTTCTTACTAAATACATCTTTCGTAAATGCTCAGGTATCAGTGATAGTGATATAGTTTTTATATCCTCATTTTGGTGATAATTAAATTCTTGGGAGTTTTTTTAACCCTGAACATTGTGTATAGTAAAGATGTGCTCAAAGGGCTTAATTTTTTTTTTTCTTTTGAGATAAATTAAACACACACACACACACACATAATCATTTCAGTTGGTGCAGAAAAGGCATTTGACAAAATCCAGCACCTCTCCTTGATAAAAACGCTCACCATTCATCCTCTTCAATGATGAAAGACTGAAAGCTTTTTCCCTAAGATCAGGAACAATGACAAGGATGCACACCTTCACTACTGCTATTCAACATAGTACTGGAAGACAGAGCAATTAGGCAAGAAAAAGAAAAAGAAATAAAAGGCATCTAGATTGGAGAGGAAGAAGTAAAACATTCCCTATTCATAAATGACATTATCTTACATATAGAAAATCCTGAAAAATATAAAAACAAGCTACTAGAACTAGCAAAGAAAGTCAGCAAAGTGGTGTGGTATAAGAACAACACAAAAAAATCTATGATGTTTCTATAACTAGTAATGAACAATCGGAAAAGGAAAGCAAGAAAAATATTCCATTTATAATAGCAACTAGAAGGATCAAATATCTAGTATTAAATTTAACTAAGGATGTAAAGTACCTGTACATGGAAAACTAGAAAACATTGCTGAAAGAAATTAAAGAAGACCTAAATAAATGGAAGGACATTCCATATTCATGGATTGAAAGGCTAAATATTGTTAAGAATTCACTACTACATAGAACAATTTACAGATTTAATTCAATATTAATCAAAATCCCAAAAGCCACCTTTGCAGAAATGGAAGAGCCAATCATCAAATTTATATGTAAGGGTAAAGAGCCCCAAATAGCAAAAACATCTTGAAAAAGAATGAAGTTGGAGGACTCACAATTCCCAATTTTAAAATATATTACAAAACTACAGCAATCAAAACAGCATGGTCCTAACACAAAGAAAGACATATCGACCAATGGAATCAAGGAGAGAGTTCAGAAAATAAACCTTCACATCTACTGCCAATTGATTTTTTAAAAAATTTATTGAAATATATTACTCACACATAAACATACATTAACAAAGAGTGTATAGCAATAGTTGTGAACTTACAAAACAAACATACATAACATCATACAGGGCTCTCATACCTCACCCAACCACCAATACCTTGCATTGTTGTGAAACATTTTTAATTAATAATTTAAGAGCATTCTCAAAATATTACTACTAACCAAAGTATCTTACATTTGGTGTATTCTTCTCCCAATATACCCTATTATTATTATTTTTTGTATCATTTATACATGAACATACATAAACAATAAGTATATAGTAAAGGTTGTGAACTTACAAAGCAAACATGCATAACATTATACAGGGGTCCCATACACACCACCACCAATACCTTGCATTGTCGTGAGACATTTGTTACAAATTATGAAAGAATATTGTCAAAATCTTACTACTAACTATACTCCTTATCTTATATTTGGAGTATTCCCCCCCCCCAACCTCTATTATTATTTGTTAAATATATTTTTATGACAGAAGTTGTAAAAATTTACAAAACAATCATGCACATATGCAGAATTCCCATACAACACTCGTCTATCAACACACTGTGGTGGAACATTTGTTTCAGATTATGAAATAATATCTTCAGACTATTACCAGATCCACAGCATACATTTGGCATACTTTTTCCATACTTCCCCATTATCAACACAGTACATCTTTGGCATAAATGCATGAATATTACAGTATTGCTGTTAACCACAGTCCATAGATCACTCCATTTGTGTTTTTCCTGTGCTTCTCCACATTCCCACCATTCTGCAATAGTGATATACATCTGCTCTACCTCACAAAAAACACTCCTGCATCTGTACCATCAACCACAATTCTCATCCACCTCTGGGTTTACTGTGTTACTCAGTCCCCAGATTATTCTCTAGTTTTCTTTCAATTGGCATTTACATCCCTAGACTACCCTTTTCAGCCACATTCTTATTTATAAACCAGCTGTTACTCACTGTAATGTGTTACCATCAACTCTACACAATTCCACATGTTTACAGTAAAGTTAATTAAAACTTCTACATACATTAAATATCAGTAGTCCATCTCAGTCCTCCTATCTCCTTTAAGAATCGACCACCTACCAACAGATCTTGAAGATGATTTCCTACATTTTCTTCTAGAAGCTTCATGGTTCTTGCTTTTATATTTAGGTCTTTGATTCATTTTGAGTTCATTTTTGTATAAGGGGTGACATAGGGGTCCTCTTTCCTTCTTTTGGCTATGGATAATCAGTTCTCCCAGCACCATTTGTTGAATGGACTGTTCTGCCCAAGCTGGGTGGGTTTGACAGGCTTGTCAAAAATCACTTGACCATAGATTTGAGGGTCTGTTTCTGAACCATCAATTAGGTTGCATTAGTCTATGTGTCTGTCTTTATGCCAGTACCATGCTGTTTTTACCACTGTAGCTAGGTAATATGATTTAAAGTCCAGAGTCCTCCAACTTCACTTTTCCTTTTTAAGATGTTTCTGGCTATTCAGGACCCCTTACCCTTTCAAATAAATTTGATAATTGTGTTTTCCACTTATTTAAAAAATTCTGGTGGAATTTTTATCAGGATTACATTGAATCTGTATCTCAATTTGGGTAGAATTGTCATCTTAATGATATTTAGTCTTCCAATCTGTGAGCATGGAAGGTTCTTCCAATTATTTAGGCCTTTTTGAAATTTCTTTTAACAATGAGTTCTAGTTTTCTGAATACAAGTGCTTTACATGGTTGGTTAAGTTTCTTACTAAATATTTGATTCTTTTAGTCTCTATTGTAAATGGAATTTTTTTTCCCTGATTTCCTCCTCAGATTGTTCATTACTAGTGTCTTTTAAAGCCTATTTCATCTGATATAAATATAGCTACTCTGGCTTTTAGTTGTTGTTGTTGTTGTTGTTATTGCATGTGTGGAATACCTTTTTCCAGCCTTTCACTTTCAAACTATTGGTATCCTTGGGTCTAAGGTGAGTCTCTTGCAGACATCATATAGGTGGCTCATATTTTCTTATCCATTCTGCCAGTCTGCGTCTTTTGATTGGGGAATTTAATCCATTAACATTCAATTTTATTACTGTAAAGGCAATTCTTATTTCACCCATTTTGACTTTTGGGTTTTATCTGTCATATTTTATTTTCACCACTCTTTTGAGACTTTTAGTTACTTTTCTAGGCAAGGTTTTTTTTTTTAAGGAGGTGCCGGAGATCGAACACAGGACCTCGTATATGGGAAGCAGGCCCTCAGCCACTTGAGCTACATTGGCTCTCCTTTTAGTTACATTTATTGGCAAAATCTTCATTTTTAGACTCTCTTTCAAGCCTCTCTATCCTGTCTTTTCTTTTCAGGCTGTAGCACACCCTTTAGTATTTCCTGAAAAGCCAGTCTCTTGGTTACAAACTCTCTGATTCTGCTTATCTGTGAATATTCTAAACTCACCCTCATTTTTGAAAGACAATCTTGATGGATATAAGATTCTTGGCAGGAAGTTTTTCTCTTGCAATATCTTAAATTTATCATACCACTGTCATCTTGCCTCTGTGGTTTCTGTTGAGAAATTGGCACTTAATCTTATTGGGTACTCCCTGTATGTTACGCATGGCTTTTCTCTTGCTGCTCTCAGAATTCTTTCTTTGTCTTTGGCATTTGACATTCTGATTATTATGTGTTTCGGAGTTGTTCTATGAGGATTTATTCAATGGGAGTACGTTGTGCTTCTTGAACATGGATACCTATGTCCTTCAATAGGGTTGGGAAATTTTCTACCATTATTTCTTCAAATATTCCTTCTGCCCCTTTTCCCTTCTCTTGTCCTTCAGGGACACCCATGACATATGTGGTTGCATGTCTCTTGCTGTCATTTAGTTCCCTCAGACCTTGTTCAATTATTTCCATTTTCTTCATCTGTTCTTTTGTATGTTTGCTTTCAGAGGCCATGCTTTCAAGCTCACCAATCCTTTCTTCTGCCTCCTCAAATCTGCTGTAATATGACTCCAGTGTATTTTTTATTTCATTTCCATAATATCTGCTATTTTTCTATGTATGCTTTCTAATTCTTTGTGCTCATCCAATGTCTTCTTAATATCCTTAATCTCTTCAGCCATCTCATTGAATGTATTAAGGAAATATGTTTGAATATCATGATTAGTTGTTTCAACTCCTTTATGTCACCTGGAGCCTTATCTTGTTCCTTTAACTGTGCATTTTTTCCTGTTTCATGGTGTGGATTATAATTTTCTGTTGGTATCTTGGCATCTGGCTTACTAGATGTATTTATTCTGGGTGCAGTTTCTCTCTTTAGTTTAGGGCTTTCTTGCGCTTTCTCCCTGGCTTGTTGTGTAGTAGGAGCCCAGGATGTAGTTGGTGCTATAAGCTGTGGAGTCTCAAGCTGCCCTCATTGCCCCAGGGACTGATGAAGCTTCTCCTACCTTTCTCTTTTGGCAGGGGTAGGGACAGAGCCACAGCCCTGTGTAATAATCCAAGTTATGTAGGCCTAGACTGTAGTTGCCCAGAGACTGATGAAGCTTCATGCCCATTTCTCCTCTGCTTGGCAGTGGGTAGAGCTGCAGGTATGAGCAGCAATCTATGCTGGGTGGGTCCAAAATGACCACAGTTGCCCTAGTAGACTTCTGACTATTCAGTCTGTTCCAGGTGAATGTACCTGGTTACCTGGAGAGGCTGGTGCAGGGCCCACCAGCTTCCTCCCTGCTAGAAGTGGAGCTGAAGCCTAGGCTAGGGCTGCAGGCTGATCTGGGTGAAAGCAGCCAGTCCCTGCCTTCACTATGATTTCAGTCAGCCCGGGTTCCCCTAATGCCAGAGGCGGAGTCAAAAATGGCAGCTACCGGCCTCTTTCTGACTTGGACAGGTTCAAATTTTAGCTGTTCTTAGGGTTATATTCTAGCCAGCTGAATTTACTAACTAGTAGCTGAAATCGGTGGCCAACCCTCTCCTCCTCCCCTGTGTTTGGGAAATGGAACTTCTAATTCCAGTCACAGAAGAGCTCCTGAGGCAGCTTGCGCTGCCAGAGTAGGATGATCAGTGGCCTCCATGGCTTGGCCTGTATTTTCCCGGAGAGGCGGGCCCAGGTGCCTCCAGCTTCCCCCCTATGGGAGGTGGGGCTGGAGCTTAGGTTAGAGCTGCTATCCGAATTGGATGGAAAGAAGCCAGTCTCTAGAAGCACTATGATTTTCAGTCCTCCCTGCTTCCCTTTGTGCTAGGGGCAGAGTTAAAATGGCGGTTACCGGCCTTTCTCTGACTTGGACAGTTTCAAATTTTAGCTGTTCTTAGGATTATTCTTTAGCCTACCAAATTTACTAATCAGTAGCTGAAGTTGGTGCCCATCTGTCTCTTCTTCCCCCGTTTTTGGATAGTGGAGTTTCCAACTCTAGTTCCCGAGGCGGCTTGTGCCACCAGTGGAGGATGGGCACTGGCCTCCATGGCGTGGAGTGCTCTACTTACAAATCTTCTCTGCAGATGTTCAGTCTCCTCCTTCCATTCCTTCAAGGATGTTGCAGGATGCTCTTCTGGTCTCCCAGAGCCCCCAAACAGGTGCTTTAGATAGCTCTGGGTATCTATACTGCACTATAGCGTGAGCTGACTCTAGGAGCTCCTTACTCTGCCACCATCCTGCTGGTTGTCCTGGCCAATTGATTTTTTTTTTTTTTTTTTAAAGCTTTAATTCTTTTTATTTTTTTATTTTATTTTATTTTTTAAGATTTTATTTATTTATTCATTTATCCCCCCCTTGCTGCTTGTGCTCACTGGTCAGCTAACCACGCCGCGCGGGCGGGCTTGCCTTCACTAGTCACCAGGAGTCCCCGGGAACCGAACCCGGGGCCTCCCATATGGTAAACGGGAGCCCTACTGATTGAGCCACAGCCGCTTCCCATGGCCAATTGATTTTTGACAAGGGTGCAAGTCCTCTCAATGGGAAAAGAATAGTTTCCTCAAGATGATGATATGCTTTGACAGAGAGCTTACTATGTTCTTATAGTATTTACATGTACTGTATCATTCAACCTTCAAACATACATACCTGTGAGGTAGGTACTTTCTTTCCCATTTTATAGAAGAGGAAACTGAAACAAAGAGAGATTAACTATATTGCCCAAAGACAAACAGCTAGAAAGTAGTAGATTGGGTTTGGGAACCCAGAAGTCTAACTCCAGAGTCCAAGTCCTTGCTACACTGATCAGCACTTAGAACATCCAAAGATAAACATTTGCCCTCTAAGAGCTAAAAATCTAGGGGCATAATAAACACTATTCAAATTCTGCATTATATCCAAATACAAGCCGGGAAGCAGCATCAGGAAAGTAGGCAGAGTGATATGACACCTTTCAGCCCTCCACGTTATGGGGCACTTAGAGCACACATATACGAAGATCTCTCAATATCTTTTTTTGGGAGCAAGCCTTTAAGACAGATCTCAATAATAGCCACTGCCTGGTATTTTTTACTTTGTGTAGACCTCTCCCACATTATTTCAGGGTTGGTCTATATGACAAATACTATATGGCAGAAGTGATGGGATGTGACTAAACAGGCTAAGTCACAAGGGGCATTGTGGCTTCTTCCTTGCTCTCTCTTGGATAAGTCACTCTGGGGCAAGCCAGCTCCATGTTGTGAGAGCATTAAGCAGCCCCATGGAGAGGTCCATGCAAAGAGAAACTGAGGCCTTTTGCCAACAATCAGCACTAACTCACCACACATGAGTGTCAGCCACTGTGGAAGTGGATCCCCCAGCCCCAGTCAAGCCTTTTGATGACTATAGGCCTAGCCAAAATCTTGACTGCAACCTCACAAGAAACCCCGAGTCAGAACAACCCAGCTCAGCCGCTCCTGAATTCTTGACCCACAGAAACTGTATGTGATAATAAATGCTTGTTGTTTTAAACTGCTAAGTTTGGGGGTGATTTATTACAGGGCAATACATAACTAATACACTCACATTTATTTTATCCTTTGCAATTAAATGTAGTTTTGCAAGCTACGTTCAATCCTTTTTTAGAACTAGCTAGGGAGAAAAGAAAACAAAGGAAGAAAATTTGCAAGGCACATGGACTGAAGGAAGTGATGTTTAAACCTCTTTTTATTTCTTGTTTAAACCTCAGGTACCCCGAAAATGCCCTGGAGGCTCAACTGGATAAGCAGTTTCACTGCCATTCCATATCCCAGCTGGAAGGAAAAAGGTCAACTATAGTATACAGGTTTGATTGTTTTTAAAATATCCTATGATAAAAATTATACAGTGAATACAAACAGGAAGAGAGAAAAATGCCAGCAAATTAACCTTTCTAATAAAAAACGCCACTTTTCATTATGTTACACCCTGGTCAAAAAGCTACAAAAGCTTCAATTCTATTTACAAAGTGAAGGTCTATACTTTGGCCTGCCCTTAGGGGCCTTCTAGAGCCTGGAGCCATTTTCTCTTTTCAGCCTTAGCTCCCATTTATCCCAGCCAAAAAGTTTGCCTAAAAACTTCCCATGATTTACCTGCCTCACCCCAACTCCCTATCCTTCCTTGCCTCCATGAGTTTACTCATGTCTCTCCCTCTTCTAGAAGAGAGAAAAAACCTATCCTGCTTCTTTCTTTCTATTTAATGCTTGCTTATTTTTCAAGGCCCATTCAAATCCTGAAGAATCTTTCCCAAACACTATTCCAGACGGCTGTGCCCCCTCCCCTAATGACCTCATACTATTTCCTGGCCATACCACTCATCACACCAAGGGCAGTTCACACTGCCTGAGTATTGTATTTCTCAAGAATTTCCATTTTTGCCTCATTTTATCTTGAGGGTAATGTGATATTTACAGTTTTCCATGTCCTGCATAGCACCTGGCCAAACTTCTTATACAAATAAAAATAACATGAAAATAAATAACATCTGTATTTATTCAGGGCAAACAAAAGGTATTCTGATTCAAATTTACCTTTTGATTCAATGGAGATATAGTGTCGATAGCAGAATCAACAGGGAAAATCTGGATCTTCTGTTCTGTGTAAGTGTGAAAGTTCAGAAGAGCCGTCACAAGGTCTTGAACAAAAGCCAGGGCCTGCCCAGCAATATCCCGCATCTTCAGCTTTAAAATTAGAAGTACACAGTGAAAGTCAACTATTAAAGTATTATTTTAAAAGAAGTCTATAAAATCTGCTTCTGGAAAAAAAAAACTTGAATTTTTAAATAATTATTCCTTAACTTAAATTGATTTCCTCCCTCAGGAATTTTAATATTCCTATCTAAGCAATTATAAAGCCACCAGTTTTGGCTAATACATCTCCTCCACTTAATCTAGTTTAAGTGCAAGGTCTACTACCTAGAGGAAACATATATATCAACAAATTAGTGCATCCTATACTTCGATTATAATGTTATCAGTTGACACAACAAAAACCTGTTACTTATAAATTCAATAAATAGCAAGTTACCTACATCAAAAGAAATGTATCAGAAAGTAAAGCATGGGCAAAAGAACTGAATAAAGATATCTCCAAAGACTATATACAAGTGGCCAGAAAGCACATGAAAAGAGACTCAACATCATTAGCCATCAGGGAAATGCAAATCAAAACCACAATGAGATACCATTTCATACCATTGGAATAGCTGCTATTTAAAAAAATGGAAAATAACAGCATTGGAGAGGATGTAAAGAAATAGGAACACCCATTCATTGCTGGTGGCAATGTAAAATGGTGCACCTAAAAATAAATAAATAAATAAAATAAAAAGGTACTAAAAAAAAAAAAAAAAAAAAAAAGAGTAAGCTCTCTGTTTTCTCAGAGATTTTATACATATATCCTCTAAACTAGGGTCCAAGAGCTTGAATTGAAATTCATGGGAGCTAAGCTTCCTCTCCATTAGTATCAGAGTGGGCATCACCATCCCAAAGTCTTCAGGACCGGGGAATGAACAATGGACTAAAGTAGACTTATTAGTATTCTAGCAATGGAGGAACTCTTATCATTGATATAAAGGCAGTGGCCAGCAAAGCTTCTGAGGGGAGGGAGAGGGAAGAATAGGTGTCACATGGGGGCATTTTCAGGACATTGGAGTTGTCCTGCATGACACTGCAGTGATGGATACAGGTCATTGTAAATTTTGTTATAAGTTACATTATTGTGCAGGACAATATTAACTATAATGTAAACTGTAGTCCATGGTTAGTAGCTGTGCTTCA
>JAKSZT010054030.1:39021813-39044075 GCA_026826555.1 Tolypeutes matacus
ATCAAGATGGCAAAGTTCCCCCACAGAAGCTTTAAGCAACAAACAAAAGCTGGCAGAAACTATTGAAATCATCCAGTCTGAGGAGCAGAGAGAGGAAAGAATGAAGAACGGTGAGCAGAGCCTGAGGAACCTGTGGTACACCATCAAGAATATCAATATACAGATTATGGGAGTCTCAGGAGTAAAAGAGAGAAAGGGGCAGAAAGAATTTTCAAAGAAATATTGGCTGAAAACTTCTAAAATATATTAAAAGACATGAAAATACACATCTAAGAAGCTCCATAAACTCCAAACAGGATAAACTCAAATAGACCAAGACATATAATTAAACTGTCAAATGCCAAAGATAAACAGAATTCTGAAAGGTGTAAGATAGAAGCAACATTTCATGTATAAGGGAGCAACAATGAGAATAAGTGCCGATTTCTCATCAGAAACCATAGAAACAAGAATGCAGTGTGATGATGTATTTTATTTTATTTTATTTATTTTATTTTTTTTAAGATTTTTTATTTATTTATTCATTTATCCCCCCCTGCTGCTTGCGCTCCCCGGGTCAGCCAACCACGCCGTGCGGGCGGGCCGGGCAGGCCCGCCCCCACCAGGAGTCCCCAGGAACCGAACCCGGGGCCTCCCACATGGTAAACGGGAGCCCTACCGATCGAGCCACAGCCGCTTCCCTGATGATGTATTTTAAATACCCAAAGAAAAAAAATTGTTAACCAAGAATTTTATATTCCAAATCTGCCTTTCAAAAACGAGAGAGAGATTAAGATATTCCCAGATAAACAAAATCTGAGGGACTCTGTCACCACTAGAATGGCCTTCCAAGAAACGCTAAAGGGAGTTCTATAGGTTGAAAGAAAAAGACACTAGGCAATAGATAAAAGTCACACTAGGAAATAAAGATTTCCAGTAAGGGTAACAACATGGGTAAATATACAAGCCAGTAATATTTTATTTTTGGTTTGTCTCCCCATGCTTTACTTCCTAAAGGATCTAAAATGGAAATGCATAAAAAGTAATCATAAATTAACAGTTTTGGACTTATAATGTATAAATACATAACACAACAAGAACTACATAAAGATGGGGGTGCAATGATGTATATGAACACAGTATACATATTCCATTAAGGTTAAATTGCTATCAATCCAAATGACATTGTCACAGATTGAGGATGTTAAATTTAAGCCCCATGGTAACACCAAAGAAGATACTCGAAAAATATGCACAGAAAGAAAGGAAAAGGGATTAGAAAAGGTTCACTACAAAAATAGGCAAAGGACTTGAATATACATTCTTCCAAAGAAGATATATAAATGGTCAATAAGCACATGAAAAGATATCCAACTTCATTAGCCACTGAGGAAATGCAAATCAAAATCACAATGAGATACCACCTCACACCCACCAGAATGGCTATTACTTTAAAAAAATGAAAAATAACAAGTGCTGAAGAAGATGCAGAAAAATGGGAAACTTAGTACATAGTTAGTAGAAATGCAAAATGGTGCAGCCACTGTGGAAAACATCATGGTAATTCCTCAAAAATTAAATATAGAACTACCATATGACAAAGCAATTCCCCTTCTAGGCATATACCTAAAAGTATTGAAAACAGGGACTCGAATAGTTACTTGTATACCAATGGTTCATAGCAGCATTATTCACAAAAGCCAAAAGGTGGAAGCAAACCCAAATATCCATCAGCAGATAAATGTATAAACAAAATGTGGTATATATACAATAGAATATTATTCAGGCATAAAAAGAATGACGTCCTGATATACTGCTACCATATGGGTGAAGCTTGAAGATATCATGTTGAGTGAAACAAGTCAGACACAAAGGGACATTACACTTATATGAAATAGCTAGACTATACAAATTCATAGAGATAGAAAGTAGAGTATAGGTTACCAGAGATGGGGAGGAAGGAGCAAAAGGAGTTAATCCATAATAGGTGCAGGGTTTCTCTTTGGGGTGAAGGGAAAGTTCTGGTACCATATGGTGTTGGGGGTAGCACAACATTTTGAGTGTGATTAATTCCACTGAACTGCATGCTTGGAAGTGGTAGTGATGGGAAAGTTCAAGTTGTATATATTTCCACTATAGAGAGAGAGAGAGAGATTGAAGAGACTGTAACAACTAAAGGCAATACATGATCTTGTTCTGGACCACAAACTGGATCTAATTATGGAGGAGGAAATGCCTAAAAGGACATTAATGTGACATATGAAAAAACTGGAGTGCAAATGGTAAGCTTTATGTCAATGTTAAATTTCTTGAACTTGATAACTGCACTTAAGGTGGTTACATAAGTGAATATCCTGTTCTTAGGAAATGCACATGGCAGTATTAAGTGTTCAAGGAGGATAATGTATACAATCTACTCTCAAATGTTTATTAAAATAGATAAATAGAAAGATAGATGGACAGATAGATAAAATGATATGGCAAATGTGGCAAAAGCTTAAAAGTTGGTGCATCTGGGTACCTAGGTGGGGGTACGCTGGAATTCTCTGTATGTAGTTGATATTATTTTTACAACTGTCCTATAAGTTTGAAATTACTTCAAAATTAAAAGTTAAAAAATAAAATTTAAATGTAATGATTTAGTGTGCAAAACAGAAGCCCAACCAATTCATTCTGAACTCATTTATGAAAAGTTTGACATGAGCATTGCTGAAAATAAAAATAAAAGCATGCATTTCATCCTTTACCTGATGTCTCCGATTGTGTAGAGGAACATTCAGAGCGTTATAATGACTATATCCTACAAAACAAAAATGGATATACATGAAAGATTAGAAGGATGAGAAAAACAGCTTAACAGCAAAATAATGACTGCTCTGCAGAACAATCAGATTTACGTAAGAATTCAAAATTATAAAAGCTACAATCACAACATAGGAGAATAATGGAATTTATATAGAATCAGTGCCTGTTTTTTCAGATTTAAAAAACATGCAAACACTGTGTATCCATTTCTAAGAAATCATTTCAAATACTTCTTTGGGGCCTAGAAAGAGTACTTAGAAAAGTTCATGGTCTTTTTTGCTGCCTTCAGTCATTCTTCCTTCTAAAATAACCATGTACATGGCAGCCATGCTAATTATCCAAAAATACCACTGCTTTCATGGCACTATAATAGTAGTTACATGTCAATTTTATTAAAAATTACTTTCCTTAGTTTACTACCACAAATACAGAGGTTTGAAGAAGCAATATAGGAAAACTGTACATAATTACTTACTTGTATCGTTAAAAGGTACTTTTTCATTGATGATTGATAAGGATTCCTCTAATCTACCTGACAAATCTTCATGAAGAGTCTTTAACTGTAATTGACTGAAAGAAAAAAATACAAAACCATATTATCACCAATCAGGCAGTGAATCCTCATTTGCATTTACCTCAACAACTAGTATCAGAGAATTGTGCCTGACCTCTGGGATATTTTTGGTGGCAGATGTTGCCACAAAATGAAGAACAGAAAAATCACAAGTCTCCATTCTTAAAACCTCAGTACTTCAGTAGAAGGGTTTGTTAGTTTGGAAGAATTTGTCACAGTCCCAGTAACTTATACAAACTTAAGTTTATTTCCCCAAGCTTTAGAGCCATTTCAAAATCATAAATTTTCACTTTACAACACATAAATATTTAAAGTTTTTTTTTTAAGTATTGCATCAGAGCTTTTTATTTGAGTTCAAAAGGAACTAAATATTGTTTTTGAGTCAAATTAAACTAAATTGAAATAAGAAATTCACTTGGAAAAAAAAAAGAAATTCACTTGAATTGATGCTACTAAAACCTAAAATAATGTTATTCATGTAATAACTATTGGAGTATGCCTTTCTCACCCACCAATGAGTAATATTTTAATTTTAAGATTTAGATAACTCCAAATTTAGATCACATAACTTCTATTTTACTAAAAATGTACCATTAAAATGTTGGTATAGTGATTACTAGTCAGTTTTTCTACCTGGGACGAGAGGGTCCCTTTCTTTAGAGTAGTTTGAAACAGAAAGAAATCTAGTCCTCAGTACAGAAGCCCCGGAATAGTATCTGCTACAGCCCCAAACATCTGCAGGCTGAGGACTAATGCACAGGCCACTCTATTAAACGTGACTTAACTCTGAACAACTAATAAAAACTGGCAGAGAGGTGCATGGAGCAAGATGGCAACAGAGTAAAGAGCTCCAAGAGGCAGCTAATCCTACAGGGCAGCTAGTAATCACCCAGAACTACCTAAAGCACCTGTTTGGAGGGTCCAGGAGATCAGAAGAACATCCTGCAACATCCTTGGAAGAACAGAAGATGACTGCCTATCTAAGATTTGTGAGCAGAGTATGCACCCCATGGAGGATGGTGCCTATCCCCTGCTGGCAGTGCAAAATGCCTCGGAAGCTATTTCCTGGCTGGAGTTGGAAGCTCTGTTTCCCAAAAACCAGGGAGGAGGAGACGATTGGGCACTGATTTCAGCTACCGATTAGTAAATTCGGCAGGCTAAAGTCCAATTCTATGAAAACTTGAACCTGTCCAAGACAGAAAGAGGTCTTCATTTTAACTACTCCTGACATGATGCGAAGTAGGGCTGATTGAAAATTATGGTGTCGGTAGGGAAAGGCTTCTTTCCACACAGGCTGGATTGCTGCTCTAGCCTAGGTTCTAGTCCCACCTCTGGCAAAGAGGAAACCACTGGTGGGGGAAGGGGAAGGGGACCTGCACCAGCCTCTCTGAGCAACTATAGTCTCTTTCAGCCCACACAGACTAGATTGTTGGGCACCCATGTGGCTCCATCCCTGCCATCAATAGGACAGGAGTGGGGCGGGGCTTCCTCAGCCTCTACAAGCAACTGCAGGCACATTCGGCCTGCATGATCTAGATTGTTGGGTACCTGTGGTTCCATCCTGCCCCTGACAAGAAAGGAGGAACAAGTGCTCCCTCAGCCTCTCTGGGCAACTGCATTCGCTTTTGGCCTGCATGGACAAGATTGTTGTGCACACCTGTGGCTCCATCCCCACCCCTGGCAGAGGTAGGGGGGCCAGTGCTTCTTCACTGTATCTGGGCAACTGTGGTCAGTTTTGACCAGCATGGTTTAGGTTGCTGCCCACACCTGTGGCTGTGTCCCCACCCCAGACAGGGGAGGAAGGGGCAGGGAGCTTCATCAGTCTCTATGGGCAGCTACAGATAGTATTGGCCCTCACAGTTTGGATTACTGCACATGGCTGTGGCTCCGTCCCTACCCTTGGCAGAGCAGAAAGGCGGAAGAAGCTTTATCGGTTCCTGGTACAACATGGAAAGCTTCAGCCTCTGTGGCTTACAATAAGAACCGCATCCTCAGCCCCTACTCCACAACCAGCAAGGGAGTAGGGCAAGAAACAGGTGAAAAAGAGATGAAAAAATTCAGATTGGGTAAGCACGAGCCTCTATAAAGTTCTAAAATAAGTTGACCCAAGTATCAAAGGGCTGTAGCACAAGGCTAACCAAATAGAAAGCCCTAAACTAAGGAGAGAAACTGAGCCCATAATGAATGAATCTAGTAAATCAGATGCTGAGACACCAAAAAAAAATTACAATCCATACCAAGAAACAGGAAGATATGCCCAGTCAAATGAAAACACTAAACCTCCGGATGACTCAAAGGAGTTGAGACAACTAATCACAAATGTTCAAACAAATCGCCTTAATAAATTCAATGAGGTGGCTAAAGAGATTAAGGATATTAAGAAGACACTGGGTGAGCACAAAGAATTCAAAAGCATACAAAGAAAAACAGCAGATCTTATGGGAATAAAAAGCACAATAAAAAAATAAAAAACACATTAGAGGACTATAACGCAGATTTGAGGAGGCAGAAGAAAGGATCGGTGAGCTTGTAGACACGGCCTCTGAAAGCAAACATACAAAAGAACAGATGAAGAAAAGAATGGAAAAGATTGAACAGGGTCTCAGGGAAATAAATGACAGCAAGAGATGTGCAAAAATATGTGTCAAGGGTATCCCAGAAGGAGATGAGAAAGGAAAGAGGGCAAAAGGCATATTTGAAGAAATAATGGTAGAAAATTTCCCAACCCAACTGAAGAACATAGATATCTGTGTACAAGAAGCACAACATACTACCATCCAAATAAATCTGAATAGACCTTCTCCAATACACATACTAATCAGAATGTAAAATGCCAAAAATAAAGAGAGAATCCTGAGAGCAGCAAGGGAAAAGCGATTCATCACATACAAGGGATGCCCAATAAGACTAAATGCTAATTTTTCATCAGAAACCATGGAGGCAAGAAGGCAGTGGTAGGATATATTAAAGATACTGAAAGAGAAAAACTGCCAGCCAAGAATCATATATTAAGCAAGTCTGCCTTTCAATATTTAGAATATTCACAGATAAACAGAAACTAAGAGACTTTATAACCAAGAGACCAGCTTTGCAGGAAATACTAAAGGGAGTGCAACAGCCTGAAAAGACTGGAGAAAGAGGCATGGAAGAGAACCTAGAAATGAGGATTATATCAGTAAAAGTAACGAAATGTATAAAAAGATTGGTGAAAAGAAGATATGACAAATAAAACTCAAATATCAAAATGGGTGAAGAAAGAATTGCATTTACAGTAATAACACTGAATATTAATGGATTAAACTCATCAATCAAAAGACACAGACTGGCGAAATGGATAAAAAAATATAAGCCATCTATATGCTATCTACAAGAGACTCACCTTAGATCCAAAGATACAAATAGAGAGAAAGTGAAAGGCTGTAAAAAAGATATTCCACACATGCAGCAACCAAAAAAAAAAAGCAAGAGTAGCTATATTTATATCAGATGAAATAAACTGTAAAAGAAAAGCTGTTGGGGAGCAGATATGGCTAAAGCAGTTGAGTGCCTACTTCCCACATTGGTGGTCCCGGGTTTGGTTATCAGTGCCTCTTAAAAAGAAAACAAAACAAAATGAAACGAAACAAAAAACAACAAGCAAACAAATAAAAAACACAACTCAAGGGAGCTGATATGGCTTAGTAGTTGAGTGCCAGCATCTCACATATGAGGTTCCAGGTTCAATCCTTGGCCCTGGTACCTCAAAAAAAAAAAGCAAAGCTGTTATAGAGACAAAGAAGGACATTATTTATTAGTAAATGGGGCTATTCACCAGGAAGAAATAACAGACATAAATATTTATGCAGGGGAGCAGATGTGGCTCAAACAGTTGAGTGTCTGCCTCCCACATGGGAGGCCTTGGGTTCGGTTCCAGTGCCTCCTAAAGAAAACAAATGAGCTGACAATGGGCAGATGAGCAAAAACAACAAGCAAAAACAAAATGAGCATAGAGTTGATGTGGCTCAAGCCGTTGAGCGCCCACCTCCGACATGGGAGGTCCTGGGCTTGGCTGCCAGGGCCTCCTAAAGAAAAAAAAAAACACAGATAAGCAAAAACAATAAGCAGACAACAAGCAAAAACAATGAGCAGAGCAGACAATGAGCAAACAGACAAGGGAGCCAAAAAAAAAAAGGAAAAAAAATCCATGCACCTAACCAGGGTGCCCCAAAATACATGAAGCAAACTCTGTCAAAACTGAAGGGAGAAAAAAGAGATCTCTACTATAATAGTTGGAGACTTCAACATACCACTCACATCATTAGATAGAACAACTAGACAGAAGATCAACAAGGAAACAGAGAACTTGAACAATATGATAAACGAGCTAGACCTGACAGACATATACAGAACCTTACACCCAAACTTAGCAGGTTATTCATTCTTCTCAATTGCCCATGGAATTTTCTCCAGGATAGACCACATGTTAGATGACAATGCAGCTCTCAATAAATATAAAAAGACGGAACTTATACAAAGCACTTTCTCAGATCATAATGGAATGAAACTGGAAATCAATAATAGACAGGAAAGAGGTAAATTCGCAAATGTGTGGAGGCTGAATAACACATTAAGCCTAAATAATCACTAGGTCAAAGAAGAAATTGCAAGTGAAATCAGTAAATATATTGAGATGAATGAAAACAAGAACACAATTTATCAAAAACTTATGAGATACAACAAAGGCAGTCTTGAAAGGGAAATTTATAGCCCTAAACACCTATAATAAAAAAGAAAGAGGTAAAATCAAAGTTCTAACTGAACTGGAAAAACTAGAAAAATAACAGCAAACCACTCCCAAAGCAAGTAGAAGGAAAGAAACAATAAAGATTAGAGCAGAGGGAAGCGGCTGTGGCTCAATCAGTAGGGCTCCCGTTTGCCGTGTGGGAGGCCCAGGGTTCGGTTCCCGGGGCCTCCTGGTGAGGGCGGGCATGGTTGGCATGGTTGGCTGACCCAGCGAGCACGGGCAGCAAGGGGGGGGGATAAATGAATAAATAAATAAAATCTTAAAAAAAAAAAAAAAAGATTAGAACAGAAGTAAATAAAATTGAGAACCAAAAAAAAAAAAAAAAAAAAAAAAAATTTGAGAAAATCAACAAACCCAAAGGTTGATTCTTTGAGAAGATCAATAAAATTGACAAATCCCTAGCTAGACTGACAAAAATAAAGAGATAAAAAATAAAGAGAGAGAGAGAGAGATGATGTAAATAAATAAAATCAGAAATGAAAGGAGGGAAATTACAACTGACTCCACAGAAATAAAAGGGATCATAAGAGGATATTATGAGAAACTGTATGCCATCAAACTAGACAACACAGATGAAATGGACAAATTCCTAGAAATGCACAAACAACCTAACTGATGCTACAAGAAATACAAGAACTTAACAAACCAATCACATTTAAAGATAATGTATCTGTCATCAAAAATCTCCCAACAAAAAAGTCCACAATCAGATGGCTTCACAGGTGATATTCTACAAAGCATTTCAAGAAGAATTATACCAATCCTGTTTAAACTCTTCCAAAAAATTGAAGAGAAGGAAAAATTACCCAAGACATTTTATGACGCCAACATCACCCTAATACCAAAGCCAGATAAAGATACTACAAGAAATGAAAATTATTGGGAAGCGGCTGTGGCTCAATCAGTAGGGCTCCCGTTTACCATATGGGAGGCCCCGGGTTCGGTTCCCGGGGCCTCCTGGTGAAGGAGGGCTGGCCCGCACGGCGTGGTTGGCTGACCCGGCGAGCACAAGCAGCAAGGGGGGGATAAATGAATAAATAAATAAAATCTTTAAAAAAAAAAAAAAAAAGAAATGAAAATTACAGACCAATCTCTCTAATGAATGTAGATGCAAAAATTCTCAAATACCTGCAAATAGAATCTAACAGCATATCGAAAGAATTGTACACCATTATTCCTGGTATGCAAGCGTGGTTCAATACAAGAAAAGACTTAACATAATACACTACATTAACAAATTGAAGGGGAAAAAAAACACATGATAATCTCGATCAAAACAAAAAAGGCATTCAACAAAATCCAGCATCCTTCCTTGATAAAAACACTTCAAAAGACAGGAAAATTCCTCATTATGACAAAGGGCATATATGAAAAATCCACAGCCAAAATTGTACTCAATGGGAAAAGGTTGAAAGCTTTCCCTCTAAGATCAGGAACAAGACACTGTCACCACTGATATTCAATATTGTTCTAGAAGTTCTGGCTAGAGCAATTAGACAAGGGAAAAAAAAAAGTCATCCAAATGAGGGAAAAGAGGAAGTAAAACTCTCACTATTTACAGGTGACATGATCCTATATTTAGAAACTTCTAAAATCTCTATAGACTAAGCTATTTGAGCTAATAAACAAGTTCAGCAAAGTGGCAGGATATAAGACCAACATGCAAAAATCAGTGATGTTTCTGTACACTAGTATTTGAACAATCTGAAGTCAGGGGGAAATTTTCATTTACAATAGCAACAAAAAGACTCAAATACCTAGGAATCAATTTAACCAAGAATTGCAGGACCTATATTCAGAAAACTACAAAACAATGCTAAAAGAAATCAAAGAAGACCTAAATAAATGGAAAGACATTTGTGTTCATTTATTGGAAGACCAAATATCGGGAAGATGAGAATCTTGCCCAAAGTGATTTATAGATTCAATGCAATACCAATCAAAATTCCAACAGCCTACTTACAGAAATAGAAAAGGCAATTACCAAACTTATATGGGAGGGAACGTAATCCGAATAGCCAAAAGCATTCTAAAAAAGAAGAACAATGTGGGAGGACTCTCACTGCCTGACCTTGAATATTACAAAGCTACAGTGGTCAAAACAGCATGGTATTAGCATAAAGATAGAGACATTGATCAGTAGAATAGAATTGAAAGTCCAGAAATAAACCCTCACCTCTACTGCCAACTTGTTTTTGACAAACTCACCAAATCCATGTTAACAGAACAAAACAGTCACTTGAAAAAATGGTGCTGGGAGAACTGGACATCCAAAACCAAAAGAATGAAAGAGTACCCCCTTCTCTCTCCCTATACAAAATCAACTCAAAATGGATCAAGGAACTGAATATAAAAGCCAGGACCATAAAACTACCAGAAGAAAATGTAGGGAAACATCATCAGGATCCTGTGATAGGTCGTGGTTTCTTGCATTATACAGCCAAAGCACAAGCAAAAATAGAAAAAATAGATAAATGGATCTCCTAAAAATTAAACACTTTTGTACCTCAAAGGACTTTGTCAAAAGGGTGAAAAGGCAGCCGACTCAATGGGAGAAAATATTTGGAAATCACATATCTAATAAGCGTTTAATATCCATGATATATAAAGGGATGCTACAACCCAACAATAAAAAGATAAAGACCTGATTAAAAAAATGGGCAAAAGACTTGAATAGACATTTGTCCAAAGAAGAAATACAAAAAAAACAAAACAAAAACAAAAAACCAACCACATGAAACAAATGTTCACCATCACTAGCAATCAGGGAAATTCAATCCAAAGCTACAACGAAATATCATTTCATACCTATTAGAATGATCACTATTAAAAAGGCAGAAAACTACAAGTAGTTGGAGAGGACATGGAGAGATAGGAACACTTATTCGCTGTTGGTAGGAATGTAGAATGGTACAGCCAGTGTGGAGGACAGTTTGGCATTTCCTAAGGAAGTTGAATATAAATTTGCACCACATGACCTGGCAATACCACTACTAGGTATATACCCAGAAGAACTGAGACAGTGACACGAACAGACATCTGCATACTGATGTTCACAGTGGCATTATTCACGATTGCTAACAGAAGGAATCAACCCAGGTTTCCATCCACCAATGAATGGATAAACAAACTGTGGTGTACATACACAATGGACCATTATGCAGCTGTAAGAAGAAACGGAGTTGTGAAGCATATAACAACATGGATGAACCTGGAGAATATTATGTTGAGTGAAGCAAGCCAGATACAAAAGGACAAATACTGTATGACTGTGCTGTTATGAACTAAATATATTATGTAAACTCATAGAGTTAATTACCAGAATATGGGTCACCAGAATATAGAATGAGGTTAGAGAATGGAAAGCTGAGTTACCTTGTGCAGAATTGGTTAAAAAAAAAAAAAAAAAAAAAAAAGTTGTTTGTTAATCTTTGGAAATGATAGAAAAGGTAAAAGCACAGCATAATGTTTATAACTAGCAGTGCTATTTTATGGGTCTGACAGTGGTTTAAAGGGAAAGTCTAAGGTCATGTATATTACTAGAAGGAAAGTTTAAAAATGTAACATGGGACTGTATAGCATAGTAAAACCTCATGTGAAATATGAATAGGGTAATATTGCATATATAAGACTGTTTTTCTTTGAAACTGAACAAAAGTATGTTAATGTTACAAGATGCTAATAACAAGCAAAAAAATTATGCTAAGTAAAAGAAATCAGACACAAAGTACTCCATATTGTATGATTCCATTTATTTAAAATGTAAATATAAATCAATTTATAAAGATGAAATTAGATTAATGGTTATGTAGGACTGGAGAAGGATAGAGGGATGGAGAGGTGACTGCTAAGGGGTGTGGAGTTTTTATTTTTGGAGTAATGAAATTGTTCTAAATTTTTTTCGTGGTGATGAATACACAGCACTGTGATTAAACTAAAAGCCATTGAGCCCTGAGCCTCAGAGGAGTTGTAGCACCTATTCTCCAGTTCATTGGACTCACCCAGGACAGCTGATGGGGAGGTGAGGATGGACAACCCCAAACCAAGGAATTGAGAGAGTCTACAACTGCAAGCAAGAGAGTCCCATCCATCAGCCATATGGGATAGAAGGCCCCTCTCAATTAGAGGTGTAGTAGGCATCACCATTCCAGAATCCTCAGGATTGGGGAATAAAATATGAACTACAACTGGCTTTCTGTTATTCTACTATATACTTATTGTGATTCTAGCAATGGAAGTGGAGACAGCGGCCACTGGAGGTGCTGAAGTCAGGGAGAGAGAAAAAGAGGTGCAATATGGGGGCATTTTCATGACTTGGAATTGACCTGGATGACATTGTGGTGACAGATACAGGCCATTATATATCCTGCCATAGTCTATAGAATTGAGTGGGAGAGAGTGTAAACTATAATGTAAACTATAGAATATGCTTAGTGGCAATGCTCCAAAATGTGTTCATCAATTGCAATGAATGTACCACACTAATGAAAGAAGTTGTCAATGTGGGGAAAAGTAGGAGCTCTGGGGAGTGGGGCATATGAGAATTCCTTATATTTTTTTATGTAACAATTTATGTAATCTAAGTATCTTTTTTTTTTTTAAATGTGATGCCTTTTCTTTTTTTTTTTTTTTAAAGCTTCCATTTATTTATTCATTTATCCCCCCCCGCCGCTCGCGCTCGCTGGGTCAGCCAACCACGCCGTGCGGGCGGGCCTGCCCCCACCAGGAGGCCCCAGGAACCGAACCCCGGGCCTCCCATATGGTAAACGGGAGCCCCACTGATTGAGCCACAGCCGCTTCCCATTAAAAATAAATAAAAAATATATTTAACAAAAACCCTAAAAGCCACTGATTGTACACTTTGGACAGACTGTATGGTATGTGACTATATCTCAAAACTGCTTTTAAAAAAAACCTATTACAAAACCACAGTAATCAAAATAGCATGGTACTAGCACAAGGACAGACATATAGACTAATGGAATCAAACTGAGGGCTCAGAAATCACCCCTCACATTTATGGCTAACTGAATTTTGACAAGGGGGCAATAACCACTCAATTGGGAAAGAATAGTCTCTTCAACAAATGGTGTTGGAGCTCCATTTGCTAAAAAAAAGAAATAGGAGGCAGACCCCTATTTCACAGCATATACAAAAGTCAACTTAAAACGGATCAAAGACCTTAATATACAAGCCAAAACTATTAAACTCCTAGAAGAAAACGTAAAGAAGCATCTCCAGGACCTTGTATTAAGCAATGGTTTCTTAGATATTATGTAAGCAGAAGCAATAAAAAAAAATAGACAAATGGAACCTCACCAAAATTATAAGTTTTTGTTCCTTAAAGGACTTTATCATGGAAGTAAAACAATAACCTACGCAATGTGATAAAATCTTTGGAAACAACATATCTGATAAAGGACTGATATCTTGATATCCCAAATATATAAAGAAACCTTGAATTTAACAACAAAAAATAAACAACCCAATAAAAAATCAGGCAAAAGACTTGAATAAAAATTTCTCCAAAGAAGATATATAAATGGCCAATATGTACATGAAAAGATGCTCAACATCACCAGCCATTAGGGAAATGCAACTTGAAATCATGATTTGATACCATTTCATACACCCTTGAATGACTACTATTTTTAAAAAAAGGACAAAAACAACAAATGAAAAGGATGTGGAGAAATACAAACAATTGTTCATTATTGGATGGAAATGTAAAGTGGTGCACCGATGTGAAAAACAGCTTGGTGGCTCCTCAGAATGTTAAGTACAGAATTACCATATGACCCTGCAATTCTACTTCTAGGTATATTGTATATATACAATAGAACTGAAAGTGAGAACTAGAACAGCTATTTGCTCTGATATTCATATCTGCATTATTCACAATTGCCAAATCATGGAAGCAACCCAAATGTCCACCAACAAATGAATGTATAAACAAAATGTGATATATACACACAATGGAATATTATTCAACCATAAAAAGGAATGAAGTTCTGATACATGCATCAACATGAGTGAACCTTGAAGATATCATGTTGAGTGAAGTAAGCTAGACACAATATAATAAATATTGTATGATCTCACTGAAATGAAATAATTAGAATAAGCAAATTCATAGAATCAGACACTAGAATACAGGTTACCAAGGACCTAGTTGGAGGTATGAATTGGGGAGTTAAGGCTTAACTGGTACAGAGTTTCTGTTTGGGATGATGGAAAAGCTTTGGTAATGGATAGTGGTGATGGCAGCACAACACTGAATGAAACTAACACCACTAAATTATATATATGAATGTGGGGAAAAGGAGAAAATGTAGGTTGTAAATATGTTACTAGAATAAAAATTTGTTAAAAAAAAAAAACAACTAGCTTAAGACTGTACAACACAAATAGTGAACCCTAGTATAGTTATATTGTTTCATTAACTGTAACCAAAGTATCACACTAATGCAAAGGGTTAAATAATAGGGAAAACTGTGGGTGTAAGAGGGTATGTGGAAACAGTGATAGTTTGAAGCTTTTTGTGGATCCGAGAAAAGATCATGTCCTTAGAGATAATTCATTCCTATGCATGTAAACTTACTGTATTAAAATTAATTAAATTATTTTTATTAAGGACCTTTGACTAGATTATCTCATTTAATCCCCTTACTGGAGTCCTTTATAAACAGAGAACTAAAAGCAGCAGACACAGGAAAAAGTGGCAGAGACAGAGAAACCCCAAGAGGCTGAAAGAGAAGTCCCAGAGGCTGAAGGCCAGAATCAGGAGAACAGAGAGGCATGGAAAGAGGCCCCCAAGAGGCTAAAAGAGACGAGGGCTAGAGGACAGGGGAGAGATAAGCCATATGCCTCACCACCCACAGCTGAGCCTGGGGAGAAAGTAAGCCTGGAGAGGGCAGAGACTGGCAGAGCTGCCATTATGCTCTGCCATGTGCCTCACCGCCCACAGCTGTACTTGGTGAGACAGTATCTCTTGATGATGCCTTGATTTGGACACTTTCTCAGCCTCAGAACTGTAAACTTTTAACCTCATGAAATACCATTACAAAAGCCAACCCATTTCTGGTATATTGTTCCCAGCAGCTTTTAGCAAACTAAAACAGGAACTCTGTATTTTCTGCCTGATTTTTCTGTAAATCTATTCCCACCTCCTTATTTTTACCATGAGAGAACTAAGACAGGGAGCTGTTAATACCAAAACTCAGGTCTTTTTGATTTTTACTCCAGGGACCCCTTGGAATTCATGTTCCACATACCATTCTTCTGTTCGGAGTCGACATTCCTTGGCCTCTTTTTCTAGAGTCTGAGATTTTACCTGGATTTTAGAAGAAATAGAAAAGTAGATGGCTCAGGCTACAGATGAGAATATATCCAGGAGACACTGCAGGCAACAGTCTCCTTGAATAGTAACTTTGTGTTCGCTAAAGCACAGATGACTTACAAAGACCTTGATTATTTTCTAACATGCTCTCACAAATAGGGGGGCTTACTTCTAGCTTAGCCTTGTCGTTCTGCAGCTTCTCGATGGTCTCCATGTATTTCCGTGTCAGGCCATCCACCACTGCTTGATGCTGGGCCGCCTCCGTCTCCAACACGGCCAGCCGACTCCTCAGCTCTGCCTCCAGATGCTTGTGCTGCTCATCAGCTTCAAAAAACTGAAAAGAAAAGACCACTTTCTCATTTCAAAATATCCTAATAGACACAAATGAAGAAAACAGCAGCAGCAAATATCCGCTGAGCACCTTCTGAACAGCAGGCACAGTGCATTATCTCATTTAATCCTCACAGTATATGGGAAGTTGTACTATCATTATCCTCCCTTTACAGATGTGGACATCGAAGCTTAAAAGTGTTATAAACCTGTCTAATGTCTCATATCTAAAATAGAGCAGAAATGAGATCTGAATGAAGAAAATGGACTCCAAAATCAGCCTCCTTCCTGCCTGCCTCATGAATTGCCTATTTCAAATAATTTCTAGCACACAGAAAATACAACTCATTAGGGCATAACTTTTCTACTAGGCTAACTTCCACAATTAGATAATCAAAATTAAAATAAATATTATTCCTAAAATAGGTAAAACTTTTTGAACTTTAATGAAAGTCTGTTAGCAAGGTAGAATTATCAATATTTAGACACAAAATGCCCTGAAGCCAAAAGTTCAATTTTTAAATATTTTCAAAGACTAAGAATTAGCACAAACTTATTTTCCACCATTTGATTATGCCCAAACAAAAAAATCAGGAGGTATAGTTGAGTACACAACACTACAACGCTTACAATATATTGAGTAGCTCAGGAGCAGTCGTTTATCATTCAGCAACATTCCACAAAACCTACTAAGAGTGAGGCCCTCAGGGGCTGGGCAGACCACACAGATATGGCTCATATCCTCATAGACCATACAATCTAACAGGGAAACAGATAAAAAACCAACTAAACACTAATAAATTAGGAAGCAAATAGGACTTATTGATATATAAGCCCCTATCAAAACAATCCAAAAAAAAAAACAAAAAACAAAAAACAATCCAGCCAATCATGTTCTACATAAAATGAAGACGACCCACACATTTCCATATAGTTAAGTTATAAAGTTATTCTGCTGTCATCTGAACTAATCATACTTCATAACATGCGTCCATCTTAAGATGTGTATGAGATTAAAAAAAATGAATAAATGGCATGTGACCTATATACCTAAAGAACAAAGGAAACATTTAAGTACTCACATTCACAAAACACCCTGTACTGTTTTTTCAGCACTCCAGGTCATACAAGCTATTTTTAAATTCATCAGGAAAAACAGAAAGATTTACTCACTTGTATATGCAAACGTTCATTCTCTTCTATCTTCTTCTGCAGGTCTTCATCAAAGACACTCTTCTGCTCTTGGCTCAACTGAGAAGAAGATTCCCCACTTTTCTGATGGAAAGAATAAGTTATGTCCACATAACTTTCATCCTTTAGAGAAACATCCTAAGGTACACAGATTTTCTATCACCTTAGTAGCTTGTCTCTTCTATGTGTTCACCATTCTCAAACAATCCTGCAAAAGGTATATAGTCCATCATTTAACTTTTCCTACGTGATACAAGTTGGAACTGCAAATATTGCAATGGGCAGGAAAGCTTAAAAAGAGAGAGGGAAAAAAGAACAGGTAAGGCTCACTATTCTTTGTAGATGAACTCAGGAGTAGTTCTGTTGGAGGACAGGCCAGACCCAGAAAGCCAGTAACATAAAATGCTAATAAATATCATTTCAAGTAGCAATTACTTGAGTCTGAGTTATTAAAGTCCTTTAAGAAATTATAATAAATTACTTAACAGCATTTACCAAGATAAGTTTATATAAAAATTCATATAAATACATTTTAAAAATATATAATGATATAAAATAAAGCTATTAATAAACAGAAGAAAGCTGAAGATTATGAAAAATACCTTCCTTTTGCTTCATTATTAACTTTTTCTACATAGAAGAATAGCTTTATGTAAAAGATGCAACAATGAACATTTGTTTTCATGTAATAATAGAACTGAGACTATTCAGGAGACAGTCTAACAATGAATCTGTGTTCACACATCAGTCACCACCCTTCTGTGCCCTTCTTGTACTCTCATTCCTCACGTAAAATGAAGTCACCTACTCATCTAAAATGATCCAATGTAAATCAAAGATTTAGGAAACTCTGAAAATGGAGCTGTTATATAAAAAAAAAAAAAACACTAAATATCCACCATGTTTGGAATGCAAGAGGTGCATAAAGAACACTGCTGAATAACATATTTTGGGTCTTTAGTGCTTCCAAATATGGAGGGCTTTAATTAAAATTTATTCAGAAGTCTTACACCCAAACCACTGCTAAAACAGTCCTAGGAAGGACTCTTAATAACCTAGAAGGTATAGATGTTAATTCCTTCCCCAGGGACATACCAGAATTTCTAAGGTATGTATTGTTTGACAAAGTTTCCCAAGGGACTCTAATACATACTGTTTTGCTCTCTCTGTTTGTCTTTTACTTTAAAACTACCACTCTAGAAAATCTTTTCATGTAGGGGAAATGCATATAAAGGTGCTAAAATAAAATTAAATTATATGGCAAATACGGTCCTAAGTGCTTTTACATTAATCCCATTTAATCCTCACAACAGACTAGAGAATATCCTCCCCATTTTGCTATGGACAAACAGATTGCAAGGCTAAAACATTTACCTACAGTCATAAATCTCTAAATGGCAGATCTGGATTTCAAGCCTGGGCTGAACTCCAAAGCCTGTGCTCTTACCTCCACACCATGCTTCTTGAGTTCCTGTGTGCCTTCTTCCTCCCTCCTGCCCATTCTATTGTTACTGTACCAGTGTACACAGTTGTAGAGTATTACTCCAGATAGATACAAGACCTAAAGACTTAATCACCAATCCCTAAGCTTTAAAAAAAAAAAACCCAAAAAGAACCCACCAAACGTTTTAATAATAGGATGTTCGAAAGTACCAGTTCATCCATCTGAGAACAGTATAAATAATCTTACCTCACTATTTAAAACCATAAAGGAAAACCTTATTTTTAAATCTCAGGACAAGAATACCAAATTAGTCTCGTAAAAATAAGCACTTGGAGAACGTACTTGCAATGTATTTACAAACCTAAGAAAGTTTCTGTACACAGTATATACAGCAGTGACACGCTGGCAATGATTCTTGTCCTAAATTGTGTTAAAGGAAACTTGACATAACAATATCAACAACTGTGACCAATATGAGATATTCATATACTTTTCTCAGCCACTAACACAGCCATGTACATGTCTGCCTAATAAACTCTTTAAAACTGACTTTCATATAAAAATGCCTCTAATAGTGTTAATTTGTGGTAGATATCTGCTTTCTTGATTCAATATCCAGGTATAATAATGAGGCATTAGAGAACTTGAGGGTGATTCTTCTGTTAAAACCAGGACAGCTTGTATATAGCTGTACCTAATGACAAGGTCACACCAACTTCCTTTTATTTGAACTTACCTTGTTTTTCTTGCCTCGGGGTTCACTTAGAGCCAGTTCATCTTGGAGTAGTTCTACCCTCTTGGCAAGCTGCAGATTTCGAAAGGTCAAACTGTCCATTTCCTGTTGTAGTTTTCTCAATGACTGATCCTTCATTTTTAGTTGCTCCTATATCAAAGTGAGAACAAACCATTACTCACAATTTAGCCTTAGGGTTTAGAAATAATGAAAAAAAAAAAAAGTTTTTGTTTCACCAAAATATAATCAAAACCTCTTGCTTTAGAGAATTCAAATTGTATGCTTATCATTTTGGTTCTTATATTTTTGGCTCTGTTTTCTGACAAAATCATCTTTTGGCCAAACCAAGTAAATTAAAATAAATAAATAAACAAAGAGAGCAAATATACTGAAGCAACAGTCATCAAATTAAAGTAAAATATCTACAACTATATGTCGTTAAACCTATGACAGTCACTAAAAGTAAAATAAATAAACCTATGACAGTCAACAGACATAAATCCTGAGGGCACAAATTTATAAACTTGAATTTTCAAAGAGAACCTCACACATACCGATGATACCCTTCTGTGAGCAAAAATGGGAAGAAATCTATTTGTATTCATTTTTTTAAATTATAAACCCACCCTGAATTTAAATCAGTCAAAATGAAGTCTTTTCAACACAATTTTACTTTATTCTGATTTGTAAAAGATAAAAAC
This sequence comes from Tolypeutes matacus, assembly GCA_026826555.1. Classification (NCBI taxonomy): domain Eukaryota; kingdom Metazoa; phylum Chordata; class Mammalia; order Cingulata; family Chlamyphoridae; genus Tolypeutes; species Tolypeutes matacus. The sequence continues at coordinate 39,041,693 of JAKSZT010054030.1, forward strand.
CAATGTTATTATAATAACAATATTTTCAGGTGTACTATATCAACTCACTTTACCTTTTTTTTTTTTTTTTTACCAGGAGGTCCCGGGGATCAAACCCAGGTCCCTCCATATGGCAGACGGACGCCCAACCATTTGAGCCACATCCACCCCCTATCAACTCACTTTAAAGCTAAGTGAAAATAGAAACAAGATCTAAAATCTAAACAATACATCTTCTGCTGACCATTCTGTACTCTGTTTATATCATAATGGGGCAAGAAAACAACAAACTAAAGAGAAATATTTAGTTTCACTCTATTTCAAAAATTATTCTAACAATATTTTACTTATAGAGTTCTAAACAACTCTGTGTTCAATGGTAAACACAAATGACCATTTTCAAAGAGAAGGATTCAGACTTAAAATCTACTACTACATATAAAAAAAAGAAAAGAAAAGAAAAAAAAAATCTACTACTACATATTCAAAGAACTATATAATTTTATTACTTTCACTGAAACAATCAATTGTGAAGCTAAGAAAAGGTCAAGTTTTAATGAACAGGTGATCAGTATATTAAAACAGCTACCTAAAAACCATAGGTTAGTGTCTGCAATCTACTGATATTATTTGCAAGTCAAGAGCATGGCTAGAAGGCTAGAATAATATGTTCCAATTAAGTAGATTAACATTTTCCTTTTCTTTTGTTTGTTTAGAAGGCCCTGAATTTTTACTTAACGTTCAGAGGTAAACATAGGCTCAACCCATGTCCAAATTGGCATATATTTCAAATTAAAGAAATTCAAAACAATGAATGTTTACTATACCCAACAACTAAGTGAAGAAGCAAACCCAATAAAATCAGAGCCCACTATAATAGAGGACATCCTAACATTCCCTTCTAGCAAACTAGCAAATTGCTATTAGTACTGTAACTATAATGACCATGGCAATATATATAAACAAAAATCTCTTTGCATCCTTATATTTAGTTTATCAGTAGTTGACTAATGCTCCAACTCCACTAATCAATCATTATTTTCAAAAGACATCTATTCCCATCTCTCTCTAAATCCCAGTTTCTGCAATGGAGGTGATAATAATGTTATCAACCCTCATAGAACTGTTGTGAAGACTAACTGACAGAGTATTTTACCAAAAAAACTGGATTGACAAGAGATACTAAAGGGAGTGCTGCAGCCTGAAAGGAAAAGACAAGGGCAAAAGACTTGGAGAAGCGTGTACAAATTAAGATTATTAGTTAGTAAGATCACTTATTGAAAAGGTGAAATAGACAATAATAAAATATTACAATGGAAATTCAAAGGATAATATGGACAAAGAAAGCAATTCCTTTACAATAATAACATTGAACATTAATGGACTGAACTCCCCAATCAAAAGCCATAGACAGAATGGATAAAAAAATATAAGCCATCTATATGCTGTCTACAAGGGCCTTACCAAGGGACTTACCACAGACATAAGGACACAATCTGAAAGTGAAAGGCTGGAAAAAGATATTCCATGGAAATAATAATCAAAAAGATCTGGATTAGTGATACTAATATTAGACAAAATAGATTTTTTTTTTTGAGACTGACAATCTTGCTGTAATTGGGAAAAAACAGGCTGCAGCACATTTGGCAGATTGAGTCACCAGCAGCTTACTGTCGGGGGTTGTGCAGGCAGCCAAGGGGCTCAGGGGCCTCTGCCTCATGTGGTGAAGACAGGAAGAAGAAAGAGGTCAAGTTCTAACCAGATGAAAAAGTTGGTCCCTGGGGCAGTTTCTCTTCCTTTCCTCACTCTTACGAAGGTGGGGAAGGATATCACCTCCCCTTAATCCCAGCTTCCTTATATATGTAAGACATACACAACACTGCACCAAATATCAGCAGAGGACACATTATTCTCAAATGCACATGGATCATTCTTCAGGATAGATCACATATTAGTTAAACAAGTCTTAAAAAAATTTAAAAGATTGAAATTGTATGAAGAATCTTCCTAGACTATATTAGAATGAAGCTAGAAATCCTTAACAGATGGAGAACTGGAAAATTCACAAATATATGGAAATCTTAAACAATTAGTGGGTCAAAGATGAAATCACAAGGGAAATCAGAAAATATCTTAAGATGACTGAAATGAGAACACAACATAACAAAACTTATGGGACACAGTGAAGACAGTTCTCAGAGGGAAATTTACAGCCCGAAATGCTTACATTAAGAAAGAAGAACTTCCGGGAAGATGGCAGACTAGTAAGACACGGGAATTTCTTCTCCAGAAAAATAGCTAGAGGACAAGCTGAAACATCCCCGAAAAAGATCTTCTAGGGTTTAGGTCACCAGGTGAAGGCTGCACACACCCAAAAGAGAGAGGGACAGAAGAGGGAAATCGC
>JAKSZT010054030.1:39044085-39059174 GCA_026826555.1 Tolypeutes matacus
CAACAAAATACTTGCAAATCGAATCCAACAGCATATCAAAAGACTTATACATCACGACCAAGTGGGATTTATTCCTGGTATGCAAGGCTGGTTCAACATAAGAAAATCAATCAATGTAATATACCACATTAACAAGTTGAAGGAAAAAAACCACATGGTCATCTCAATAGATGCAGAAAAGGCATTCGACAAAATCCAACATCCTTTTTTGATAAAAATACTTCAAAAGATAGGAATATAAGGAAAATTTCTCAATATGATAAAAGGCATATATGAAAAACCCACAGCCAACATCATACTCAATGGGGAAAGGTTGAAAGCTTTCCCTCTAAGATCAGGAACAAGACAAGGATGCCTACTGTCACCATTGTTATTCAACATTGTACTAGAAGTTCTAGCTAGGGCAATTAGATAAGACAAAAAAATTAAAGGCGTTCAAATAGGAAAAGAGGAAGTAAAACTCTCACTGTGTGCGGAGGACATGATCCTGTATTTAGAAAATCCTGAAGTATCCACAACAAAGCTACTTGAACTAATAAATGAGTTCAGCAAAGCGGCAGGATATAAGATCAACACGCAAAAATCAGTAATGTTTTTGTACACTAGTACTGAACAATCTGAGGAGGAAATCAGGAAGAAAATTCCATTTTCAATCGCAACAAAAAGACTCAAAATACCTAGGAGTTAATTTAACCAAGGAAGTACAGGACCTATATGCAGAAAATTACAAAACAATGCTAAAAGAAATTTAAAAAGACCTAAACAAATGGAAAGACATTCCGTGTTCATGGATTGGAAGAATAAATATCGTGAAGATGTCAATCTTGCCCAAACTGATTTATAGATTCAATGCAATACCAATCAAAATCCCAACAGCTTACTTTACAGAATTAGAGAAGGCAATTACCAAATTCATCTGGAAGGGTAAGTGCACCCGAATAGCCAAAAGCATTCTAAAAAAGAAGAGCAATGTGGGAGGAATTTCACTGCCTGACCTTGAAACATATTACAAAGCTACAGTGGTCAAAACAGCATGGTACTGGCATAAAGATAGACATATCGATCAGTGGAATAGAATTGAGAATCCAGAAATAAACCCTCACCTATACAGTCAACTGGTTTTTGACAAACCTACCAAGCCCACGCTGATGGGAAAAAGCAGTCTCTTCAACAAATGGTGTTGGGAGAACTGGATATCTATAACCAAAAGAATGAAAGAGGACCCCTATCTCACTCCCTATACAAGAATCAACTCAAAATGGATCAAAGATCTAAATATAAAAGCCAGGACCATAAAACTACTAGAAGAAAATGTAGGGAAACAACTTCAAGACCTTGTAGTAGGTGGTGGTTTCTTGGACTTCACACCCAAAGCACGTGCAACAAAAGAAAAAGTAGATAAATAGGACCTCCTCAAAATTAAACACTTTTGCACCTCACAGGACTTTGTGAGAAGGGTGAAAAGGCAGCCGACTCAATGGGAAAAAATATTTGGAAATCACATATCTGATAAGTGTTTAATATCCAGGATATATAAAGAGATGTTACAACTCAACAATAAAAAGACAAATGACCCAATTAAAAAATGGGCCAAAGACTTGAATAGACATTTCTTCGAAGAAAAAATACAAAAGGCAAAAAAAACACATGAAGAAATGCTCAACATCACTCATGATTAGGGAAATGCAAATCAAAACTACAATGAGATATCATTTCACACCTATGAGAATGGCCACTATTAAAAAGACAGAGAACTACAAGTGTTGGAGAGGATGCGGAGAGATAGGAACACTTCTTCACTGTTGGTGGGAATGCAGGATGGTACAACCACTATGGAGGACTGTTTGGCAGTTCCTAAAGAAGTTGAATATAGACTTGCCATGTGACCCTGCAATACCACTACTGGGTATATACCCAGAAGAACTGAGAGCAGTGACACGAACAGACATCTGCACACCGATGTTCATAGCCACATTATTCATCATTGCCAAAAGTTGGAAACAACCCAGGTGTCCATCAACAGATGAATGGATAAACAAACTGTGGTCTATTCACATGATGGAATATTATGCAGCTGTAAGAAGAAATGAAGTCATAAAGCATATGGCAACATGGATGAATCTGGAGGACATTATGTTGTGTGAAGCAAGCCAGACACAAAAGGACAAATACTATGTGAATGCATTACTATGAACCAAATATATTGTGTAATATATTGTTTGACTCACACACACACAAAAAAAACAAAACAACAAACAAAAAACAAAACAACAAAAAAATTTACATGTATCTATTACATTTAATTGAGAAATGTATATATTTATTCATCTGTGTTTACTTTTTAGTTTTTTATTGCTTATGTTTTCAATTATTAAATGTACAAAATAAAGTTAAAAAAAAATTTTAAAAAAGGGAAAAATAAGAAAGAACAGCTTAACTCAGAGACTTAACTGCATACCTAGAGAAACTAAAAAAAAGAAACAAAACAGCAAACTAAAACCAAACTGAGAAGAAGGAAGGAAATAAAGAAATTAAGAATATAAAAAAAAAAAAAAAAAAAAAAAATAGAACTAAATCTATAAGTTAGTTCTTTGGGAAAGAAACAACCACAACAGTAAAATCAATAAACCTTTAGGTAGATTGTCAAAAAAGGAGAAAAGACACAAATAACTAAAATCGGAAATGAAAGAGGGGACATACTACTGACCACAGAAAAGTGGTAGGATCTCATGGCACTCTGGCTGGTCCCTTAACCACCCCTCACCAGCTTAGCATGTGCTCCCGGGGCAGATCCTTGGTCCCAGTTCTGGAGGGAGCAGAGTAACACTCATAAGCATGTACGCCTGGCTCGATATGTTGGGTGGAAGTCTAAGGGACTAGTTGTTCCAGAACTTGCCCTTCATGTAGAAGGTAGTTCACAGAACTCTCCTACAAAACACTGTAGGAAAGCAGTCAAACGGCTGCCTAGGGGAAGAGTTTGCTAGATATAGGACATACAGTGCAGTCACCAGGACCATGATGAAACTGTTTCCTAGTGACAAGGGAGGAGATCTTCTGAACTGTATAAATGGAGGAATTCTTAAGGTCACCCATGAATGGCCAAGACAAGAAGCACGCACAGAAAGTGCCAGGGAGGACCCTATGCTTTGGAACTATTCTCTAAACTCATTATACAGAAAAGCCCTGAAGGACAGCATTCACATAGGTCAATCTGCAAAGATTGAGAAAGCTGTTTTCTTATTGTCCTTCATTTTTATTTGTTAGCTCCTAGCATTCAAAGAAAGCTCTGTTGTAACACTAGTTGGATACCAGCTTAAGGAACAGACACCTCAGAGTGTAACTTCCAGTGATAACACATTAAAATATCAAAATGTCCAGGATTCAACAAGAGATTACAAAACATACAAGAAAACAGGAAGAGATGGCCCAGGCAAAGGAGAAACTATATGACGCAGATCAGATGTGGGTCATTCCAGTCAAAGCCATTTTTTTTTAAATGGTCCTAAATATGTTCAAAGAGCTAGAGGAAAATATGAACAAAGAACTAAAGGAAATCAGGAAAATGATAGAGGAACACAAAGAGAATAGCAATAGAGAGATGGAAATTATGAAAAGGAACCAGAGCTGAAGACCACAGTAACATAAATGAAAAATTCCCTAGAGGGTTTCAGCAGCAAATTGGAGCTGGCAGAGGAAAGAATCAGTGAACTTGAAGATAAGACAATTGAAATCACCCAGTCTGAGGAGCAGAAAGAAAGAGGCAGAGAGAATATTCAAATAAATAATGGCTGAAAATGTCCCAAATTTAGTGAAAAACATTAAGATAACATGTCTAAGATGTTCAACGAACTCAAAACAGGATAAACCCAAATAGATCCACACCACACCATGATATAATCAAACCGTCAAATGCCAAAGATGAAGAAAGAATTCTAAAAGCCACAAGAGAGAGCAACATGTCACATACAACGGAGCCTTAATAAGATTAAGTGCTGATTTCTCATTGGAAACCTCAGAGGCAAGAAAGCAGTGTAAGACATATTTAAAGTTCTGAAGGCAAAAATTGCCAAACAAAAATTCTATATCTGTCAAACTGTCTTTCATAAATGAGGGAGAGATTAAGACATTCCCAGATAAATCAAAGCTGAAGGTCTTCATAATCAATATACAGTCCCTAAGAGAAATGCTAAAGGGAGTTCTGTAGGTTGAAAGGAAAGGACACTCAACAATTGACTGAAGCCAAATAATGATATAGAGATCTCTAGTAAAGATAATGACTTGGATAAATATAAATACCAGTACTATTGTATTTTTTATTTCTAAAACTCCATTTTTTATTTCCTACAGGATCTAAAAGGCAAATGCATAAAATGCAATAATAAATCAATGATTTTGGACTCATAATGTATAAATATGTAATCTGTGACAAGATCTACACAAAGGTGGGGGATCAGAGGGGTATAGGCACCTAGTGTATGTATGCTATAGAAGTTGGTATCAAAGTAAACAAGATTGTTATAGATTTGGGATGTTAAATTTAAACCTCATGGTAACCACAAAGAAAATATCAGAGAACATGCAAACTCATAGACACAGAAAGTACAGCACAGGTTACCAGGGGTGGAGGGCAGGGACAATGGAGAATTAATGCAAAATGAATGTAGGGTTTCTGTTTGGAATAAAGGGAAAGTTCCAGTAATGGATGATGGTGAGGGTGCTGCAACATTGTGAATGTGATTAATCCCGCTGAATGGTATTCTTGGGAGGAGTTGGGATGGGAACTTTTATGTTGTATATATGCTTCCACAATTTAAGAAAGAAAGAAAGATAAACTAAATAGGTAACAACAATTAAATACAATACATAATACTGGATAGAATCTAAGAATAGAAGAGAAAAGACTCAAGAGGACATTATTGGGGATAAGAAAATATTGGAATATATGATGTAATCTTTATATCAGTGTTAAATTTCTTGAACTGGATAATTGCACATAACTGAATATCCTTGTTCATAGGAAATGAACACGGAAATATTATGTGTTCAAGGAGTATGGTGTGTGCAAACTGCTCACAAATGTTCAGAAAATAACAGGAAGATTGATTGATTGATAGAGACGAGAGAGAGAAAGAGAGCACAGGGAGGGAGGAATGGAGGGAGGAAGGAAGAATGAACAGAAAAAGGTGGCAAAATGTTAAAATGTATGGATCTGAGCATCTGGGTGGTGGGGGCATGTTGGAGTCCCCTATATGGGATGTGTATTATTTTTGTAACTGAACTGTAAGCTTATTATTTCAAAATAAAAAGTTTAAAAAATCATGGGACTGGGAAACGGATGTGGCTCAAGAGGTTCGGCGTCCGTCTACCATATGGAGAGACCGGGGATCGATCCCCGGTACCTCCCGGTAAAAAAAAAAAAAAAATCATGGGACTGTATAGCATAGTAAACCACATGTGAAATATGAATATGGGTAAAACTGCATATATAAGACCATTTTTCTTTGAAACTGAACAAATGTAAGTTAATACTACAAGAGGTTAATATTAGACCAAAAAAATTATGGTAAGTGAAAGAAACGAGACACAAAGTACTACAAATTATACGACTCCATTTATATAAGATGCAAATATAAACCAATTTATAAAGATGAAATTAGATTAATGGTTATGTAGGGCTGGAAAAGGATTAGAGGGATTGAGAGATGACTGCTAAGGGGTGTGGAGTTTTTCTTTTTGGAGTAATGAAACTGTTCTAAAAATTTTTGTGGTGATGAATGCACAACATTGTGATTATGCTAAAAACCACTGGTTATACACTTTGGATAGATCATATGATATGTGAATATACCTCAATAAAACTGCTTAATAAATAAATAATTGTGCAAGAATAGCCAGAAATAGCAGCTGTGTACAGCAGGGGACGCATAGAGAGATTGAAAGGTTAAGAATTTTCCTGTTTGTCTGTGTTTTGTTTATTATTATTACTGAAACAATGAAAATGCTCTAATAATGACTGAAGTGATGAATGCACAACTATGTGATGATAACAAATACCACTGACTGTACTCTTGGGATGAATTTTATGCTTTACTGCTATGTATCAATAAAATTGATTTGTTTAAAAAAAAGAATGATGCACTCTAAAATGTGTGAATGTAATTAGCTTAAAAAACAAAAACAAAAAAACAATAATCATTCAAGCCATATTTATTACAAGCCTAAGAATGAGGAAGAAACAAATTCCTTTGTCTTCTATTTTTCCCCTCAGTAAACAAAAGTGCTGATGATGAAATGTATCACTCAGTGTCCTGATTAACACAGTTTATTTCTATTAAATAGCTCAACCTTTAGGCAAGATTAATAGACTAAATGACTCACACATTCAAATCCATTTATTAAGGGCCTACCATGTGCTAAATGCCGGGGACAGAAACATGAATATGGCATAGCTCCCCTCAGCTCCATCTCTTCATGAAGACAAATGAGAAGCCCCATTAATCCAGATGCATTTAGCTAATAAAGGAAGCAATACCCCGTTGCATACCTTTAAAGCAGCAGAATTTGCTTGTTCATCTACAACACCTTTTTTTAGGACCTGATTCTGAGCTCGAAGCTGCAAACAGAGGAAATAATAATTAATTTTTAATATAAAGCAATCAGCAAGGAAATCACATACCATTACTCTATGAGAATTATATATAACTAAATATCTTCTCACATATAAATGAAAATAAAAACTATTAGTCCCCACTAATATGAAATGTTAATAATAAGGAAAACTGTGTGTGGGAGAAAGGGTACATAGAAATTCTGTATTTCTATATGATTTTTCTATATACCTACCACTTTTGTAATTAAAAATAGTGATAAAGGGAAAAAATACATTATAGCCCCAAAAGGGTACCAGATATCATAGTTCTGCCATTTTACAGATAAGGACATGGAGGCTGAGCTGGCTAATGAAAGAGAACTAATTAGTTGCAATACTGGGACTAAAAACCACATCTCCCAACTTCTGGTCCATCACTGTTTTTACAAAAGCAATTTGCTTCCTAAACAAAACTAAGATGATAAATAATAAATTTGAAAAATAATAATACAATAAATTCATAATACATATAAAATTGCATTAGTTATGGAATAAAAATTGTGGAGTAAACCAAAATATGGGGCATCAATGTACCCAGTGGGATAGTTTGCCTAGTATTCTAATATTAGACATACAATGTCATCACTGACAATGGCTTCAGAAATAGTAGGCTTCTTGTAGGGAAACATCTTCAAGACCTTGTAGTAGGTGGTGGTTTCTTGGATCTCACACCCAAAGCACGTGCAACAAAAGAAAAAGTAGATAAATGGGACCTCCTCAAAATTAAACACTTTTGCACCTCACAGGACTTTGTCAGAAGGGTGAAGAGGCAGCCGACTCAATGGGAAAAAATATTTGGAAATCACATATCTGATAAAGGTTTAATATCCAGGATATATAAAGAGATGTTAGAACTCAACAATAAAAAGACAAATGACCCAATTAAAAAATGGGCAAAAGACTTGAATAGACATTTCTCCAAAGAAGAAATACAAATGGCAAAAAAACACATGAAGAAATGCTCAACATCACTCATGATTAGGGAAATGCAAATCAAAACTACAATGAGATATCATCTTACACCTATGAGAATGGCCACTATTAAAAAGACAGAGAACTACAAGTGTTGGAGAGGATGTGGAGAGATAGGAACACTTCTTCACTGTTGGTGGGAATGCAGAATGGTACAGCCACTAGGAGGACTGTTTGGCAGTTCCTAAAGAAGTTGAATATAGACTTGCCACGAGACCCGGTAATACGACTACTGGTTATATACCCAGAAGAACTGAGAGCATTGACATGAACAGACATCTGCACACCGATGTTCATAGCAACATTATTCACCATTGCCAAAAGCTGGAAACCCAGGTATCCATCAACAGAAAAATGGATAAACAAACTGTGGTCTATTTACACGATGGAATATTATGCAGCTGTAAGAAGAAATGAAGTCGTAAAGCATATGACACATGGATGAACCTGGAGGACATTATGTTGAGCAAAGCAAGCCAGACACAAAAGGACAAATACTGTATGGATGCATTAATATGAACCAAATATATTGTGTAACATATTGTTTGATTCAAAATTTTTTATATGTATCCAGTACATTTAATTGAGAAATGTATATATTTATTCATCTGTGTTTACTTTTTAGTTTTTAATTCCATTGTGTGAATAGACCTCAATTTGTTTATCCATTCATCTGTTGATGGACACCTTGGTTGTTTCCACTTTTTGGCAAACAAAAAGTGAATAATGCCACTATGAACATCAGTGTGCAGATGTCTGTTCGTGTCACTGCTCTCAGTTCTTCTGGGTATATACCCAGTAGTGGTATTGCCGGGTCACGTGGCAAGTCTATATTGAACTTCTTTAGGAACTGCCAAACAGTCCTCCACAGTGGCTGTACCATTCTGCATTCCCACCAACAGTGAATAAGTGCTCCTATGGGTGGGATTTTGAAAGATAAAAATCTAGTTCTGTAGAAAGAGGCATATATTCGCAGCAGGGAGAATGTAGAGGATATGAGTAAGTATAAGTGAATACAGTAAGTGAGAAACCAGGTTCATCTCTGAGAAACTCAGAAAATGGGATGATTTTATTTAAGAGCTTTAAAGAAAAATCTATTTGGATTTCTGCATATAGCTCAGACCTGTGTCCTGAGAATAGGGAACAGAAATGGCCCTTTTCTGAGCCAAAAGGATAGGGATACTTGAATGTTATGCCTTAAACTGAGTATTTGAAACTCCAGGGAAATTTTAGCTAAGTTTCTAAGGAGTAAAGCAGGAATCTTACAGGATAGTCAATACTCTAAGCAAAACATAGACTAAAAGGATAAGCTTCTTTTATTTTTAGGAAATTAAAGATCACAGCTCACTGGCACAGCAGAAAGAAGACCCACATCTTGTAATAGGCAATATAAACTTGGGAAATTCACTTAACATTGCTAAGCCTCACTCATATGGCCAGTAAAATGGGTTAACACACCTGCCCTATCTTCTTTTTTCTGAGGTTGCTGTTGAGAACTAGATAAGAAATCTATGTTGAAGCACTTACTAATCCATAAAGTGGCCCATAAATGAAAATAGAGCTCTTATTTATGAGAAGAGAATCAAAGAGGAAATAGATACATTTATTATAGTTTACTTGTTATAAAGCATTGTGCTAAAAGAGAGATGGGGGAGAGAAAGAAGTAAAAGATAAGCTGATCGGACTTCTGGGAAGATGGTGGACTAGAAAAACACAGGACTCTCTTCTTTCCCAGAAAAATAGCTAGAGGACAAGCAGAAACAGCCTGGGGGAAAAAAATCTTATAGAGTTTAAGATACCAAGAGAAGGCTGGATACTGCCCAGAGGAGAGAGGGGCAAAGGAAAAGAATCTCGACCATAAAACTGTGAGTTAAAAGAAGCAGCTACAAATGCCAGCACCCACACTATAGACACTTTTGAATTCTCAGGCCTCAGGGCTGGTGGCTACAGATGAAGGGAGCCCCAGGGCCCATCTCCCCAGGAAAAAGAGAGAGGGACATAGCCTAAGGCTGACTCAGTTTTTGACCTACCAATTTGGTCTGCTGTGTCCCAGGAGCCCTTCCAGGCCATGTGGGGCCACATGGTCGTTTAAAGAGACTAAAGAGACTCGTTGTTGAGGACGCAGAGGTGAGTGTAAATATTTCCTACCCAGGAAAAGGGAGGCAGCTGCCAGCAAAGGTTGGAGAACTGTCTCTGAGAAAGTTTTAATTATGAGGTTCTTGGCCTCCAGGCAGGAGCCTCTGTCACACTGATCCAGTCCCTGTTGCAGCAAACACACTCCGACCAGGTAGCGAACTGAGAGGGTTGCCAAAGAGCGCCATCTTCTGGCAGGCCAAAGACATGCACTTGAGGAAATTAAAAATAAGTAAGAGAGTCTTTTTACCAGCCTTTACAGCCTCCCTCTCCAAGGCCCTAGGAAGCAGGTCTACAACACATTACTGGGTCCAAGGCCCACATTTGAGCAACTAGCAGGGATAATCCTAAAGACCCAGAACAGGTTGAACCAAGAATCAAAGAACAGCAGTAAGACATGGGCTCCCGCCACTAAAATCCAATGAAAGAGAGAGAAATTGAGCATCTGAGTAAACTCACCACCCTAATCACATGCCTAGACATTAGCAAAAAAATTACAAACCATACTAAGAAAATGGAAAGAATGGCCCAAGAAAAGGAATATATCAAAGTTCCAGAAGAGATGCAGAAGTTGAGACAACTTATCAACAAGATGCACACAAATTTCCAAAATCAAATTAATAAGTTGAAAGACAATATGGCTAAAGAGATAAAGGACATCAAGAAAACACTGAGCAAGCACAAAGAAGAATTTGAAAACTTGAATAATAAAGTAACAGGTTTGTTACTTTCATTCATGGAAATGAAAGGCATGATAGGTGAGAACAAAAACACATTAGAGGGAAACAGAGGTGGCTCAGTTGACTGTGCTCCTGCCTACCACTTGAGAGGTCTGTACTTCGGTTCCCGGTGCCTCCTAAAGAAGACAGTGAGTTGGCGTGACAGGCAGGTGTGGAAAGCTGACGCAACAATATGATGCAACAAGAGACATAAGAAGAAAAACATAATGAGAAACACACACACACACACAAAAAGCAGGGAGCAGAGGTTCTCCGTATCCTAAAGAAAACAAGCAAGACAGCGAGCTGACGTGACGGGCAGGTGCGGCAAGATGACACAACAAGACAGAAGGAGAAAAAACATAATGAGAGACAACAAAGCAGGAAACGGAGGTGGTTCAAGCAATTAGGTGCCTCCCTTCCATATCAGAGGTCCCAGGTTCAGCTCCCAGTGTCTCCTAAAGACACAGCACACAGCAAGTGTAAACAATGAGGGGGAGGGGAGAAATACATAAAATAAATCTAAAAAAAAAAAACACATTAGAGGCATACAACAGCAGACTCAAAATGTTCAAAGAAAGAAAAAGTGATACAGAGACAGAATAGCTGAAATTAAAGAGAGAAAAGAATAGAAAAATTAGAGCAGGGGCCCAGGGAATTGAATGATAACATGAAACGCAACAACATATGTGTCATGGGAGTTCCAGGAGAAGAGAAGGGAAAAGGGGCAGAAAGAGTATCTGAGGAAATAATAGCTGAAAATTTCCCAACTTTCAGGAAAGAAATGAACTTTCATGTCCAACCCCAATCAGAATAAATCCAAACAGACCTACTCTAAGACACAAACTACTCAGAATGTCTAATGTCAAAGACAAAGAGAAAATTCTCAGAGCATCAAGGGAGAAGCAATCCATCACATACAAGGGACACCCAGTAAGACTTAGTGCGGGTTTCTTATCAGAAACCACAGAGGCGAGAAAACAATGGTATAATACAATTAGGATAATGAAAGAGAAAAACTGCCAGCCAAGAATTCTTTACCCAACAAAACTGTCCTTCAAATATGAAGGTGAGTTTAAAGTAGTCACAAACAAACAGAAACTAAGAGTTCATAAAAAAGAATCCACCTCTGCAGGAAACATTAAAGGGAGACTTACAACCTGAAAGAAAAAGACAGGAGAGAGAAACTTGGAGGGTATAGAAAAAAGAATAGTAGAAAGAGTAAAAAGACAGACAAAATAAGATATGAAAACCAAAGAATAAAATGATAGTAGTAAATAATGCATCTACAGTGATATCACTGAATGTGAATGGATTAAATTTCCCAATCAAAAAATATAGGATAGGAACAGATGTGGCTCAAGAGGTTGAGTGCCTGCTTCCCACACGGGAAGTCCCAGGTTCAGTTCCCACGGCCTTCTAAAAAACAAACAAAAAACCAAAAATCCAAACAACAAGCTAACAAAGAAACCAACCCAGAGAAGCCAATGTGGGTCAGTGCTTGAACGCTGGCTTTCCACATATGAGGACCTGGGTTCAATCTCTGGACACGGTACCTCAAAAACAAAAAAAAAAGATACAGGCTGGCAGAATGGATAAAAAAGCATAAGCCATTCATATGCTGCCTACAAGAGACTCACCTTAGTCCCAGGGATACAAACTGGCTGACAGTGAAAGGTTGAAAAAAAGACACTCCATGCAAACAGAAACCAAAAAAGAGCAGGGTAAATATACTAATATTGGACAAAACAGACTTTAAATGCAAAAAAATTCTAAGAGATACAGATGGCCATTATATGTTAATAAAAGGGATAATTCACCAGAAAGAAATAAGTCATAAATTGCTATGACTATATATAGACATCTCTACAATAATCGTTGGAGACTTCAACTCACCACTCATATCATTAGATAAAACAACTAGACAGAAGATCAACAAAGAAAGAGAGAACTTGAGCAACATGATAAACGAATTAGGACTTCTGGGAAAATGGCGGACTAGTAAGAGATGGGAATCTCTTCTCCAGAAAAACAGCTAGAGGACAGGCTGAAACAGCCCCAAAATAGATCTTCTAGGGTTTAGGACAGCAGGTGAAGACTACACACCACCCAGAGGAGAGAGAGACAAAAGAGGGAAATCGCAACAACAGAACCGTGAGTTGGAACCAGCAGCGGCTGCTGCTGCCAGCACCCTCCCCCACACTCTTTAGAATTCTTGGGCATCTGGGCCTGCGACTACAGACAAAGGGGGCTCCAGGGTCTACCACTCCCAGAAAAGGGAGAGAGAAGGACACAGCCTAAGGCTGACTCAGGTTCTGACCCGCAAATTTAGGCTGCGGAGCCCCACGGACTCTTCCACACAGTGGTTTGCCCTGGGAGCCTAGGAAGGACTGGAGGAATCCAACCCTCGCAACCTCCCTCTCTTCAAGCCTGGACTAATTGTTGAGGACTTCACAGGAGAGGGGAGAGAGAGCCTGAGGCTGACCCTGTTTTGACTCACAGGTTTGGTCTGCCCTGTCCCGAGAGCCCTTCCAGGCCAGGTGGGGCTGCGCCATTGTTTGCTTTGGAGCCTGGATGGGGCTAAAGATATACAAACCTCCCAATCTCCTCCTCTACTAACAGGGACTGATTGTTGAGGATACAGAGGGGAGAGGAAATATTTCCTAGCTGGGAAAAAGAAGGGGGCTACCAAAGAAGACTGGAAAACTGTCTCAGAAAATTTCAATTACAAGGCTGTTAGCCCCCAGACAGGAAGCTCTATCACATTGATCTGGTCTGTGTCACAACAAATACACTCCGACCAGGCATTGAATTGCAAGCTGCCAACGAGCACCATCTCCTGGCAGACCAAGGAAGTGCCAAGAGAAAATTAAAAATAAATAGGAGAGGCTATTCCTGGCCTCTATAGCTTCCCTGCCCAGGGCCCTAGGAAACGACTCTATAACCAACTACTGGGTCCAGTGCCCAGTTTTGAGCAACCAGCAGGACTATCCTAACTATCAAGGTTGAGCCAAAAATCAAAGAGCTGTAGTAACTCACAGCCACCTGCCACTAACACCCTATAAAAGAGAAAGAAATAGAGCATCTAAGTTAAATAAAACCTAACCAGGGAAGCGGCTATGGCTCTATCAGTAGGGCTCCCGTTTACCATATGGGAGGCCCCGGGTTCGGTTCCTGGGGCCTCCTGGTGAAGGCAAGCACGCCTGCACAGCGTGGTTAGCTGACCCAGCGAGCACAAGCAGCAAGGGGGGCATAAATGAATAAATAAATAAAATCTTTAAAAAAAAAAAAAAAAAAAAACCTAACAAGATGCCTAAACACCAGCAAAAAATTACAAGCCATACTAAGAAAATAGAAGACATGGCACAAGAAAAGGAATACAGCAAAGTCCCAGAAGAGATGCAGAATTTGAGAGAACTAATCAGTGAGATGAGCACACATTTCCAAAATCAAATTAATGAGATGACAGACAATACAGTTAAAGAGATAAATGACATCAAGAAGACATTGAGCAAACACAAAGAAGAATTTGAAATACTGAACAGAAAAGTAATGGAGTTCATGGGAGTGAAAGACACAATAGGTGAAGTAAAAAACACATTTGAGGCATACAACAGCAGACTTGAAATGATAGAAGAAAGAATAAGTGATACCAAACAGCAGCTAAAATTGAAGAGAGAAAAGAACAGAGAGAGAAGAGAATGCAAAAAATTGAGCAGGGGCTCAGAGAGTTGAATGACAACACAAAATGCAACAACATACATGTCATGGGAGTTCCAGAAGGAAAAGGGAAAGGAAAAGGGGCAGAAAGAGTATTTGAGGAAATAATAGCTGAAAATTTCCCAACTCTCACGAAAGAAATGAACTTACATGTCCAAGAAGCACACCGTACCCCAATCAGAATAAATACAAATAGACCTAACCAAGACACATACTACTCAGAATGACAAATGTAAAAGATAAAGAGAAAATTCTCAGAGCAGCAAGAGAGAAGCAAACGATCATGTACAAAGGACGTCCAGTAAGACTTAGCGCAGATTTCTCTTCAGAATCCATGGAGGTGAGAAGACAGTGGTATGATACAATTAGGAAACTGAAAGAGAAAAACTGCCAGCCGAGAATTCTTTATCCAGGAAAATTGTCCTTCAAATATGAAGGTGAGTATAAAGTACTCACAAACAAACAGAAACTAAGAGAGTTTGCAAAAAAGAATCCACCTTTGCAGGAAATATTAAAGGAAGCCTTAGAACCTGAAAGAAAAAGACAGGAGAGAGAGGCTTGGAGGAGAGTATAGAAGAAAGAAAAGCAGAAAGGATAACCAAAAGAGTAAAAAGAGAGACAAAAACAGGATGACATATGAAAACCAAAGAATAAAATGGAGGAAATCAATAGTGCATTTTCAGTAATATCATTGAACGTGAATGGATTAAATTCCTCAATCAAAAGATACAGGCTGACAGAATGGATAAAAAAGCATGAGCCATCCATATGCTGCTTACAAGAAACTCACCTCAAACCCAGGGATACAAACCGGATGAAAGTAAAAGGTTGGAAAAAGATACTCCATGCAAATAGTAAACAGAAAAGAGCAGGGGTAGCTATACTAATATCAGACA
>JAKSZT010054030.1:39059184-39084059 GCA_026826555.1 Tolypeutes matacus
GCAAATGTGTGGAGACTGAACAACACACTCCTAAATATTCAGTGGGTCAAAGAAGAAATTGCAAGTGAAATCAGTAAATATATTGAGACAAATGAAAATGAGAACACAACATATCAAAACTTATGGGATACAGCGAAGGCAGTCTTGAGAGGGAAATTTATAGCCCTAAATGCCTATATTGAGAAACAAGAAAGAGCTAAACTCAAAGATTTAACTGAACAACTTGAGAAACTAGAGAAAGAACAGCAAACCAATCACAAAGCAAAAAGAAGGAAAGAAATAATAAAGATTAGAGGAGAAATAAATGAAAATGAGAACAGAAAAGCAATAGAGAAAATCAACAAACCAAAAGCTGGTTCTTTGAGAAGATCAATAAAATTGACAAACCCCTCGCTAGACTAACAAAGAAAAAAAGAGAGAAGATGCAAATAAATACAATCAGAAATGAAAGGGGGGAAATTACAAATGACCTCACAGAAATAAAATGAATCATAAGAGGATATTATGAGAAACTATATGCCAACAAACTAGACAACCTGGGTGAAATGGACAAATTTCTCATAACCAACTCATAACCAACCTACACTGACACAACAAGAAATACAAGAACTTAACAAACCAATCACAATTAAGAAGACTGAATCTCTCATCAAAAATCTCCCAGCAAAGAAAAGTCCAGGACCAGATGGCTTCACAGGTGAGTTCTACCAAGCATTTCTAAAAGAATTAACACCAATCCTGTTTAAACTCTTCCAAAAAATTGAAGAGGAGGGAAAATTACCCAACACATTTTATGAAGCCAACATAACCCTAATACCAAAGCCAGATAAAGATTCCACAAGAAAAGAAAATTACAGACCAATCTCTCTCATGAACATACATGCAAAAATTCTCAACAAAATACTTGCAAATCGAATCCAACAGCATATCAAAAGACTTATACATCACGACCAAGTGGGATTTATTCCTGGTATGCAAGGCTGGCTCAACATAAGAAAATCAATCAATGTAATACACCACATTGACAAGTTGAAGGAAAAAAAAACACATGATCATCTCAATAGATGCAGAAAAGGCATTCGACAAAATCCAACATCCTTTTTTGATAAAAATACTTCAAAAGATAGGAATATAAGGAAAATTCCTCAATATGATAAAAGGCATATATGAAAAACCCACAGCCAACATCATACTCAATGGGGAAAGGTTGAAAGCTTTCCCTCTAAGATCAGGAACAAGACAAGGATGCCTACTGTCACCATTGTTATTCAACATTGTACTAGAAGTTCTAGCTAGTGCAATTAGACAAGAAAAAAAAATTAAAGGTGTCCAAATAGGAAAAGAGAAAGTAAAATTCTCACTGTTTGAGGATGACATGATCCTGTACTTAGAAAATACTGAAGTATCCACAACAAAACTACTTGAACTAATAAATGAGTTCAGCAAGTGGCAGGATACAAGATCAACACACAAAAATCAGCAATGTTTTTTTTTTCTTTCTTTCTTTTTTTTTTTTTTTGTATGACTGGTATTACTTTTTTCTTTTTCTTTCTTTTTTTTTTTTTATTGTGGGTAAAAATCAAATTTTTCACAATACAAACCAATATTTGTAAAATGATATATAAATATATATGCATATATGTGCATTTGCTTACCAGTAATGTTTTTGTACACTAGTAATGAACAACCTGAGCAGGAAATCAGGGGAAAAATTCCATTTTCAATAGCAACAAAAAGACTCAAATACCTAGGAGTTAATTTAACCAAGGAAGTACAGGACTTATATGCAGAAAACTACAAAACAATGCTAAAAGAAATTTAAAAAGACCTAAACACATGGAAAGACATCCTGTGTTCATGAAATGGAAGAATAAATATCGTGAAGATGTCAATCTTACCCAAACTGATTTATAGATTCAATGCAGTAACAATCAAAATCCCAACAGCTTACTTTACAGAATAGAGAAGGCAATTACCAAATTCATCTGGAAGGGTAAGTGCACCCAAATAGCCTAAAGCATTCTAAAAAAGAAGAGCAATGTGGGAGGAATTTCACTGCCTGACCTTGAAACATATTACAAAGCTAGAGTAGTCAAAACAGCATGGTACTGGCATAACGATAGACACATCGATCAGTGGAATAGAATTGAGAACCCAGAAATAGTCCCTCACCTATACAGTCAACTGGTTTTTGACAAACCTGCCAAGCCCACACTAGTGGGGAAAAAAACAGTCTCTTCAACAAATGGTGTTGGGAGAACTGGATATCTATAACCAAAAGAATGAAAGAGGACCCCTATCTCACCCCCTATACAAGAATCAACTCAATATGGATCAAAGATCTAAATATAAAAGCCAGGACCATAAAACTACTAGAAGAAAATGTAGGGAAACATCTTCAAGACCTTGTAGTAGGTGGTGGTTTCTTGGACCTTACACCCAAAGCATGTGCAACAAAAGAAAAAATAGATAAATAGGACCTCCTCAAAATTAAACACTTTTGCACCTCACAGGACTTTGTCAAAACGGTGAAAAGGCAGCCAACTCAATGGGAAAAAATATTTGGAAATCACATATCTGATAAGTGTTTACTATCCAGGATATATAAAGAGATGTTACAACTCAACAATAAAAAGACAAATGACCCAATTAAAAAGTGGGCAACAGACTTGAATAGACATTTCTCCAAAGAAGAAATACAAATGGCAAAAAAACACATGAAGAAATGCTCAACATCACTCATGATTAGGGAAATGCAAATCAAAACTACAATGAGATATCATTTCACACCTATCAGAATGGCCACTATTAAAAAGACAGAGACTACCAGTGTTGGAGAGGATGTGGAGAGATAGGAACACTTCTTCACTGTTGGTGGGAATGCAGGATGGTACAGCCACTATGGAGGACTGTTTGGCAGTTCCTAAAGAGGTTGAATATAGACTTTCCATGTGACCCTGCAACACCACTACTGGGTATATACCCAGAAGAACTAACAGCAGTGACACAAACAGACATCTGCACACCGATGTTCATAGCAATATTATTCACCATTGCCAAAAGCTGGAAACAACCCAGGTATCCATCAACAGATGAATGGATAAACAAACTGTGGTCTATTCACCCGATGGAATTTTACGCAGCTATAAGAAGAAATGAAGTCGTAAAGCATATGGCAACATGGATGAACCTGGAGGACAGTATGTTGAGCGAAGCAAGCTAGACACAAAAGGACAAATAATGTATGAATGCATTACTATGAATCAAATATACTGTGCAACATATTGTTTGATTTTAAAAAAATGTATATGTATCCATTACATTTAATTGAGCAATGTATATATTATTCATCTGTTTTTTTAGTTTTTAATTGTTTATATTTTCAATTATTAAATGTACAAAATAAAGCTAAAAAAAAAAAAAAAAAAAGAGTCCAAAATAAATAAATAAATAAATAAATAAACGAATTAGACCTAACAGACATATACAGAGCATTGCCCCCAAACTCAGCGGGTTATACATTCTTCTCAAGTGCTCATGGATCTTTCTCTAGGATAGACTACATGTTAGGTCACAATGAAAGTAACCTACATTGACTCAACAAGAAATAAAAGAACTTAACAAACCAATCGCATTTAAAAAGATTGAATCAGTCATCAAAAATCTCCCAAAAGTAAAAGACCAAGACCAGATGGCTTCACAGGTGGGATTCTATGAAGCATTTTGAGAAGAATAACACCAATCTTGTTTAAACTCTTCCAAAAAACTGAAGTGGGTGGAGAATTACCCAACACATTTTATGAACCCAACATCACCCTAATACCAAAGCCAGATAAAGACAATAAAAGTAAATTACAGACCGATCTCTGTAATGAACATAGATCCAAAATTCTCCACAAAATACTTGCAAATAGAATCTAACAGCATATCAAAAGACTTCTACATCACAAACAAGTGGGATTTATTCCTGGTATGCAAGGGTGGTTCAACATAAGAAAATCAATCAACATAATACACTACATTAAAAAATTGAAGAAAAATAAACACATGATCACCTCAATCGATGCAGAAAAGGCATTCGACAAAATTCAGCATCCTTTCTTGATAAATACACATAGAAAGATAGGAATAGAAGGAAAATTCCTCAATCTTATAAAAAGCATATATGAAAAACCCATAGCCAACATCATACTCAATGGAGAAAGGTTGAAAGCATTCCATCTAAGATCTGGAACAAGACAAGGATGCACACTATCACCATTGTTATTTATTATTGTACTAGAAGTTCTAGCTGGAGCAATTAGACAAGAAAATAAATAAATAAATAAATAAATAAATAAATAAATAAATAAATGGCATCCAAATAGGAAAAGAGGAAGTAAAGCTCTATTTGTGGATGACATGATCCTATATTTAGAAAATTCTGAAATGTCTACAACAAAGCAACTTGAGCTAATAAATGAGTTCGGCAAAGTGGTAGGATATAAGATAAACACACAAATTTCAGTAATGTTTCTGTGCACTAGTTCTGAACAATTTAAGGAGGAAATCAGGGAAAAAATTCCTACTACAATAGCAACAAAAAGACTCAAATACCTAGGAATTAATTTAACCTAAGAAGCACAGGACCTATATGCAGAAAACTATAAAACAATGCTAAAAGAAATCAACAAAGACCTAAACAAATGGAAAGACATTCCATGTTCATGGATTAGAAGACTAAATATTGTGAAGATGTCAATCTTACCCAAACTAATTTATAGATTCAATGCAATACCAATCAAAATTCCAACAGTCTACTTTACAGAAATAGAAAAGGCAAATATCACATTCATTTGGAAGGGAAAGTGCACCCGAATAGCCAAAGGCATTCTAAAAATGAACAGTGACATGGGAAGAATTTCACTGCCTGACTTTGAAACATATTACAAGGTTACAATGGTCAAAACAGCATGGTATTTGCATAAAGGTAGACACATCAATCAGTGGAATAGAATTGACAGTCCAGAAATAAACCTCAACTCTACAGCCAACTGGTTTTTGAGAAACCTACCAAGTATATGGTGATGGGATAAAACAAGCTCTTCAACAAATGGTGCTGAGAGAACTGGATAGCCATTACCAAAGGAGTGAAAGAGGACCCTATCTCACTCCCCATACAAAAATCAACTCAAAATGGATCAAAGGCCTAAATATAAAAGTCAGGACCATAAAACTACAAGAAGAAAATGTAGGGAAACATTTTAAAGACCTTGTGGTAGTGGTGGTTTCTTGGATCATATACCCAAAGCACACATAAGAAAAAATAGATAAATGTGACTTTCTCAAAATTAAACACTTTCATACCTCACAGAACTTTATCAAATGGGTGAAAAGGCAGCTGACTCAATGGGAGGAAATATTTGAAAATCACTTATCTGATTAGGGTTTAATATCCATCATATATAAAGAGATGCTGCAATTCAACAATAAAAAGCTAAATGACCCAATTAAAAATGCACAAAAGTAAAAAAGACAATTGTCCAAAGAAGAAATACAAATGGCAAAGAAACACATGAAAAAATGTTCAACATCACTAGGGATTTGGGGAATTCAAACCAAAGCTACAATGAGATACATTTCACACCTATTAGACTGGATGCTTTTAAACAGTCGGAAAACTGTAAATGTTGGAGAGGAAGTGGAAAACGCTTATTCGCTGTTGGTGGGAATGTAGAATGGTACAGCCACTGTGGAGGACGGTTTGGCAGTTCCTAAAGAAGTTGAATATAGACTTGCCATGTGACCTGGCAATACCATTATTAGGTACATACACAGAAGAACTAAGAGCAGACACAGACAGACATCTGTACACCGATGTTCACAGCAGCATTATTCACAATTGCCAAAAGTTGGAAACAACCCAGTGTCCATCAAGTGATGAATGGATAAACAAATTGTGGTGTATGCACACGATGAACTATCAAGCAGCAGTAAGAAGAAATGAAGTCATGAAGTATATGACAACTTGGATGAGTGAAGTAAGCGACACAAAAGGACAAATACTGCACGACTGCACTTTTATGAACTAAATATACTGTGTAAACTCATGGAGTTAATAATTAGAATATAGGTCACCAGAAAATAGGAGAGTAGAGAATGGAAAGCTGAGGGTTAATCTGTACAGAATTGTTTAAAAAAGGTTGTTTGTAAATCTTTGGAAATGAATAAAAATGGTTAAAGCATATCATGGTGTTTGTAACTAGCAGTACTACTGTATGGGTATGATAGCGGTTGAAAGAGAAAGTCTAAGGTCATGTATATTACTAGAAGGAAAGCTAAAAACTGTAACAGAGGACTGAATAAGGTAGTAAAACCTGATGTAAAACACAAATATGGGTGATATTGCATATATAAGACTTTTTTACAAAATATAAATATACTAGAGAGAAGGATAAAGAATAGCAGCTATGTACAGCAGGCAAGGCATAGAGAGATTGAGAGGTGATGAGTTTTGTTTGTTTTTTATTATTATTATTGGAATAATGAAAGTGCTCTGGGAATGACTGGGGTGATGAATGAACAAATATGTGAACAACAAATACCATTGACTGTAAAAATAAATAAACAAAAGTTTAAAAATTAAAAAAAAAAAAACTTGAAAAGACATTTGTCCCAAGAAATAAAATGGCAAAACAAACAAAAAAAAAAAAACATGAAAAAATGTTCAACATCACTAGTAATTACAGAAAAGCAAATCAAAACTACGAGATATCATCTCATACCTATCAGAATGGTCACTATTAAAAAGGCAGAACTACAAGTGTTGGAGAGAATGTGGAGAGATAGAAACATTTATTCACTGTTGGTGGGAATGTAGAATGGTACAGTCACTGTGGAGGACTGTTTGGCAGTTCCTAAAGAAATTGAATATAGACTTGCCACGTGACCCTGCAATACCACTACTGGGTCTATACCCAGAAGAACTGAGAACAGTGACACGAACAGACATCTGCACACCGATGTTCATAGCAGCATTATTCAACCAACGCATGGACAAACTGTGGTATAGTCACACAATGGAATATTATGCAGCTGTATGAAGAAATGAAGTCCTAAAGCATATGACAACATGGATGAACTTGGAGGACATTATGTTGAGTGAAGCAAGCCAGACATAAAAGGACAAATATTATATGGTTGTGCTACTATGAACTAAATATATTGTGTAATCTCATGGAGTTACTACTTCAATATGGGTCACCAGAAAATAGAATGAGGTTAGAGAATGGAAAGCTGAAGATTAACTTGTGAAGAATTGGTAAAAAGTATGTGTGTTAATCTTTGGAAATGAATAGAAAAGGTGAAAGCCCAAAATAATATTTGTAACTAGCAGTACTATTATGTGGGCATGAAAGTGGTTTAAAGGGAAAGTCTAAGGTAACGTATATTACTAAAAGGAAAGCTAAAAAATGTAACATGGGACTGTACAGCATAATAAAACCACATGTGAAATATGAATATATGTAAAATTGCATATATAAGAACTTTTTTCTTTGAAGTTGAACAAATGTATGTTAATACTACAAAATGTTTATATCAGACCAAAAAAATTATGCTAAGTAAAAGAAACCAGATACAAAGTACTACATATTGTATGTGTCCATTTATATAAAATGTAAATATAAATCAACTT
This sequence comes from Tolypeutes matacus, assembly GCA_026826555.1. Taxonomy (NCBI): domain Eukaryota; kingdom Metazoa; phylum Chordata; class Mammalia; order Cingulata; family Chlamyphoridae; genus Tolypeutes; species Tolypeutes matacus. Next base: position 39,066,860 of record JAKSZT010054030.1, read on the forward strand.
ATAAAGATGAAATTAGATTAGTGGTTATGTAGGGTAAGGGAAGGCATGCTAAGGGGGAGTTCTTTTTTTTTGGAGTAATGAAATGGTTCTAAAATTTTTGTGGTGATGAATGCACAATATTGTGATTATACTAAAAGCCATTGATTATAAAGTTTGGATAGATCGTATGGTATGTGAATATATCTCAATAAAACTACTTAATAAATAAATAATTGTGCAAGAATAGCCAGAAATAGCAGCTATGTACAGCAGGGAAACAGAGAGATTGAGAGGTAAAGAATTTTCTTGTTTGTTTGTTTTTTATTATTATTATTGAAATAATGAAAATGCTCTAATAATGAATAATGTGTTGAATGCACAACTATTTGATTATACCAAACACCACTGACTGTACACTTTGCTTTATTAATGTGTATCAATAAAATTGATTTGTTTTTTAAAAAAAATAGGATGTTCCGGTTTTCAAAAAGCTTATAATTTAGAAGGGACGATAAAATAGTAAAAGATAAATCCCAATACTAGTATTTCCTGGGGTTTTTTTTTTGTTTTTTTTTTAAGTGGTATAGGCATTAAATTCTCTAGAACAGGAGTCAGGATAATTAAGGCCCATGAGCCACATCTACCCTGTTGCCTGTTTTTGTAAATGAAGTTTGATGGAGCACAGCCCAACTCCTTCATTTATGTGTTGTCTATGGCTGTTTTTAAGCTACAATGAGAGAGTTGAGTAGTTGCAACAGAAACCATATGGCTCCAAGTGTAAAATATTTACTCTCCAGCCCTTTACAGAAGTTTGTTGACCCCTGCTCTTAGAAGTTCAGAAGAGAACAATGTCACTTTAATGGTGACTTCCATCATGTAGTGCTCTACTTTTTAATCACTATCAACATACTTGAGGATAATGTGCTGTCTAGACAACAAAATTCAAACCCAGATAGCCAAAAGACAGTAATACTATTTCAGTATCTACATTTCATTTCAGACTCCTATCCTAATATCAGTCTATAATCTCTTACATCTCTTTTTTTTTTTTTTAAAGGAGGTACCGGTGATTGAACACAGGACCTCATAAATAGGAAGTAGGCACTCAACCACAGAGATACATCCACTCCACTCTTAAATATCTTCTTAGTGTGATAATTAGAAGTTCCTAATGACTGCTTCAAGGAAAAGGGATCAAGCTTGAAGTATGCTGAAATAATAATTTCCTATAGGACCAGAATGATAGCAAAAAAAAAAAAAAAAAAAAAAAAAGGCTTCTTAAAGCAAACTGAAGAGGCTGCTTTGTTAAAAAGCAAAACAAAACTTTGAAATTACTGCTGTTTGGAATTTAACTGATAATAACAAAAAGTGATTTGGATTTTCCTTTGGAAAATATTCTTTGCTAAAATGTTAATTTAAGTATGATTCAAATGAAGCTGCTTAAGAGAAAACGAAGCTCTTTTTGAAATATTTACCTAAAATATCTTTCTAATATTTAATAGGTAGAAAATGATGATGATGATGATGGGCTTGGCATACTCTATTGCCATTTTAATTCACTTTGTGACAGTTGATGTCTTCCTGCATTGTTTCCTGCCATATTTTCTGCATTACTGAATGAGCAGCTTGCCAAATGCTGGTACTACTGTGATCAGGCTGTTCTTTTAAAATCTATCTTTCTCCTCATTAGAATTCACCACAGTGGGGAGGGAAATGCACAGAGTTTCTGTTTTACAAATAGGTACAAGATCACCAGATGATCACCAATGCCTCTAGGAGACAGGTATGAAACTCCAAAATATATGGACATAACTGAGAAACAAATGGCCTGAAGCCCCCATTAGTACAGAAAAACTCTCCAGAAGACAATATTGCCTATTTCCAGATCATTCAGAGAAATAATACCTCTGAATCCCAACTCTGAAGCCTTATTAAACCTGATTTGTCATTGTTTTGTATTCTTCTGATTAACTTTATCTTTACTCTGAAACCATAGCCCTTCCTCATTTTAACCAACCCAAACCCATCTGTTCTTTAGGAGCCTACTTCCTACCTCTGGTCCCACTTCCTCCATAAACTTTCTCTAACCACTGCTATGGTCCACATGAGCTCACCCTCAGTGCCTTGGGCTCTTCGTAGTAATAAGGCCTCTTTTACTAAACTGTTCCATTTTAATTTCACTTTCTAAAGCAGTAACTTGTACATTTACTAATTTATATATGATTTCTATACTCATCTCCCATCTGCCAATGAAACTGTCCTTTAAGGTAGATATTATATGATATACGTCCTTGTATCTCCTGCCTAAAAAGATAGCTCAATGCTATGGATAGAGAAGGTACCCATTAAATTTTTATATAATTAACATTAAATACAGTATATAAAAAGGTGTTAAAATATAATGCACTTTACACCTGAAAGGTACTATTGCTGTTTTAACAGTTTCTTTCCAAGACCCTTCTCCAGAGGATTTGAATCTCATGGTCCTTTTGGGCACCAAAAGTCCTGAGCCCACCTCTCTGATGACCAGTGTCTAGACCTGCTATATATAACTGGTTCTGGAATGGCTCAGTTCAGTCAGGCCTATCACAAAGCTGTTTCTCTAGAGACAGAGTGATGGTAAGCCAACCATGACCTCTCTCACACTGCTCTGACAATCTGTGATAGGATAATTGGCCCACGATTAGGGATTTACTACTTTAGCTCATTTCACAAACTCTTGTGAGGGTTTGTGGGGAAATAAGGATGAATTGTCTAAATCTATTTCTTTATCTAATCCTCAACAATTTTCTGAGAACCATTCTGATGGTTATTTTCATGGAATGGGCGTTTTAACATTTATACATATTTTGCAACCCTATTCAAGCATATACATATATTATCTCCTCATAACAAAGAGATTTGCACAACAGACAACCCTAATCCCATCCCTAAGCTCACCAAAACCCTGATTCTAGGCTTCATAGATGAGATAGAAATGTATGTTCCTTAATTTTAAGGTTTAATGGCTTGGGTCTTTTTTAGGTCCTATCCAAACCTGCTGTTTCAGGATCTGAAGCTTTCCCACTTTACAAAAAGGAAAGTAAGGTTAGAAAAAAGGCAAAGCTAGGATTCTAACCCGTCCATGCTCATCCATGCCTGTCTGGCTGCGAAGGCCACTGTTCTCTCCACTACTGCCTCCCAGGGAGCTTGGAATCCCAAGTCTGCTGTAATGACCATTTGCAGAATTCCCAAAGGAGAAATTCTACACATGCAGAAGAATAATTTTTTTCACTGACATCTATACAGTTTTTCAATCCCCTCAGCAATAGCTTAAAGGTTTCAAGAGACATTATTAATAAAACATAACCCACTCAACCATTAAATGGGTGGAGGTGGGAAGCAGATGTGGCTCAAGCGATTGGGCTCCTGCCTACCACATGGGAGGTCCGGGATTTGGTTCCTGGTGCCTCCTGGAGAATGAGAGCAAGACAGTGAGCTGGAGAGACAGGCAGATGCGGTGGGCTGATGCAAGAAAGAGAAACAAAGAGGAAAGGCAATGAGAAACACAACAAACCAGGGAGCTGAGGTGGCTCAAGCAATTGAGCACCTCTCTGCCACATGGGAGGTCTCAGGTTTGGTTCCCGATGCCTCCTAAAGAGAAGACTAGCAGGCACAGAAGAGAGCACACAGCAAATGGACACAGAAAGCAGAGAACGACTGCAAACAAGGGGGGGGGAGATAAATAAAATATATATATATTTTTTAATAAATGGGTGGAGGGACAAAGAAACATGTTAAAATCTGGAAAATTCTTATATTCTTTCCTCTCCTGATTGGGGCTTAAAGACCTTCTTACCTTACAATAAGCTGCACCCATAGGTGAACAAAGCCTATACTGATCTTATTGCTCTAGGAAACAAAATTCTCAACTAGTTAAGAAAAAAATCTAATTAAAATAATTTAACAGTAGAGGAATACCTGAGCGAACCTCCCATCACTCATAATCTGTAGAACTCTGTTCTCTCTGTGATGCTCTAATTTGAAACGCTCTCTCATAGTAAAGCTCATCAAGAGCTAAGGGTCCAAATTAAAGGTGTCTTTAGGGAAGTCTATGTAATTCACAATGGTATTAAACCACAGTTGAGTGAACTGTAGATGGCTGAACCCCCAAATACCACAAACCAGTCTTCCACTGGATGAGAAATGTCAAAAAGTACGCATGCTGATTTGAGTTCCATCACCAACTGGCTATGTAACTTAGGACAAGTCACTTAATCTTTCCAGGGCTCAGTTAACTCATTTGGTAAATGAAGGGTTAGCCTAGAACCAAGGTTTTAATCTTGTCTGGTCCTGGAGACCCTTTGGGATCTAGTAAATTACGGGTTCTTTCTCTAAAAAAATGTACTTAAGCATATAAACACACAATTCTGCATATGGTATGGGGGGTGGGTGGAGGAGTGTCCAGAACTATTGAAGTCATCTGCAAACCTCAGCTTCAGTATCCCTGGCCTGGATGGCCCCTAAAATCCCTTCCAGTCCTAACATTTTAAGTATTCTAAAGCTGTGGAAAGACCACTTAGTCTCTCTCTGCCTATTTACCTGTTCTTCCCCCCAGGGAGGGGTACAAAGTAACTGCAGGCCACTATGTACAAGTAACTAGGGTTACTTTGTCACTGAGGTAGGAAAAATTTCTCCTCTCAGACTGCCCTCAAAAGGAATTCTCTCCTGCTCCTACTCCCGTACAGAGAAACTCACTAGGACAAAACCCGCACCAGGCACTTCAGCTGAATTAAAGAGGAAAAGAGTAGGGTGCCCCCTGCCTTTCTGGGGCTCTGCTGTTCAAAAATGGTCTGCAGACAGCTGTAGCAGCATCACCTGGGAGCAGAATTGCAGACCCCCTGCAGATCTACTCAACTAGAATTTGCAGTTTAACAAGATCTTCAGGGGATTCATATAGACAAGGGGTCCAAGAGCTTGAATTGAAATTCAAAAAAACATTATTCTTGTGGGGACATATTGGTGAGAGTGTGATATATTTATTAAATAATACACAGTAGAGTGTGGACTTAGTAGGGGTTCCATAGTTTTCACCTGACTGGCAAAGGGGTCCGTGGAACAAAAAGGGTTTAGAACCCCTGATATAGACATTTAATGCACTGATGTAGAGTCAGAGTTAGGACTGCCCAATATGGCAGACAATAGCCACTAATGGCTATTTAAATTTAATGATTTAAAATTAAATGAAATTTAAAATTCCATTCTTCACTTGTACAAGGGACATTTCGAGTGCTCAATAATCACATATGACTATGCGGACCTACTAGACAGCACAGATTTAGAACATTTCCTTGATAGCTTTGGATAGCACTGGACCCAAAGCTGTTTTCCAATCTCACTTTACTAGTGAACCCTATACATTGGAAAGGGAAAAGAAAAGAAAAGGAAAGAAAAAAAAAGCTGATACTTGATTTTAATAATCCTATCCAGTTCTTGAGTCTATTTCTCTTCAGGGAGGGGGTGTTTAATCGGGTTCTCCAAATTTCTGCTATATGGAAAGCAAGCACAATGAATCAAAACTGACTCATTCCCAATTTGAGTAGCTTTGTACTAAGAGAGTAAGTCTTAAAAGTTCCTAAAGACAAAGTTCTCCTTAGTAACTAAGAGAAGCATCGACTGTAAAGTAAACTGTTAAGAGAATTAATGGATGTGTGACTCCCTAATGGTTTTCACTGCCTCAAAAAGAACTTTAAAAAGATTATCTTTGAGCAAAAACTACTCAACTGCAGCTGATGCCCTGCCTTGAGCAATGGTTCTCAAACTTGAACAAGCATCAGAATCACTGGAGAGGTTTGTTACTACACAAATTGCCAGGTCCCACCCCCAGAGTTTCAGATTCAGTAGGTCTGTGATGGGGTCCAAGAATCTGCATTTCTAACCTGATGATGTTCAAGGTCCCAGGGACCACACTTTCAGAAACACTGACCCAGAGTAACAGAAACACTAGGAAGACAGTTACAACTTGAAACTTGCTTACAAACATATTAATACCATGGTGCCTGGCAAGAATTCAGAAGCCCCTGCAAAGAAAGCAGGCTGAAATCATATGAGCCAGAACCTTTAGCCTCCTTCTCTATGAGCTAAACTAGAGTATCAGGAACAGCACAAGCAGTGGAAGATTAGCTTTCCCTCACATCTCAAAGAGGAAGCTTGACCTATTACCTACTAACTCCATAAGTCTCCACAAGCCTCTGAAAAGGAGCCTCTTTTTAAAAAGCCTCTAATGACGTTCTAATTGCCCAGACCACTGGGGTCTTAGTCTCCATTTTTTCCATTACCCTTTAAGCTTTCAGCAACCTGCCTGCATCAGAAATTCTTATCTACCTTGGCCTTCCTGGCTCACTTTTTATCTAACTAGGCTCTCAGACTCTTTTAGGGGAGTTCCTTCAACCCTTTTTCTTTCTCAAGAGAAAAGATTATGATCACATTTCTTGAACAAGGAACACAGACTGAGATCTCCATTAAGAACAAACGAAAAGATTCTGCAAATGTCCTTTGTTTGGGGATCATGTTTATTGCTTTCTTGATATATAGGCCCTCTACTGATTTAGAAGAAACCTTGTTTCTTTGTACCCTAAATAAGGCAAAAGAAAGTTGTAACTAGATTTCAACATCAGCCCACAAATTCTGCCCCAGAGAAAGTTATTAAAAAGTAGAACATCCCCTTCTTTGCTGGAATGGCCATTCAGTAGGCAGAGAGCTGGAGGCAGTATGAATCTTAGCTAGAAAGTGCTGGGCATCAGAATCGACAGGGAAGAAAGAGCACATGAAATCTTTTGAGCAGTCTCAGATCTCTTGGTGTTTTGAAATTCCCATCATATCACAATTAAAAAGAATCACAAATTAGTCTAGCCCAAAAGGGGTGCCACTCCCAGGTCTGGCAGACACTCCTACATTCTCCTTAGTATCTCCTCCTCGTCTGCCTCTCACAGCCTTCCCACAGGTATTCCCCAAAGTTTCTACCCAAAGTGTTCTGCCCTGACTGTCAGTTCAACTACCATCTTTGTGGGAAATATTCCAAAAGTTCTAGTTTGTCTCGATTTTGGCCAGTCCATCTCCAGTGGAAATTTGCAGCAATTACTCCATTACCTCAAACTGACATGTGAATAAGATAGTATGACATAGCTTTCAACCCCGAAATTCTATGACTGCACCTACCCCCTAATGCTCTCCTTCCTGCTGCTCCTTCATTCTGTCAGTGCCACTAGCGGACACCTCAGAACTTCAGGGTCAGCTCTCCCTCTCCACAGCAGATTACTCTCAACGTTCTGCAGAATGAATGTATGACACAAGGATGAGGGCCAATACGTCTTTATATCCTAGGTAAATGCAGTACTGTGCACAAAGCAGGCAAAAAGAAGTAGGGCTAAAAAGTTACAAAGTATTCTTTAACCACAATTCCTGAATCTAGCCCTTCCTCTCCATCTCAGCAGTCACTAACTTACTTTAATGCTACGCTACCATTCCGCCAAACTATCCCAACAGCCTACTATGCGGTCTTCTTTTCCCCCAATCTTTCCCTATTTCAATCCATCCTCACCAGTGTCCTTCCTAAAAAATAATGTCACTCCCCTGCTTAAAAACTTGTGATTTCTCCCCATGACTCAAAAGATAAAGTTCAAACTTCTTATTTGACATCCTCAACCCTTCTTGATTGCATCCGAATTACCTCTTCAACCTCACCTCATCATTCCCTGCCATGTAACGTAAAAGGTGTTCATGTCAGCAAACACAGGCTGCTCCCTTTGCCTGGAATGCTACCGCCCTTTTTCCCCTCTTCCCTCTGCCCCAATCTGAGTAACCTCTACCCTTACCTGCCCATTTCCCCTGTGCTCCCACTGAACTAGCTTGCCATACTGTATTATAATTATGTGCCATGTCCGAATATTCTATTAACAGTGAAGTCCTTGCGCTGAAACCTGCCTCACTCAACAGACCCTTGCAGAAGGTTCACTGGAGGCACATAATGTCTGTTGAACAAATGTGCTTACGTATCCAAAATAATAAAACCTTTCCAAGTTTTTACTACTTTGGGAGGCTACACAATTATTTCAGCGATGTACTCATGGCTCAAACATTTTTAGAACTCCTCTTTTGCCTTTTAAAGTTGCCTTCTGAGCTTGTTTACTCACTGGAGAAGAAAATCAGTCCCCTTACTTTATACTCAATTCCATTTCAACCAAAAATAGAAGAATCAAACTATAGCACTGTCATTGTTCCCTCATTCCCTTCTTTTTATGGATTTGATCCAAACTTCTGGCCCTTTTAGACGAGACAACCCTATTTCCAAGGATGAAAGCTTGCCACCACCAAGCATATATAAAACACTGTGCCATGGGGTCTTAAGACAATTTAAGTAGAATTTTAGAAAAGTGTTGCTAAAGGTAGCACTCTTGGAATAAGAGTGTCTCAAAAGGCTCCCGTTTGATGAAGAATTCTGTGTGCGTAGGTACAAGCTCTTTTTTTCCTTCAAAGAGTGTTTCCTTTCACCTTGTTGAGTATTTGTCGAATGAAATCATAAGAAAAAAAAAAAGCCTCAGTTTCTCTAAACTGTAAAAAGGGGACTAAGAATTACCATTGCCTCCATGAATGCAAAGGTTGAAAACTCTAGGCTTAACGGCTGTTGAATCGACTTGCAAAGATGTAACATCCTGCTTTAATGAGCTCGTTAGGCTATTTTTAAGGCAGAAACCCTCTATCCAGAAGTAGCACCGCCCTTTTCCACGTAAAGGGTTCCATTCTTTAAAACACTGAGGCTATAAGCACGACAAAGGGGCAGATTCCTATTTTTGCTAAATTCAATATGTACTGAGCACCTGCTGTATGCTCTCTACCCCAGCGCAGGAGACGGACAGAAAAGGAGAGAAAAGAGCACAGCCCTAACCCTCAAGCTTTCAAAATCATTCCAGGCAAGATCCTGCCAAAGCACTCAATACATTCGTAGCCATCCATTCCTGGTGAAGCAGTTTACATGGATGACTCAATTTCCCCAACCAAATCGATTCGGGAAGCAAATAATCTCTTTACCCTCATATCATCCCTGTGGGATGGAATAAAGGTTGATTTTCCCCATCACTGGGCTGGCAAAATAGAGTAAGCAGCGAGGAAAGGGATGGTGCTCACCTTTCCCTTCCCCTCCCGACCAGCCCAAGAGATCGAAGCCAGGATTTCTGACATCCCAGTCCCAAGCCTGCTAGTTTAGTGGGAAGGAAAAATCAAACTCCGGCTCCATCCCGCAGAAAGACACCAGGCACCGCCCGTCCCATCCCCTGGAAGCTGCAGGTGGAGGCACTGTAATGGTGGACAGAGGAGGCGGGGGGACGAGTAGGGGAGCGCTTGCTTGCCCCGTCCACCGTCCCCCAGTCCAGAGAACTCGCTGCTAAGGCAACCTGAAGCCGCACGGCCAGGGACCCCGTACTACACACCGCCCAAGACGGGTACCTTCGAGTACTCCTGAGCCAGCTTCTGGTACTTCCCCTGCAACTCTGCCGAGGCCATGGCCTCCCCCGCCCAGTCCAGGCCAGGCTGCCCAGGCCGCTCAGCCCCACCCCCAGCCCCCAACCCCAGACACGCTCCCGGGTACGGCTCCGCCAGCGCCCGCCCGCTCCGCTACCGACTGCTACTGTCGAGCCTCCTCCTCCACTTCCGGGTTCGCCCGGTGGGAGGAAGGAGGAGTAAGACCCGAGACGGAGCGAATACAGGGGGCGGGACGCCGTCTTGACGTCACCGCACGGCGCCCCGCCCTCCTGTGCCCGAGCACGAGCGCGCGCAACCTCGCAGGCGCGCCTTGACTCTGCCTCAGGGGCCAGGGGGCGCCATCTTGAGGCATGGTGCAAGATGGCGGCGTGGAACGGAGGGGGAGAACGCGAAAGATGAGAGCCCACAGAATGGGTGGAGGACGAAGGAGAGGCGCAGTGGTTGCGAAGAGCGGAGAACCGGAAGAAGAAACATTCTAAGCGCGTCAAGAATTCTGGTCATCTTCCCCAAGCTGGTTCCCATGGCAACTGCCTGGCGTTTGATCGTTCTATCTTTCAGAAAGAGTTTGGAGAAAAAGATCTCTGTATTCCGCTATCTTGTTATCCCGCTGTGGTAGCACTGGAGACTCCTTGCACTGTAAACCCTGAGATCTCCAAATTTATAACCCTTGCTGCCGCCACCCTCCCCTGCTCCAGACCAGTCAAGCCTTAATTGTATTTTGAAATTGAGGTTTGCTTGTGTGCATTCTCTTGCCGCCCCATCCACAAACACCCCTGCCCCAGTACGCCCACCACATCAGAGCTTTTTTTGGTGGATTGGAGAAAAGATCTAACGAGAATTTCTGGGAATAACTCCTGCCACGCGTGCAGAATAGAGTGGCCATTAACAGCAAATAACTGGCGAGTTGAAGCAAAAAAATAGTCTGCCTAAGATATCTTAAACCTTTTTGCATGAATGAAAAGCCTGCTTCCATTCACTCATTAAATATTCTTGAGGCCCTATTAATATTAGATGCTGTTCTAGGCATTACATTCATTACAGTATGGAAATGTCCATTGATAGAGAAATGGATGAATAAATTCAGGTGTATGTTTGCTATAAATTAAAATAGTTTTAACCTACATGAGGAGATGGCAAACACCATGTTGAATGAAAAAGCAAATTGCAGCATAACATAGTATGAAAAGATACATTTAAAAATGCAAAGTAACATTTTGTATTGTTGATGGACACATGAACATGAATGAAAAATACAGAAATGAGAACTGGAAGGATACACATCACATTCTGCATAGTGGTTACTTTTAGTGAGAAAAGGAGGGAGGGGAATGCAACAGAACAAAGGAGCATGAACTTTCTTTAATTTTTTCAAAATAAATATGATAGAATGTTAACATTTATTAAATCTAAGTAATAGGTACAGGGATGTTAGTTATATTGGCAGTTTAGCATTGAAATTTTCCATGATTAAACAACTATTTGTACTAGCCTGGTTTCCTGTAACTATATGTAAGCCTGGGCTGCTTATGGTTAAAAGCTGAAAACTTGTATCCATTTCCAGGATTGTGATGTGTAAAAAGATTACAATCTTTTAAAATTGTTCTTTATATTTTTCAGTTTGCTATTAGCCAAGTCCTACTGTCCATCAAACTTTCAGAACAATAATTTAGTTTTCCATGGCACCACGACCAAGCAGCAGATTTAAATATTGTTTCTGTGGTTTGTAACATAATAGAATTGTCAATTGCTTAAAAAAACAAAAATTGCCAACCTAGAAGTAACACCCCAAAGAAAGAATATGTAACTTTGGCCAGAGAGCCTATGTAAGCACCAACTTTACTGAATTGAAAACCTCATTTTCTGTTCTCAACTGCATTATTTAGAAATTCCAATTGATAAATCTGAGTACATTATAATAAGAATCTGTTTCTCAGAAGACACCATTTAATGAGTAAAAAGACAAAACTCTTAAGTGGAAGAAGATAGTTGCAACATAACCAACAGAGATCTCATACAAATGTACAAAGAACTCTCACGAATCGATCAAGAAAAAGGCCACCAAATAGACAAATGGGAAATAGACTCCCAACAAGCACTTCACAAAAGACGATATACAAATGGCCAATAAACATGAAAAAGGGTGCTCAGTTTCATTAGTAATCAAGAAGAAATGATATTAAAACCTCAGTGGGATACCACACGACTGGCTAAAATTAAAAAGACAAGTGTTAGTGAGGCTATGGAACAAGAAAAATTCTCAAAAGTTGCTGGTTGAGTGTAATCTGGATAATTGTTTAAGAAAAGAGTTTGGTATTATCTACTTACCTGACAAGATGCATACCCCATGATCTAGGAATTCTACTCTGATTATATCCAACAAAAATATGTGCTCCTGTTCACCAAGAATATTCATAGCATTGTTCATAATAGCCAAAACAAAAAAACAAAAACAAAAAACCCAACCAAATGTCTATCAAGGGAATAGATAAATGATTGTACAGTCCTATTATAGGATATTAAACAGCACTGATAACCAATGAATTACAGCTACAGTCAACCAGATGAATCTCAAAAATAATCCAGAGCAATGAAGTTGGATTCAAAAAATTATATTGTGTAATTTCAGTTGAAACAAAGGCAGAACTCAACTATAGGGCTCAGGGATACATGCTTGGGTGGAAAACTGGAAAGAAAAGTAAGGAAGAGCTAACCATAAAAATCAGGGGAGTGGAAAGTGGATGCAGCTCAAGCAATTGGGCTCCTGTTTACCATATGGGAGGTCCCAGGTTTGTTTCCGGGGCCTCCTGGTGAAGTTGAGTTGGCCTGCGCAGAGAGCTGGCCCACGCAGACAGCTGACCCATGCAGAGAGCTGGTGCAACAAAAAAAGAGACAGAGGAGAGACAATGAGAGACACAACAAACTGGGGAACTGAAGTGGCTCAAGCGATTGAGTGCCTCTCTCCCACATCGGAGGTTCCAGGATCGGTTCCCGGTGCCTCCTAAAGAGAAGATGAAAGAAGATGACAAGTAGACACAGAGAGCACACAGCGAATGGACACAGCAGACAGCAAGTGCAAAAACAGTGGCGGGGGGTGGGGAATAAATAAATAGAAATAAATTTTTTAAAAATCAGGGGAGTGATTACTTTTGGGAGGAGGGAATGGAAGTGATTGGAAGGGGACATGGGATGGACTTCTGTCAATGTTCTCTTTCTTACCTGTGTGATGGCGACGTAGATGTTCACTTTGTGGTAATTCCTTGTGAGGTATATTTTTGTTTCATGTATTTTTTGTATGGGTGTTATACTTCACAATAACAAAATTTTAAAAATCCAGTTGTCTCATGCTTGCCAGTAGTAGTTCCCAACCTGTAAATACAATATACTCGTGGGGAGTGGAGTAAAGTGAAGGTTGCTTGGAATTACTGCAAATATGCAAGTGCTCTGATGATGATTAAAGCATGTAAAAGCATGACTGTTTTCAGTTGCAGGTGTCAGAAACTGAGCTCAAAGTAGCTTGGACCCAAAGGGAGAATTTACTGGAAGGATGTGTAGATATCTCATGGAACAATAGGAAGAAAAGAGGAGCTGCAGGGCCTCAGGCACAACTTAGAACAGGGATCCAAATGCTTTTGTAACTCTCACACTCTGTCTTTGCCTCTTCCTGAAGGTCTACTTCTACTTCTACTACTTCTTTGGAGTAGCAAGCATAGAGAGGGGCACAGGTCCTGAGCCTCCCATCTCACACTTTTGCCTCCAGAGAAGAACTAGGTTGCTTGGTACCAGCCTGAGAATTCCCAGGGAAGTCTCTGACTGGCTCAGCTTGGGTCAGTTGTCCATCCCTAGATCAACCAACTCTGACATGAGATCTGAGACACCTAGGACAAACGGGTCAACAGAGAAAACCCCTAGACCCTGACCCAGCCAAGGGACTAGACTACTTACCCCAAAAATGACTGCTTCTGTGGCAAATGCCACCAGGGTAAGCAAGGGACACAACCACCACAGACACCAGTGAGGGCCAGAAAGCAGTACCAGCACCTGCTTGAGGCTGGTCCATGGTGCCCTGCCCTGATCTTGGGGACTCGGTGTACTGGCCACACATGTACAGCCATCTTGGGAGGTGAGAAGGAAGAGACAAAACTCAAATGAACATTTCCTGAAAGGATGGACTCTTGTAAATGAAAAGAAACCCTTTTTCACTGGGAGGGACCAGAACATTATTAATGGATAAGTTAGGCTTTCCACTTCCCAGAGGAAGAAGACTTATGAGGAAAACTGATAGAGAAAGGAAAGCTTTGTTTTTCTCTGCACATCTAAACAGCATGAATCAACTGTACTCGCCCAGCATGAATAAGAAGTTTTGTTTGTGTTGTTCATACTCCACCCTGAACAATAAAAGATCTGGCATAAAACAGGACTTGGGGGCTTCCTGAGGCATAGTGGAGGGATAATGAGGGTGAACAGAACCTGCCAGCTGCTGCACAGGAGACCGTGCAAGATGAAACTGGATGCTGAGGCAGAAAGGGAGACTGAGGCAGGAACCATCCAGGTCCTGTCTGAAAGGCTACTTCCCCTTTGTATCTGGTATATTCCATACCACAAAGATTCGATCCTTTTCAGCCACAGAGTGGTGTGGGTGAAGGGGGGGCTGCATATAGTAACGGGGTACCTACTGGTGTACTAGTTCAGGGAATGACTGAGACAAAGATGAAGAGAGTTATTGAGAGCACCCTGGGAACCCACAATTTTTCTTGGGACTCAGATCTTTAAGCTAACCAAGCTAGTTAAGATAAAAAAACTAGCTCCTGACTTAAGAACCATGTTTAATGTAATGCCATTCCCTAAATAGTTTACCAAATCTCATAGCGAGCAACTTGTATTGAATACATTGCACATTTAACCTCTCACATCTCTACATATTCACATGATGGGGGCAAAAATTGGATTTTGCTGACTAAAGCAGGCACTGGTGTATTAATTATATAGTTCAAGAACAATGCGGGGAAGGGATGTGGCTCAAGTGGTTGGGCTCCTGTTTACCATATGGGAGGCCCGGGTTCGATTCCCGGGGCCTCCTGGTGAAGGCAAGCCGGCCTGTGTGGTGTGGTAAGCTGATAGCCCACGTGGCGGGGTGATGCAACAAAGGGAGACAAGCAGACACTGAAAAACACACAGCAAATGGAAACAGCAAGCACAAGAAGCAAGAGGGGGATGGATAAATACATAAATAAATAAAATAAATCTTTAAAAAAAAAAAAAAAGGGACTTCCGGGAAGATGGCGGGCCAGTAAGACACGGGAATCTCTTCTCCAGAAAAATAGCTAGAGGACAAGCTGAAACAGCCCCGAAAAAGATCTTCTAGGGTTTAGGTCAGCAGATGAAGGCTACACACCACCCAGAGGAGAGAGGGACAGAAGAGGGAAATCGCGACTACAGAACTGTGAGTTGAAAGTAGCAGCTTCTGCTGCTGCCGGCACCCTCCCCAACACTCTTCAGATTTCTCGAGCCCCTGGGCCTGCAACCACAGACAAAGGGGGCTTCAGGGATCTGCCACTCCCAGAAAGGGGAGAGAGAGGGACACAGCCTTAGGCTGACTCAGGTTCTGACCTGAAATTTGGGCTGCAGAGCCCCACGGACCCTTCCACACGGCGGTTTGCCCTGGGAGCCTAGAAAGGACTGGAGAAATCCCACCCTCGCAACCTCCCTCTCTTCCAGCCTGGACTAATTGTTGAGGACACCATGGGAAAGAGGAGAGAGAGCCTGGGGCTGACCCTGCTTTGGACTCCCAGGTTTGGTCTGCCCTGTCCCGAGAGCCCTTCCAGGCTGGGTGGGGCTGCGCCATTGTTTGCCTTGGAGCCTGCAAGGGGCTAAATATATACAAACCTCCCAATCTCATCCTCTACTAACAGGGACTGATTGTTGAGGATTCAGAAGGGAGTGGAAATATTTCCTAGCTGGGAAAAGGGGGGCGCTACGAGAGAAGTCTGGAGAACTGTCTCAGAAAGTTTGAATCACAGGGCTCCTAGCCCCCAGACAGGAAGCTCTATCACATTGATCTGATCTGTGTCACAACAAATACGCTCTGACCAGGCATTGAATTGAGAGCAGCCCACAAGCGCCATCTCCTGGCAGACCAAGGAAGTACACATAAGAAAATTAATAAGTAAGAGAGTCTTTTCCTGGCCTCTATAGCCTCCCTGCCCAAGGCCCTAGGAAACGATTCTACAACCAATTACTGGGTCCAGTGCCCAGTTTTGAGCAACCAGCAGAACAATCCTAACAATCAAGGTTGAGCCAAAAATCAAAGAGCGGTGGTAACTCACAGCCGCCTGCCACTAAAACCCCATAAAAGAGAAAGAGATAGAGCATCTAAGTAAAATACAAACTAACCAGATGCCTAAGCACCAACAAAAAATTACGGGCCATAATAAGAAAATAGAAGACACGGCCCAAGAAAAGGAATACAGCAAAGTTCCAGAAGAGATGCAGAATTTGAGAGAACTAATCAGTGAGATGAGCACACATTTCCAAAATCAAATTAATGACATGAAAGAGAATATAGTTAAAGAGATCAATGACATCAAGAAGTCATTGCGCGAACGTAAAGAAGAATTTGAAATCATGAACAGAAAAGTAACGGAGTTCATGGGAATGAAAGACACAATAGGTGAAGTAAAAAATACATTTGAAGCATACAACAGCAGACTCGAAATGATAGAAGAAAGAATAAGTGATACCAAAGACAGAGCAGCTAAAATTGAAGAGAGAAAAGAACAGAGAGAGAAAAGAATGGAAAAAATTGAGCAGGGGCTCAGAGAGTTGAATGACAACACAAAACGCAAGAACATACGTGTCATTGGAGTTCCAGAAGGAGAAGAGAAAGGAAAAGGGGCAGAAAAAGTATTTGAGGAAATAATAGCTGAAAATTTCCCAACTCTCACGAAAGAAATGAACTTTCATGTCCAGGAAGCACACCGTACCCCAATCAGAATAAATCCAAATAGACCTACGCCAAGACACATATTATTCAGAATGTCAAATGTAAAAGATAAAGAGAAAATGCTCAGAGCAGCAAGAGAGAAGCAAACGATCACGTACAAAGGATGTCCAGTAAGACTTTGTGCAGATTTCTCTTCAGAAACCATGGAGGCGAGAAGACAGTGGTATGATACAATTAGGAAACTGAAAGAGAAAAACTGCCAGCCGAGAATTCTTTACCCAGCAAAACTGTCCTTCAAATATGAAGGTGAATATAAAGTACTCACAAACAAACAGAAACTAAGAGAGTTTGCAAAAAAGAATCCACCTTTGCAGGAAATATTAAAGGAAGCCTTGGAACCTGAAAGAAAAAGACAGGAGAGAGAGGCTTGGAGGAGAATATAGAAGAAAGAAAAGCAGAAAGGATAACCAAAAGAGTAAAAAGAGAGACAAAAACAGGATGACATATGAAAACCAAAGAATAAAATGGAGGAAATCAATAGTGCATTTTCAGTAATATCATTGAATGTGAATGGATTAAATTCCCCAATCAAAAGATACAGGCTGACAGAATGGATAAAAAAGCATGAGCCATCCATATGCTGCTTACAAGAAACTCACCTCAAACCCAGGGATACAAACCGGATGAAAGTAAAAGGTTGGAAAAAGATACTCCATGCAAATAGTAAACAGAAAAGAGCAGGGGTAGCTATACTAATATCAGACA
>JAKSZT010054030.1:39084069-39105756 GCA_026826555.1 Tolypeutes matacus
GCAAATGTGTGGAGACTGAACAACACACTCCTAAATATTCAGTGGGTCAAAGAAGAAATTGCAAGTGAAATCAGTAAATATATTGAGACAAATGAAAATGAGAACACAACATATCAAAACTTATGGGATACAGCGAAGGCAGTCTTGAGAGGGAAATTTATAGCCCTAAATGCCTATATTGAGAAACAAGAAAGAGCTAAACTCAAAGATTTAACTGAACAACTTGAGAAACTAGAGAAAGAACAGCAAACCAATCCCAAAGCAAAAAGAAGGAAAGGAATAATAAAGATTAGAGCGGAAATAAATGAAAATGAGAACAGAAAAGCAATAGAGAAAATCAACAAAACCAAAAGCTGGTTCTTTTAGAAGATCAATAAAATTGACAAACCCCTCGCTAGACTAACAAAGAAAAAAAGAGAGAAGATGCAAATAAATACAATCAGAAATGAAAGGGGGGGAGTTACAAATGTCCCCACAGAAATAAAAAGAATCATAAAGGATATTATGAGAAACTATATGCCAACAAACTAGACAGCCTAGATGAAGTGGACAAATTTCTAGAAAAGCATAACCAATGTGCACTGATGCTACAAGAAATACAAGAACTTAACAAACCAATCACAACTAAGGAGATTGAATCTCTCATCAAAAATCTCCCAGCAAAGAAAAGTCCAGGACCAGATGGCTTCACAGGTGAATTCTACCAAGCATTTCTAAAAGAATTAACACCAATCCTGTTTAAACTCTTCCAAAAAATTGAAGAGGAGGGAAAATTACCCAACACATTTTATGAAGCCAACATAACCCTAATACCAAAGCCAGATAAAGATTCCACAAGAAAAGAAAATTACAGACCAATCTCTCTCATGAACATACATGCAAAAATTCTCAACAAAATACTTGCAAATCGAATCCAACAGCATATCAAAAGACTTATACATCACGACCAAGTGGGATTTATTCCTGGTATGCAAGGCTGGTTCAACATAAGAAAATCAATCAATGTAATATACCACATTAACAAGTTGAAGGAAAAAAACCACATGGTCATCTCAATAGATGCAGAAAAGGCATTCGACAAAATCCAACATCCGTTTTTGATAAAAATACTTCAAAAGATAGGAATAAAAGGAAAATTCCTCAATATGATAAAAGGCATATATGAAAAACCCACAGCCAACATCATACTCAATGGGGAAAGGTTGAAAGCTTTCCCTCTAAGATCAGGAACAAGACAAGGATGCCCACTGTCACCATTGTTATTCAACATTGTACTAGAAGTTCTAGCTAGGGCAATTAGACAAGACAAAAAAATTAAAGGCGTCCAAATAGGAAAAGAGGAAGTAAAACTCTCACTGTTTGCTGATGACATGATCCTGTATTTAGAAAATCCTGAAGTATCCACAACAAAGCTACTTGAACTAATAAATGAGTTCAGCAAAGTGGCAGGATACAAGATCAACACGCAAATATCAGTAATGTTTTTGTACACTAGTACTGAACAATCTGAGGAGGAAATCAGGAGGAAAATTCCATTTTCAATAGCAACAAAAAGACTCAAATACCTAGGAGTTAATTTAACCAAGGAAGTACAGGACCTATATGCAGAAAACTACAAAACAATGCTAAAAGAAATTTAAAAAGACTTAAACAAATGGAAAGACATTCCGTGTTCATGGATTGGAAGAATAAATATCGTGAAGATGTCAATCTTGCCCAAACTGATTTATAGATTCAATGCAATACCAATCAAAATCCCAACAGCTTACTTTACAGAATTAGAGAAGGCAATTACCAAATTCATCTGGAAGGGTAAGTGCACCCGAATAGCCAAAAGTATTCTAAAAAAGAAGAGCAGTGTGGGAGGAATTTCACTGCCTGACCTTGAAACATATTACAAAGCTACAGTGGTCAAAACAGCATGGTACTGGCATAAAGATAGACATATCGATCAGTGGAATAGAATTGAGAATCCAGAAATAAACCCTCACCTATACAGTCAACTGGTTTTTGACAAACCTACCAAGCCCACGCTGATGGGAAAAAGCAGTCTCTTCAACAAATGGTGTTGGGAGAACTGGATATCTATAACCAAAAGAATGAAAGAGGACCCCTATCTCACCCCCTATACAAGAATCAACTCAAAATGGATCAAAGATCTAAATATAAAAGCCAGGACCATAAAACTACTAGAAGAAAATGTAGGGAAACATCTCCAAGACCTTGTAGTAGGTGGTGGTTTCTTGGACTTCACACCCAAAGCACGTGCAACAAAAGAAAAAGTAGATAAATGGGACCTCCTCAAAATTAAACACTTTTGCACCTCACAGGACTTTGTCAGAAGGGTGAAAAGGCAGCCGACTCAATGGGAAAAAATATTTGGAAATCAAATATCTGATAAGGGCTTAATATCCAGGATATATAAAGAGATGTTACAGCTCAACAATAAAAAGACAAATGACCCAATTAAAAAATGGGCCAAAGAATTGAATAGACATTTCTTCGAAGAAAAAATACAAATGGCAAAAAAACACATGAAGAAATGCTCAACATCACTCATGATTAGGGAAATGCAAATCAAAACTACAATGAGATATCATTTCACACCTATCAGAATGGCCACTATTAAAAAGACAGAGAACTACAAGTGTTGGAGAGGATGCGGAGAGATAGGAACACTTCTTCACTGTTGGTGGGAATGCAGGATGGTACAACCTCTATGGAAGACTGTTTGGCAGTTCCTAAAGAAGTTGAATATAGACTTGCCACATGACCCTGCAATACCACTACTGGGTATATACCCAGAAGAACTGAGAGCAGTGACACGAACAGACATCTGCACACCGATGTTCATAGCCACATTATTCATCATTGCCAAAAGTTGGAAACAACCCAGGTGTCCATCAACAGAGTAATGGATAAACAAACTATGGTCTATTCACACGATGGAATATTATGCAGCTGTAAGAAGAAATGAAGTCATAAAGCATATGGCAACATGGATGAATCTGGAGGACCTTATGTTGAGTGAAGCAAGCCAGACACAAAAGGACAAATACTATGTGAATGCATTACTATGAACCAAATATATTGTGTAATATATTGTTTGATTCACACACACAAAAAAAACAAAAAACAAACCAAAAACAAAACAACAACAACAAAAATTTACATGTATCCATTACATTTAATTGAGAAATGTATATATTTATTCATCTGTGTTTACTTTTTAGTTTTTAATTGCTTATGTTTTCAATTATTAAATGTACAAAATAAAGTTAAAAAAATAAAATAAAGTTAAAAAAAAAAAAAAGAACAATGCAGAATTTCCCTTGGCCAGACAGACAAGGACCACTTGTGCCATCAGGTTACATAGATGATATTGTCAGCCTCTGAATGAATGTTATTCCATGGCACAGTAGAGCCACATATTTGCTGTATTGGTCATGGAATGTGTTTCCCATTTTTGGATACATCTGAAAATCAAGAACTTCTTTCAAGCTTCAAAGCTCTATCTATAACCTTTAAATCACACATTCTGCTCTATTCAGGAACTGCATAGATATTGGAAGATTGGCTAACTCACCAATACCTCCCCACGCAGTCACTAAGATAATAAGTAGACATCCTCTCTGGCTGGTTTCACAATCCCCACAGCTGGTCACCACACTTGTTTGCTGGGATAATGGACAACAAGGAATGTTATATAGGTGGACACAGGGAAAGGATTAAGGAAGGCAACTGGTGGGCCTTTTAGTATGGCATACTGCCCTTGTGATTTTTATTTTTAATACAGTGGGATTAATCCAGCATTCTACCATAAAATGGAAAAAAAAGAAAAAGAAAAAAAAAAAAAAAGAAGAAGAAGAAGCATTCCTGCACATGATTTTCACTTAAGAAGCCAACTCCAAAGTTCAGGTTTTGTCATGAGTACTCAGTGAGTTCTGAACAGAATCTGATGACTTGCAACTTTGAGGAGCTTGACTAAAAATACTAATACTGTGCTTTGAAATTTTGTAACTCCTTCCTTTGGCAGTGCCCCAAAGCTTTTCCTCTCTCAGTCACAGCAAGATGGGGGAAAACTGATGGAAAGTGTGCAGAGCCCAGACTTGGTTTGTCCAAGATTGCATGGCAGACATTGGCAGAAGCAAAATGAGAACCCAGGTCCTTTGCCTCTCCCACTGGCTGTATTTTCCCTAACTTGGGTTCAGTGCCTCCATACAGGAAACCCTTTACTATCTAGCTTTAAACAGTCAGAAGATGAATGACTCCTAGACTAGAGGTAGGAGGGCCAGAGGGTGTGTTATATACACTTTGGTATTTGGACTCATTCTTTCATGAAAGAGATATCATTAGAGCTGCTGGAAGGGGAAAGGGTGGGGGCTGCCCTAAGTATCCACGGGTGTCTCACATAATCCAAGCACAGGGAGCAGCAGGCCTTGGGGACAAGAGGGAAGCAGAAACAGAAACATTTTACGGTCAGGCCTCATCTCACTCATGCTCCCCTCTGTATCTTTGCTTCCCTAATGTTTTTAGTTTGTTTTCTTTTTTCCTTCTTTCTCTGCCTATCAGTCTTAAGAATGGCAGGTTTCTATAAATTAACCTCCTGGACTTTTTTTAAAGTTTATAACTTTTTATCATGAACACTTTTGAAAACATATGCAACAGTAGACATGAACTCCTGTGGAACCATCACCCAACAGTAATCGCCTTCTGGCTTACACCCTCATCCACAGTATCCTACTCTGCTGGATTAATTTGAAACAAATCTCAGACATCATATCATTTCATCCTTAAACATTTCAATATGTTGTGTGTTGTTTTTTTTTTAAGATTTTATTTTATTTATTTCTCCCCTCACCCCTCTTTGTTTGTGCTCTCTGTCTGCTCTCTGTGTCTGTTTGTTAAGTGTTCTGGGTCTGCTTGTCTTCTTTTTTTTTTTTTTTTTTTGAGGTATTGGGAACAGAACCCAGGATCTCCCATGTGGGAGGTAGGCACCCAATTGCTTAAGCCACCTCTGTCCCTGCTTGTTATGTCTTTCACTGTGTTTCCTCTTTGTGTCTCCTCTTTGCGTCATCTTGTTGCCTCAGCTTGCCATGGCAGCCCTCTGTCTTGCTTGTCTTCTTTAGGAGGCACTGGGAACTGAACCCAGGACCTCCCATGTAATAGGGAGGCACCCAACTGCTTGAGCCACATCTGCTTCCCTCAGTATGTATTCTAAAAGAAAAGACTCTTCTTGCTTTTTCTAAAACAACGTTATTATTAAAGTTCATACTTATATTCAAATTTCTTTAGTTTTTACCTAATGTCATTTTTCTGTCCCAGGATCTCATCCAGGACACCATGTTATATTTAGCCATCATGTCTCCTTAGTCTTATCTTGGCTCTGACAGTTTCTCAGACTTTCCTTGTTTTGACAACCTTGACAGTTTGGAGGAGTACTTTGTGGGATATCCCTCCATTGGGACCTGTCTGTTTTTCTCTCATAATCAGAGCAGGAAGAAGACCACAGAGTAAAAGTGCCATTCTCATCACATCCTATCAAGGAACATGCTATCAACATGATTTGATATTAATCTTGATAGCCTATTAGATTTTAACCATAAAGAGTTGGCTTTTCTTAAGCCTAGGACACTTCCATTCTTCCACTGGCTAGAAAACAAAAAATGTGTATTGAGAAACAATGGGTGATAAGACTAGATATGGGAGGCTAGAATGAACCAAGCTCCAAGCTTTTAGGTTTGGCGTTTGAGTAAGACAGTGTTAAAGGAGGTGGGGAATGAAGATTTAACTTGTAAATTTCTGGAAATCCCCTCCTGAATTCTATGGTATGGATGTTCTCAGATTTTAAAGAAGCCTTACCCCTGCCCATTATTTATAGGTTACTATGCCGCAAAAGGTCACCATCTTGCTCCTTTCTAATATCATACAGGCTGCAGATTACTAGTTTCATAAATTAAAAATAACTTCCTAGTCCCACAGGAAAAGCCCCGGATTTCTGGCCCCACCCACCATTTGCACTTCAGCTTCCTTCTGCTGATTTTCTCTCCTTTCCCCAGCACCCCTCTGTGCCTTTGTGTACACCACTCCCTTGTTCTGCATGACTTCCCTGTTCTCCACCACCTCGACAAAACCCATCCAGCCATCAAAGCCCGGCTCAAACAGTACCTCTGCTCTTCTCTATCAGCCATCCTTTCTCTGATGTCCATTAATATTTTTAAAAATTGGGCCATGATTGGCACAGATTTCCTCATATTGTTAACAACCACCCATTATATCATGGTTTGTCAAGTGACCTCAATAAACTGCAAGTCCCTTAAGATGAGGAGGCTGAGGGCTGGATCTTTTTTGTTTCATGGTGCCTGGAACAGATGTATTTACAGATCACCCCTCAGTTGTGCCTGCAGCATCTGGAGACATGTGCAAGGCAGTCCGTCATCAGAGAGAAGGCAGTTGCCTCACTCTCTCAGAAACACAAAGAGCTTCTTTACACCTCCCATTGCATGTCTGTCCATTTAGAGGCACTCAGTGGGTTTTCAGTTTAGCCTCTCCCTCTGGTTTCCTTCCTCTCATCATCTTCCTCCATCACCCCTTTCCCCAAGGCCCCACACCTTCCCCCTCTCTCAAGGACCCTGGTTCCATTCTGGGGGTACATCCTTTTGGGGCAACAGGTTCTTTCCAAGGGCCCAGGTAGATTCTTTGGGCCCAACAGATCCTTCAAAGTAGAGCACTCACAAGGCAATCAAACTTTTTCTTTTAGTTTTTCATTAGCATCGACTGTCTCTAAAACATAACTTCAGTGCTTGTCAGACTACCAAGTCTCTGTCTCTTTGACCTGTCAAGGATCTCCTTCCCCAATGACAGTGACACACACACACACACACACACACTCAAAAGCATGACTTGCCACACATGTAATATATGTATTTATATTGCCCTGAATTTCAAGGAAGAAGATTGTTATCTACTGTTGCCTTTCCGATCCATTCCACTAGCAGGATCCAAATCTGTCCACTCTTCTTCATCTCCACTGCCATCGTCTCTTGTGTGCATGCTTGCAACAGCCCCCCAGCTGGCCTCCCTGCTTCAACTCTTGGTCAGCCCAATCCTTTCTCCATCCAGTACCCAGAGTGATATTTAGTTATTTGCTTATTTGAGAAGTTGTAGGTTTACAGAAAAATCAGGCAGAAAGTACAGAATTCCCTTATACCCATCACCCCCACCACAATTTTCCCTATTATTAAGATTTTGTTAACATCTTATAGCTTATAGCTTTGCTATAATTGATGAGACAATATTCTTATAATTATACTATTAACTACAGTCCATAGTTTACATTAGGGTTCACTGTTTGCATTGTACAGTTCTATAGTTTTTTAAAAGTTTTTATTCTAGTAATATAATACACAATCTAAAATTTCCCATTTTAACCACCCTCAAATATAATTCAGTGCTGTTAATTACGTTCACAATGTTGTGCTACCATCACCACAGTCAATGATCAAATCTTTTCCATCGCCCCAACCAAAAACCCAGAGTGATTTTTAAAAGTACATCGCTCTTCTCTTAAAACACTCATGGTTCCCAGAGCCCTTACAATAAAATGCATTTACCTTACCATGGTTAATAAGTCCTTCACGATATGGTTCCTGCGATCTCCCCACCTCATGTAACAGTTATCTATTGCTGCATAACAAGCCACCTCAAAACTTATAACTCAAAACAGCCATGCTTTCTTTTTTTAAAAAACAGTTTATTGAAGTATATCATTCATACATGAACATACATAAACTATAAGTGTTCAGTAAACATCGTGAATTTACAAAACAAACATGCATAACATCATACAGGGCTCCAACACATCACCCCCCCCCCACAAACACCCTGCATTGTTGTGAAACATTTGTTAACAAATCATGAAAGAGCATCGTCAAAGTATTACCACTAACTATAGTCCATATCTTCCTGCCCTATATATTTTTTAAAAGGATTTATTTATTTATTTATTTACTTTTATCAATTTTTAACCCCTGTCCCCCATTTTTGCTGTTTTTGTGTCCATTCGCTGGGCAACTCTGTGTCCATTTCCTGACCTCTCTTCTCATCCTTCTCCTCCTGTCTTCACTGGGATTCGATCCTCAGAATCTCCGATATGGGAGAGAGGTGTCCTACCACCTGCGCCACCTTAGTTCCTGGCTTTTTGGTGCATCTCGTCTTGGCTCTCCCTTGTGTCACTCTCCTGTTATGTCATCATCTTGCTGTGTGGCTCGCGGAGCCTGGTGGCTCACCCGCACACGGGGCCTGGTGGCCCACGTGCCTTCTATATTTTTCTTTTTTTTTTAATTTTTACTGGGAAATTCCAGTGATCGAACCCAGGTCCCTCCATATGGAGGATGGACGCCCAACCACCCGAGCCACATCTGTCCCCCTGCTATATCTTGTAAGGTTGACCAAAGATACCCAAAGTTACAGTCTTTTCCCATACAGGATGGTCATCTAATAAATCAGGCTTAGTTTATCACCAGCATTCCAAAAACCAGACCTAGGTAGAAAAACTAGGTCTGGGGACACATGCACGTTTTCTAATATAGCGGATGTTTAGCCTACCCTGATCATCACAAAATCAGGACAGTGAGAATATTTGTATCATGCTTTCTTATTTCTCACGCTTCTGTAGGTTCTTCCATTGGTTTCACCTGGGATTGCTCATACAACTGCGGTCATCTTGAAGGCATGACTATGGCTGGAGGGTCCAAACAGCTTCACTCACACATCTGGCAGCTGGTGCTGGCTGTTGGCTCCTCATTTCTCCTTGATATGGCTGCTCATCCTCCAGTTAGCTAGACTGTGCTTCTCCCCAGCATGGGGTTACAGACGGGGAGAGCAAAGCTACAAGGGCTCTTAGGGCCTAAGCTTCAGAATGTGCACAAACACCATTTCCTCCAGATTCGGTTGACGGAAGCAGGTCCCAAGGCCAGCCTGGATTCAAGGTGGTGGAGATCAAGGGCACCTCTTGACAAGGAGGAGCAGTGACATTCCGTTGTAAAGGGGTGTGTACATAGGGATGCCTGATTCACCAGGGACCATTATTTAGCAATCTACCCCCCCCTTCTCCTACACTGCCCTTCTTTTATTCCTCAAACATACCAATCTTTAGAAACTTAGTCTTGTTTTTCCCAAATGGCACTGCAGAATTTCTATATATTAGCGACATAGGAGGAGAGATCTCGTTGGAAGAGAGAATTGGATAGGAGACTTACCTTAAAGTTGAATTTACATAGTTAGCACACTGTATTTGGGATGGTCTGAGGGAGCCAGCTATCCCCTGGTGCCACTGCTGCTGCTCGTTCTGCTGGCCCTGGCTTTTCCCAGATTTCTGCATGGCTGCCTCCTTCTCACCTTTCCAGTCTTGGCCCTCACATCACCTCTCCAGAGAGGCCTTCCCTGACCACTTACTAACATACCTCCATCCCCCATCACTCTCTGCCCTATTGTTTCATATAGGGCACCTGGGATTACCTTGATTATTCATTTGTTTTTTTATTATTGCTGGTTCAACCCCACATGCCTGGAATGAAGAGCAATGAGAGCAGAGAACTCAGCCTTGTTCACCACTGGATCCCCAGGGTATAGTGCAATACCTGGTGCAGAGAGGCCCTCAGCTGATGCCTGCTGAGTGAACAGACTTTTGGTTGACTCCACCCAGCCACACACACCAGCTCCTGTTCCCATTGGTTACAGTCCCCATCCAAGGCCAATCAGCAGCTTTCATGGGATCCTCATTGTACCTTACCTTCTAGAGTTCTAAGCACCTTCTTCAGGGGCCTCACAGGGCACACTTGTGCACAGCCAGCTGCCACTATCTTTCAACACCACTGTGGGAGACAGAATAATGGCCCCCCCAAAGATGCCCATGCCCTGGTTCCCAGAACATATGACTATGTTAGGTAATATGACAAGGGGGCATTCAAGGTTGCAGATGGAATTAAGGTTGTTGCTCAACAGACCTTGACATAGGTAGAGTTTCCTGGATTATCCAGGTGGGCCCAGTGTAATCACAATGATCCTTAAAAGTGGGACAGGACAGTACAAATATGACAGTGTTCTCTCATGAACTATAACAAATGTACAATACTAATATATAGTGTTAATATTGGGGGATGCATGGAAGAATATACCAACTGTAAGTAGTTAGTGGTGATAGTCTGATCATGTTTTTTCATAATCTGTAACAAATTTTCCTCAAAAACGTAAGTTGTTGGTTGGGTGATGTATGGGAATTCTGCACAGTGTGCATGAATGTTTTGTAAGCTCACCACTTCTCTAAATAAAAAAAATTAAAAATGTAAAAAGAACGAAAGTGGGACAGGGAGGCAGAAGAATGAGAACTAGAGGGATGGCAGTGTGAGGACTCAGTCCAATGTTGGTGGCTTTGAATGGAGAAAGAGGCCAGGAGCCAAGGAATACAGGCAGTCTCCAGGGGCTGGAAAAGCAAGGAAAAACATTCTCCCCTAGAGCTTCCAGAAAGAATGCAGCTCTGCCAACACCTTACAGTTAGCCCAGTGAGACCCCTTTAGGACTTCTGACCTCTAGAACGGTCAGATAATAAATTTGTATTGTTTTAAGCCACTAAATTTGTACTAATTTGTTACAGCAACAATAGGAAATTAAATCATCCCATTGCTGAGATAAGGAAATAACTCATAATGCTACACCCAGCTCCTCTTTTATACCATGTCCAAGGCTCAGTGTGTCATCCTAACCACGTTACTCCAAGTCGTTATTCCACATATTGGGTAATGCAGTGGCTTTACCACAGCATCGAAACGGATATATGCAGTGATGAGCTGGAGCAGGCGTGTTTACTGGCATGCGAGGGCCAACTGTTAACTTTTCAGGAATTGTGTGAGTTGGTTAAGCACAGCCATGATTTAACCTTAATTATTATTAATGAATTAATTTAAATCAGAACATGTTCCATAAATGTTAGTAGTTATATCATTACAGTTTTTACTACTTAGCCCACGATCTGTCGAAATCCATTGATATATCAATGTTCTTCTACATTAGATATCTTCTCCTTAAAGCAAGCTGAAGAAGCAGTTCTCGTATTTGCATTTTGAATAATCCTTTATTGTCAGAGTTTTTCTTGTCTTAGCTTTTCAAAAATTCTCTGACAACCAATAAACCAAATGAAATATTTGCATTAGTAATTAAAGACAAACAGGTGTTTTTCCTGCCTATTCTATATAACAATGAGGGAACCCTGATAAAGGAAAGTTCTTCTTTACTGTAGAATTCCAGCTAATAAAAGTGGAGGGATGATAGAATTAGAAGATCACCATTTTGCAATCCCTAATGAAATAATTGATTCAAGGCAAAAATCACATGAAACCATTAGACAAGGGGTTGATGGGTCAGTTCATAGTGGGGGAACCAGGTCACCAACTCTTTTTTTTTTTTTTTTTTTTTTTGAGGTACTGAGGCCAGGGATTGAACACAGGACCTCGTATGTGGGAAGCCAGCACTCAACCATTGAGCCACATCAGCCCTAGTTGGTTTCTTCGTTTGCTTGCTTGTTGTTTGTTTTTAGGAGGCACCAGGAATTGAACCTGAGA
Organism: Tolypeutes matacus; assembly: GCA_026826555.1. Classification (NCBI taxonomy): domain Eukaryota; kingdom Metazoa; phylum Chordata; class Mammalia; order Cingulata; family Chlamyphoridae; genus Tolypeutes; species Tolypeutes matacus. The sequence continues at coordinate 39,095,688 of JAKSZT010054030.1, forward strand.
CGTCCCATGTGGGAAGCAGGCACTCAACTGCTTGAGCTCAACTGCTTTCTTGAGCTACATCCGCTCCCCATGCCATTATTCCTTTTTTTTTTTTTTCCCCCTGAGGTACTGGGGCCGGGGCTCCCCTCCACCACCCTCCTGAATCCACTTAGCTTCATTAAGAGGGTCACCTGTACCACTTATGTGCTTTCCAATGAGCTCTAGGATAAACTACATAGCAGCACTTTTGAAGGATTCTTGCCAAAATGTTTAACCTGAATCAATCCAGATTTCAGAACGCACTTGTGGTTTATAGGAAAACTTGAGTTTAGAGGGACAAGTTAAATGACACCACAAGGAAGCAAATGGACACATGCAGAATTTAGAACTATTGGACAATTGAAAAAGTGGGAGAACAGGGAATGCTTTGGATGAAAAGATTCAAAGTTTTCTTATAAAGTGAAATATTCATGTGGAGTATGACTGGCACTTCTACTCTTGGGAAAAATGGGAATATATAGCCACAAAAAGATTTATACAGGGGTTGGATGTGACTCAACTGGTTGGGCGTCCGTCTCCCACATGGAGGGACCCGGGTTCGATCCCTGGGACCTCCCGGTAAAAAAAAAAAAAAAAAAAAAAAAAAAAAGATTTATACAAAAATATTCATAGCAGCCTTATTCATAATAATCCAAATTGGAAATAATCCATATGTGTGGCAACAAGAAAATGCATAAGTAGATTGTGGTATACGCATGCAATGGAATACAGCTCAGCAATAAAAAGGAACACAACACGGATGCACTTCAAGCATTATGCCGAGCAAAAGAAGCTATAAACAAAAAAGTACACATTGTATGTTTCCATTTATATGACAGTCTAGAGTATGTAAAACATCTGTAGTGAAACAAATCAGTAGTGATTGAGGGAGGGGAAGTGTTGACTGTGGGCACAGAAGGAAACTTTCTGAAGTGATGGAGATGTTCTTTATCTTGATAAAGGTGTGAGTTACGAGGTGTGTGCATTTTTCAAAACTCATGGAACTGTATCCTTAATACCTGTGCATTTCACTTACGTAAAGATAACTCAACTTTGAGAAGGAGACAGAGACGACTCAAGAAACATAACAAACAACTGCAATGTGTGGTGGACCATTATTAAAACAAACCACTGCAAAAAGACTGATGTTCAAAGAAACTTGAAAGATGATTTAGATGACTTAAAGGAGTTATTAATTTTTAGATTTGATAATGTATTGTGGCTATATAGGACAATGCCCACAGTTTTTAGAAATGCATACTAAAGTATTTAGGGTAAAGTGATATGCTATCTGAGTTAAAATACATAAAAAAAAGAAAAACAGATTAGAAAAGGGGGTGAGAGAGAGGTTATATGAAGCAAGAGTAGCAAAAATCTTGATTAATTCCAGAACCCGGGTGATGGGTTATATGGGGACTTATTGTTCTCTTCTCTTTGTTAATGTGTATATTTGAAAATTTTCATAACAAAATTTAATTGCCTTGGGTAACCCACAGACAGACCATAATACCCTACCGTGTAAAAGCAGAAAGTATACGGAAGCTCTCAAAGTTATGTTCTCTTTTCTTACCAGAGCAGAAACCTATTCTCCCTGCTTTTTCTCTGCCTTGGCTGGATTATACTATGCACTTTTGTTCCATGTGTCAATCTGTAGATATTTATTGAGAAATAACCATGTATATATACTGCTGAGAAGTTTCCAAAACCACCACCTACGCTCAGTTCTGTTTTTCTGCCCACAAGAGGCACGCGACAGCATGGTTCTTTTACCTGGTATATCTCATAATGCCACAGGGGGGCGCGCCCTCACCGTCTATGCTCTGCCGCCACTTTAGTACAGAAAATCAGACCTACCAGCTGTGGAGTTGCTGGTTACCAGTGTGCCCATAACCAGTATCTGTAGTTGTTTAGGCACGTCTCTGGTGACCTCATCCCACTACACCTGAGTCTTTTAGAGGAAACAGCCTGTTTGAACAGAACAGCTAAGGCAAGTTAGTAACTGGAAAATGACTGAGTCGTTCTACAGGACGTGTTGGGACACCCTCTATTTCCTTGGGGCTTAGAGTTAGGGCGTGGGCCCTTCTTCCTCACTTGATGGCTGGGAAAGGGAACCAGGCACCCCTCTCCACGCAGGGTGCAGCCCCTACCCTGTCCTAGGTCGGCTGGGCAGGCAGAACACGAGCCGGGCTGGGCAGGGCTGCGCTGGGGACTACTTTGGGCCCCTGTAGGCCCTGCCTCTTAGGCCTCGAGGTCCAGCCACCAGAAGCCTCGGTGGTGGGGAAGACCTCAAAGAGGTGGGCTCTGCTCCAAGCCATGTGGCCTGTACAGCTGGGTTGCTGGTTCTTCCAGCACATCCTTTTGGTCAAGAATTGATTGCCACTGGGTTCCAGGCCACCTTCCTGCTCTGGGAGCAAGGCCCTCTGAGGACACGGGACTTGAGGGAGGCCTGAGAAAAGGAGGAGCCTCTTTCAACTGCGAATTAGATCAGGGAGGAGAAGCTTCCAATGGCTCCCTGTGGCTTTTAGGGTAAGGAGCAATACTATCCCTGTCATGGCCCTACGCGGCCTGCACAGTTGGTGCCTTCCCTCCATGCCAGCCTCATGCAGACCGCCGGCCCCGCGTGGCCTGCAGTCCAGTCAGCTCGGCACTTCTGCTCCCAGACGGCCCTGTGCCCACTTAGACACCCGAAACTGTCGCGCCCACTCCTCCTCCATACTTTCCTCTCCCTGGACCCTGAACTTTTCCTTCAAAGCTTTGGATACAAACCATAACCCCATGCGTCTGACTCTCGCACTAGACTTGAAGCAACAGGAAAGCACTGTGAAAGCTCTAGCCATAAAACTTCTGGAAAAATTGAATCTTCGTCACATGCCCATCATTCCTTCGGGTAGTGAAGGGATAAGTGAGGATAGTGAAGGTGGCCCCTCGCCAAGTATCTGAGAATTTGCAGAATGTACAGGGGAAAGCGGCATCAGGGCAAGGGCTTGTTTGTGAGCCAGGAGCTTTGCCAAAGTACCTCCGGTCACACGGCAGTCTTCTCTCCTTGAGTGTGAAGCTAGACCTTGGGGATGGAGGGAGAGCAGAGCAGAGCTTAGGGAAGGCAGAAGAAACAGCAGAGGAGGGGAGTGAGGAGCAAAGTAGAAATAAATCATAACCAGCCTGCTCAGGGCCCAGAGCACAGGAGGCCCCTTCCAGCCTCCCCTTCCTCCTCAACCATGCTGGGTGCCGCTGCTGTCTCCACCAGAGCTCCCAATCCTTCCCTGTCTCGGGCCTTCCGAGCAGAGCCATCACCAAAGGTGGCCTTGGGATGAGAGCAGGAATCAATGTGAGACTTAAATTCCGGCTACCACCCATTTTTTAATTTTAATTTTAATTTTTATTTTTTTACCGGGAGGTCCCGGGGATCAAACCCAGATCCCTCCATATGGCAGACGGACGCCCAACCATTTGAGCCACATCCGCCACCCCCCGGCTACCACCCATTTATACATTCATGCATTTATTTAACAGCCACCAACGGAGTGTCCTGTGTGTCCTGGGAGAGGCATTGGAGATGCCTTTGGAGGAGAGCTCACCAACAACAATCCAGCGGGGGAGCAGATAATAGGGAAATCACTATGACACAAGATAAGCTCTTCAGTGCAAGGAAGACTCTCCAGTAACACAGAGGAGAGAGGATCCAGATCTTTTGTGGGTGAAGAGGAGGATGGTGCAAAGTCTAGAGAAGGTTGGCAGAGGAGGTGGGTTTTGGAAGATGCGTTGGTGAAGCTCCCTGAGTGCCTTAGTGTGCCAGGCGCCATCCTAGGCACAGGCAAGTATCAGCGAATCAAACAGCCAGAAATCTCTGCCTCATGGGGGTGCTGTTATAGTGGGGAAGACATAGCATTAGCAATAAATATAATAAGTTAATTCTGTCATTAGTTAGAAGGTGAAAAATGCTATGAGGAAAATAGAGCGGGGGAAGGGGGTCAGGAGAATTGGGGAGGGGGTTAGACTGTAAGATGTGGTGGTCAGGATGCCCTCATTGAGATGACATTGGAGGAATCTGAGGTGACATTTGAGAAGGGAAGAGAAGGAATGAGCAGTGCCCACAGTACAAAATCCAGACAGGGGAAGTCTTCCAGGCCAGGACAAAGCCCCTGACGTGAGAGTGTGCTGCGAGTCTGGAGGCCAGTGGGGCTGGAGCAGAGGGCAAGGGAAGTTGGAGAGGAGGTGAGATGGCAGGGCGCCCTGCAGGTGATCATAAGTGCTTTGGCTTTTATTCTGAGAAAAGGGTGACCAATGGAGTCTGGTAAGGGGCGCGGGGGGGGGGGGGGGTTGTAGCATTTGCCAATTTCCATGGTCTAGACACTGTTACTGGTTTCAAGCTCCCAAAGTGATGACTGAACACAGAGAAGGTAACTCTGACTGCTGTGTTGAGTGCAGACCATAAGGGGCGACGGCTGAAGTGCGGAGCTGTTAGGAAGCAGCTGCAGTGATGCAAGTGAGAGAGGGTGATCTTAGAGATTGTGAGTAGTTGAGGCGGTGAGTCCTGGATGAATTCTGAAGTATGAATGTTGAAATCCACTTGGATTTCTTGGCAGATTGGATGTGGAGTATGAGAGAAAGAGAGAAAAGAGGATGGCTCCCAGGTGTGGTGGAAGGTTTGGGAGGAATGAGAGGAAAGGCATTCTATGCACAGGGAACAGCATGAGAAAAGCCATACATGTCAGGACACGCCAGATTTGGGAAAGAGAAACAAGGGAATATGGCTGTGAACCAGTTATGTGGGGAGAGGCACAGACAGCACTGGAGACGGCTGGTGTAGCCTGTGGAGAACCACTGTTGGAATTTTATAGAGAAGTGTGTGATTGGGTTTGTGCTATAAAAATTAACTGGGGAAAGTGGAGGCAGTGAGGCCAGTTGAGAGGCTGGATCAATAGTCCAGGAGAGGGAGTATGGTCTGGACAGTGGTGGAGAAGCTGGAGAGAAAAGGAAGAGACCAAGAGGGTCAGAGGTTCATGACGAGCTCCCCCAGGCCAGCTTGCACTTAGATGGTGGAACAGAGCAGGCACTCCAGATGTTTGTTCAATAAGTTAACTAATTAACTAGTTCATGGCAGGCTTATCCTTACCCACTTCATCCCACTGCCGTGCTTGCCTCCCAACCTAAAATGTCTTTTCCAGAGGACAAATAAATGTACTGTATAGAACTGGGGTTTAAGTGCAATGTCCCTGTGGAAACATTCTCACTCTTGATGTGGGTGGTTTCCTGGGTGTGTGTGGGTGTGTGTGTATAGATTCATCAAGGTGTACAATTCAGATTTGTGTACCTGATGGGATGTGTGCTTTAACGCAGGAAGTTAACAAATATATACACCCCCAGAGATGCAACTCCTTGGCTGGCCACGATACACTTTGCCGTGAAAATGGCAGAACTCAGAGCCCTGCCTTAGGCCAAGTTCTCGTTTCCAGGCAGGAGAAGAGGCCAGAGATACTGGAGCTAGAACAGAAGTGGGAATAGGGGAGTACACAGAGCACAACAAGTGACAAACATTACCCACTTGTTTGCTGTTGAAAAATTCACCTGGTCATGGTTATCTATAACATCCAGATCTTCTGATGTAAGTAACACCTTACTTCAGGTGTGTGTGGTGGGAAGGGAAAGAGGACGGGGTTGGTTCTCAGTGGCTGGTTCAACACAAGACACATGGAGCCCACTGTTCCTTACCAAAGCCACGCAGGCCATCTCAAGGCATCATTTCTTTGGGACCTTAAAACCCCTATCCTCTGTCTCAGAGGAAGACGACTACTTCTGTCTCTCAAAAAGTTTCCCACTCCACAAGTGACGTCTCCTCTCCTCCGAGGCCCAGGCGTCCTGTTCCTGTTGCAGGAAGCCTTCCTGCACCCACCTGCACTCACAGGCCTGTAGACTCTTCAAGATGGACCAGAAAGTCCAAACACCACCAACACCACAGGATGCAGCTATTACTTATTTCTATACAATCTTGGGTAAGTTTTCATTCATGTGAGTTTTATCTCCCCAGTTAACTTGGAAGTGTGAGTTCAGGGACTGAACTATCCTGGCTGGACTCCCAGAGGCCCTCAGGGGTATTTTCTGTTCTCAGATGACCCAAGTAACAAAGAATAAATGGCCAACTTTCATATGCAGATTCTGAAGAGAGTATCCAAAGGTGACTCTGTAAAAGGACCAGAAATGTGTGTTTGTGTGTGTGTGTGTGTGTGTAGGCACGCATCTGATTTTCAGAGTATAAACATTTTAAAGACAATTATAATTTATTAGCTACCCACTGGGTGCTAAATATTTAATATTCTCCTTGAATCCTCACAACAGCCCAGTAAGGAAAATGTTGTTATGGAATCTCTGATTAATTCATCAGTTACAAGCTGGTCATGGTAATGACATATGATTCCTTGATTCATTTTATCTGTGGAAATATTCAGTGATTTTTACAGCTAAGCTAAATTTATTCCATTTACCATTTTTATGAGATTATAGTGTCTGTAATTCAGATTAAGCTATGCATGGTGGCCGAGTTTAATAAGAAAAATACAAATGCATTTTTGCATTTAAACATTTTTAATGAATGGTAATATTACTAGATGAACAACTCTAAGCCAAATGGTTTTACTAAATGAAAATGTTTACTAAAGAAAATAATAACAATGGCAGTTACAAATGTATACTCTGTGTGCTTTGGTAATTTGTCCTAAGCTTTCCCTTCAGAACACAGTTGCAAAGTCCTTGGTTGCTGCTTTAATACTCAGGGAAGTGCTTAGTACTCAGGGAAGAGACTTGCCCAGGGTCAGGCAAGTTCAGTCTGTTGACTCCCTTTGTCCACCTCTTGCCACACAGAGAAAAAATTATGCAAGAAATACATTCATTTTTGTCCTCCACATGGGCACGAGCTGGGGTCGGGGTTCCTCACAGATCACGTTGGAATTTCCCAGGAAGCAGTCATCACAAACCAATCTTCAGCCAGGAGCAAATGAGGATGGATCTTTTCAAGGGAGCTGCTCTTTCAAGAGCCCACCACGGAGGGGATTTGCTGGCGACCCTCACTTCCCTTCTGGATCTGAGCGCGTTTCACAACAAAGGGTTTTCTAAGAATGAAGATTCTAAAAAGTAGCTGGAAAAGAGCTCCTGGCAGTCACGAGGCTGTCATCAGCAAATACTTCACTCACCACATCCTCAGAAACACCAACACCTCTGCTGCTGTTTGGTTCCGCTGTCCTGACAACGGCCTGGCCCTCCTCTCTAAATAGTCCCTGTCGTCCCACCCCCCACCCACCCCCAGGCACCTCTGAGAGAAGTCAGGCAAAGGGCTGGGGCTGGAGGTTTGCACAAGATGTTTCAAAACCTGAAGGGAAAGTTGGTCAAGATTTATCTGGGAGAAGGTGAAGATTTAAAACACCCCGCAAGGATGGTTTAGGTTTGCTTTGCACCTCTCTTACTCGTAAAAGTGTTTAAGGAAGCAGGCACAGCCCCTGGCACAGTTCTGCCCACAGAGTGGGCATTCAGGCAACATTTCTGGATTGGATGGAATGGAGTGAGCTGGCTGTAAGGGAGCCATAACATTTTTTTTCTCAATTGTTTTACAGATGAGGAAACAGACACAGAGAGGTTAAATTAATTGACCAGAGTCACAAAGCAACGTAACCACTGAGCCATGACCCCCTGTGCTGGATATCTTCCCAGTTCAGCCTGCTGAGGCTGTGGGCTGCCTGGGACTCTCTGTTCCCCTGCTTTGCTTGCGCCAGGCTCCACAGGCGACACTGCGGCTTTGTGTCACCCTCCTTGGCACAAGATGAAATCAGGTGGTCCCCATTCTTCCTGTTCTACTCTGCCAAATCTGTGTGAACACATTTCCTGTTCACAGAGCCAGCTTGCCAATTATCTGCTCCAATTAAGACAGCGAGACGTGGCTAAGGCAGTCACTGCCTGCAGCGGGTAGGCCAAGGAGACCCGTGAGGTTGGCAGCGCTGGTGGCAGATCCTCTAGGTGTCTCCATCCCCCGGATGGCCAGTGTATTTCTGCCCCTCGCCCCTCCTTCCCTTTCTGAGACACTAGACTTCCCGGACTGTGTCTTCTCCCTGCCTCCCTTCATATGAACAGAGTCCCAATTCTGTGTCCTGATAAACTAAGGTATACAGAGCTCTTCGTGGTAGAGCGTGGATTAATACTTACCTCTCCCGGATGGAATTAGCTGTCAGATGGCATCGCATATGAGCCTCTTCTGCATTAATGCCCAAAGCCAGAGTCTTTGGCTCTTTGGGTTGGTTAAAACAATGGGAATTTATTGGTTCACAGTTTTGAGGGTAGCAGAAATCCAAAATCAGGCATCAGCAAGGCGATGCTTTCTCCCTGAAGACTGTGGCATCCTGGGGCTGGCTGCCTGGGATCCAGAGTCCTTGGCTTTTCTGCCACATGGCAATGCATGTGGTGGTGTGCTCTTCCAGGTGTTTTCTCTTCCAGGTTCCCCTGACTTCCAGCTTCTCACTGTTCCCTGTGGCTTCTTTCCTGTGGCCTTCTCTGAAGTTGCCACACCTTAACTAAAAATAACATCTTCAAAAAGTCCTATTTACAATGGATTTGCACCCACAGGAATGGATTAAGATTAAGAACATGGTTTTTTTCCTCTAGGGTGTATAATTCAGCATACCATAGCCAGGGTTGCAGCAGATGAATATAAAAATTCATGCCAGGGAGCGGTGTAGTTCAGTTTCACAGACATGCAGTGCATCTACTGTGTTCTCATGTGACATGCCAGGGACACAATATGAAAGGACAAGTTCCCTTCCCCAGAGAGCTTGCAGTTGGAAGGTGGGGTGGGAGTAGAAGGCACATAGAGACAGAGGGTTGTACTGGGCATTGTCTGTCCATGACTGTTAGCACAGTGTCTACACAGTTGTGTTTTGACTTTAATTTTTCTCTGTGTCACTTGGAGAGGCCTCTGTTCTCTTCCAAGCTGAGGCCTCTTTGGCTCAGTGCTGCTTCTATTGCTGAATGCTCTGTATTTCCTTCTTTTTCATTTAGTCAACTGAACTATGCCCTAGAAAAAGTTCCTCAAATATATTTTTACTTTCAACCTTGCAGAAATCCTTCTTGGGCAAAAGCCATGTCCAAACTGTTGGAACTGGGAAATAGCCAGAGATGTGCAAAGGTTATAAAAATAATCTACTTGCAAATTTCTAATTCTTCCTTAGCCACAAAACCCCTCCAGAGGCCAATTTGGCAACAACTTTCAAAGCTTTAATAAAATGTTAATACCCTTTGACCAAGCGATTCCTCTTTTAAGAATTTATACCAAGAAAATAATTAAGGATGTACACAAATATGTAAAAATAAGGATGTTTGTTAAAGCTCAGTTTATAATAATGAAAGATTGGAAACCACCTAGATGTGGTTGTTCCGATGTAATTCCAACCAATAGCAGGAGATCAATGAGTAAGTATGATACATGCCATACAACAGAACACAGCATCCACTTAAAAGGATTTATTTAACATATATTAATTGATTACCTGCTATGTGCCAAGCATTCTTGTAAATAGAATACCTTAATGAATAAACTAGATAATTGGAACTCACTTTCTAGTTATGTGCCGTAATTGTATTTATTGACATGAAAATATGTTTGGGATATATGGTTAAGTGAAAAAAAGGTAGGTTACAAAACCCTAATAATAAGAGCTAACACTTGCACAGCGTTTATTATGTGCCAGGCATCTAGAAGCAGGTTCTAGAAACTTCCCATATATTAAGTCAGTTTATCCATATAAGAATCCAAAAGGACCCTATATTTTTATATTCATCACTATTTGATTGAAAAAGATGGGCATGCGTGCAATAATAATAATGGCTTCTTTCTTTCTCCCACATTTACTTCAAACCCACGCTCTGGATTTGGCCTTTTCCTGCCCCTGGATGAAATCTTTGGCAGATCCCAAAGCCTTTCTGGTCCATTTCAGTCAGTTGGAAGTCTTAGTTCAATAATCGGAATGTCTGAACTTCTTTCAAATTAAAGCCTCCCTCCTCCTGCAGGCCAATC
>JAKSZT010054030.1:39105766-39414508 GCA_026826555.1 Tolypeutes matacus
CAATCTGAACTTCTTTCAAATTAAAGCCTCCCTCCTCCTGCAGGCCAGCTTGCTTCAAGTTGGGAAGCCTGAGGTGGGGGAGAGGGGTTAGTGGCGCCATCTTTCCTCTCGTGGCGCTGTCGCAGCTGGCTTCCTCTTCCCCTCCCCCTTCTCCTTCCCCTCCCCCTTCTCCTTCCCCTCCCTCCTCCTCTTTCTCTCCTCCCCCTCCTTCCTCCCTCCTCCTTCCTCCTCCTTCCCCTCCGGTCACCTTCCCCTCCCTCCACTTCGGTTTCTGACCCTTCCAGGGTTGGGCCTGGGGGAAGGGTGGAGTCCTCCCTGAGCACTGAGCAACCACGGGTTCTCCCCTTTGCAGGCTCTTTCTCTGGCAGGCGCCTTTGCTCTGGAGATCCTTTGTCAAGGATGCTGCCGCTCCTCGACTGGCAGCTTGCTGTTCTCCCCTCCGCGCACGGGTTTCCAGCAGCTTCTCCTTTGGGTCTGCTGTCCTCCTACCTCCTCCTCCCCCTTCCCCCCTCCCACCCCATGCGCTGGAGTCCTCTTGTGTCTTCCGCTTTAAAACAACCCAGGCCAGCTCCCTCCCCGACTCCACGTGATCCACAGGAAACCTCATCTCTACCCACCACGGTGGAAGTGCAGCCCTCTTTCGCTTTGCTCTTAGGCAGGCTTACTTCCAGCCACAGTCTATCACCCGTAGGCATCTCTTAGCAAAAAGTAGACACCAGGCCCAAAACTGCAGGGGACACATGTCCAGAGTCTCCCGAAGACCCTCTCACTTGGCTTGGGATGAGAGGACACACCTTCTTCTCTTTCTCCCTGGGGTAGAGGATGGGGGTTGAGGAGGAGGTAGATGGAGGATCCAGCCCACCAAGAGAGCTCTCCATGAAAGCCTCTCATTAGTCTTGTCCCCTCACTTTTTATAGGCTGGAGGTGGTGGTTGCTTAATGATGCAGAACCAGCTTCCTAATCTCTCAGCCTGCCCTGTCCTGGGTTACGGAAGAGGCATAGCACCTCTATTTGAATATGTAGGACGTGAGACTCTTTGGGTGGATGTTGTATTATTGTCAGCCTTTAGACTTCAGCTAAAAAGCACAAAGAATCACATTTGAACCTCCTGTTACATATGTACACGCACATATCTGAAGGTTTCACTTCAAAATGTTATCAAAATGTCCTTGGGGACATTGAGTGAAATAAGCTAGACACAAAAGGAAGAATGATCTCGCTGATATGAACTAAATTCAATTGTTAGACTTAATGGAGCTGGACTATGAAGTGTAGGTTAGTGGGAGATGGAATGTAGTTTGAGAAAGGGGAGATGATGCTGGATGTCTGTAGAATGTTTAATAAAGTCAATTGTAAATATGTGGTAATGCATGGACTTGATGGTAGCACATTATAATGAGTGTAACACTTGATTTATGGATGTGTTTGTGGCTGAAAGTAGCTAGTGAGGTTAATGTTAGTTGGAAGACAGCTGGAAGATAATATAGGGAATGTTTAACAGTGATTTTGGTGGCAGGCTTGTGGTTAATAATACAAATACAGGAATGTTCTACTACAAGGAGTTTGGAATGTGATGATACATTGGGAAAATGTAACTAATATAATTTATAGACTATAGTTAACAATATTGCACTGTTTTTGTAGCAAAAGCAAAGAATGTACTATATTAATGCTAAAGGTAAAAAAAAGAAGATGGGGTTTGGTTTTGTGAGATATGAATGATTAAGCCTTTTTTTCTCTTCTTCATTATTTTCATTAATAATGAGACCTTGACTATATCATTTAACTAATCTGTGTTCATCTGTATCTTTCTGAACACTGGAGGGACAATTGAGTTTGTTATTGCAATTAGGTGAGATAAAAGTGCCTGGACAGAATTTTTTAGGATTAATGCTTCCATAACTTGTTGAGCTGCCGTTTGTCTGTTATTTTATTTTTTGAATTTGAAATAAAGTTTTCATTTTTAAAATGTTATCAGTGGTTACCTTTGGTATATGGAATTATCTTTTCTCTTTTTTGTTTATATGTGCTTTATCTACTCATCTGGATTTGAACATGCATTCAAAGAAAAATACTTCTTAAAAGAAAACATTCTTCCAGAAAAAATTTCTCCCAGAAAAATGATTGTTTCAGTAATTTATGTCTTTCTAGAAATGTGCCCATTTCATCTAAGTTATCTAATTTATTGACATACTCTTGTTCATAGTATTCCTTTACAATCCTTTTAATTTTTATAAGGTTGCTAGTGATGTCACCACTTTCATTTCTGATTCCAGTGATTTGTGTCTTTGTGCTTTTTTTTTTTTCCTTCATCAATCCAGCTAAAGTTTTGTCTATTTTCTTGATCTTTTCAAAGAATCAACTTTTGGTTTCATTAGGAAACTGGAGGATTTTCTAGAAAACAGTTTCCTATCCTGGGCCATAGCATTTTGGCTGTCCAGGCTCCCCCTGAGATCAGTTTGGACAGTGGGTGCTGCTTTCCACATCTCTTTTGCTGCTCACATGAGCTCTTGGGGTTTCAAACGCCTTTCTGTTCATCGGCTCACATGCTGTAGCCAGCTACCTCTTTAGTACTGAACAGGCAAGTCTCCCATGTAACAAAAGCTTTGAAAAGTTTAGCACACTTTTTGGTCTATTCCTTTATTTTACCCTTTTATTCTTTTAACAAATATTTATTAAGCACCTACCACGTGCCAAATACTGCACTGATCCCTGGAGACAAAATGACCACATTCCCTGAAAAGGATTTTTTGTTTGTTTGTTTTTAGCATTGGGAACCATATTAAAATAGTTTAATTAAACTCATGAACTTTAAATGTCTAGCACATTCATCTATACTTCTGCATGCAGAAATCTGGAAAAAAATCTCCTTTAACCCTCGTTCAGAGGATTCTAATAAATTACAGACACTTCAGAAAGTAGACAGTTTGTCAGGGCTTTCCCTAAACATGTAATTTGGATTGTCTACAAGGATAAAAAGTTTCATTTAGACATTTTCCATAAGTTATCTAAATATTATAAAGATGGTATATACAAAGACATCACATTCTTATTCACCTAGGACGCCTACCCAACTACAGCTGCTAAATGCAAACAGTGAGGTGTACAAGCCAGGAAATGGGGTATTCTGTTCCAGTGTGACTGTGCCATATCCAAGTGCTAGGGGAGCACAGAGAGGGAAAGGAAATAACATCTTCTTGAGATCTTCAGATGATAGGAAGTCAGCCCCTGAAAAAGCCAGGGGTGTGCGGTATCTTCCCAGGTTCCACAACAAGTGTCCCCTAGAGACACAGCTCAGTTCAGCAACTGGACTTCTCTTTAAAATACATACGCATTTCCTCCTAGAAGCTCACATAGTGGTTGGACTTACTGGGGGGTCTGACCCTGCGCTTGTGCGTCTTTTACTCTTACCCAGTTGACAAGGAGCCCTTCCTTGGTAAGAGGCAGACTGATTCAGTGTGTTGAAGGAGGCTTTCTTTCCTTTGACTGTGAACTCCATGTTTCCCTGTGGCTGAGTCCTTACTTGATAAACCTAGCACCCATGGCTTTTCCGCCTGGGCTCTGTAATAGTTCCATGTGACGTGAGTTCCTGATTGAGGCTGGCTGGTTCTCTCTCCTGCTTTTGTCTGCCCTGATCTTTGCTAAATATTTGCCAACTGAGCCTCTACTGATCCTGGAAAAACCAGCAAGAACAGGCAGAAACATCTTTCTCAAAACTCCAGAAAAGAGTTAAAGGATTTCAGGGAAGCGGCTGTGGCTCAATCAGTACGGCTCCCGTTTACCATATGGGAGGCCTCGGGTTCAGTTCCCGGGGCCTCCTGGTGAAGGCAAGCCCGCCCGCACGGCGTGGTTAGCTGACCCAGCGAGCGCGAGCAGCAAGGGGGGGATAAATGAATAAATAAATAAAATCTTAAAAAAAAAAAAAAAAAAATGATTTCAGTAACTGGGCAAGCACTGAATCAAGAAAAATTTCACTTAAAAGTGGCAGGAGCTCATGGAGCCTGGCTGAATCCTCACATACCACTCACCTGCTCAGTACAAAGGGAACCCACACTTCCAGTGCCGATTCCTGGAGAGCGTGGAGGAGCCCTTGTGCATATACAGGGAGTGTGTAGGTCTGGCCTAATTGTCTGGTGGGACTCGCTGTCCCAGAGCTTGCCGTGCATGTAGAAGGTGGCTCACTGAGCTCTCCTACAGAATGTTGTAGGAGAGCAGTCAAGGCATGCTGTCTAGGGCAAGGGATTGCTGGCTGCCGGACATACAGTGCAGTGCCTGAGTCCATGTCAAAAATGTTTCCTAGGGAAGAAGGGACATTTTTTAGATCTGTGTAAATGGGTGAATTCCCAGGGTCAAATGCACATGCACATGCCCAAAACAAGATGACTGTGCAGAAAGGATCAGGGAGGCCCTAAACTTTGGCCTAGAGCTATTCTCTCAATTCATGGTATGGATAAGCCCTGAAGGACACAGGACAATCTGCAAAGTCTGAGAAAGGTATTTACTTTTTTTCTTTCTCCTCCTCCTCCTTCTCTTCCTTCCTCTTCTTCTCTTCCTTTTCTTCTTTAATGTTAGCTTCTGGAAATTAAACAAAAATCTGTCATAACACTAGCTGGGTACAAGCTTAAGGAACAGGTGCCTCATAGTCTAAATTCCAGTAATTACATATCATTAAAATATCAAAATGTCCAAGTTTCAACAGAAGGCTACAAAACATACAAAGAAACAGGAAGTGATGGGAAGTGGCTGTGGCTCAATCAGTAGGGCTCCCGTTTACCATATGGGAGGCCCCGGGTTCGGTTCCCGGGGCCTCCTGGTGAAGGCAAGCCCGCCCGCACGGCGTGGTTAGCTGACCCAGCGAGCACGAGCAGCAAGGGGGGGATAAATGAATGAATAAATAAAATCTTTAAAAAAAAAAAAAAAAAAAAAAAAAGGATTTCAGTAACTGGGCAAGCACTGAATCAAGAAAAATTTCACTTAAAAGTGGCAGGAGCTCATGGAGCCTGGCTGAATCCTCACATACCACTCACCTGCTCAGTACAAAGGTGGTGACCAGGCAAAGGAGAAGATTAAAGCATTACAAATCAACAATGTGGAGGATCAGACCTAGGACATACCAAACAAAGACTTTAAAATATGGTTCCAAATATATTCAAAGAGCTGAAGGAAAACATGGACAAAGAACTAAAGGAAATCAGGAAATCGACAGATGGACACAAAGAGAATATCAATAGAAGAAAATTATAAAGTGAACTAAATAGAGCTGAAGATCACATTAACAAAAACGAAAAAGCTCCTCGAGGGGTTCAACAGTGGATTGGAGCTAGCAGAAGAAAGAATCAGTGAACTTAAAGGTAAGACAGGGAAGCAGCTGTGGCTCAATCAGTAGGGCTCCCGTTTACCATATGGGAGGCCCCGGGTTCGGTTCCCGGGGCCTCCTAGTGAAGGCAAGCCTGCCCGCACGGCGTGGTTGGCTGACCCAGCGAGCACAGGCAGCAAGGGGGGGATAAATGAATTAAAAATAAAATAAAATAAAATAAAGGTAAGACAAAATATCCAGTTTGAGGAGCAGAAAGTGAACCGATCCTGAGGAAACTGAGACACCATCAAGTGTACCAATATACGCATTGTGGGAGTCCCAGAAGGAGAAGAAAGATAGAAAGGGCCTGAGAGAATATTCAAAGAAATAATGGCTGAAAATTTCCCAAATTTAACAAAAGACATGAAGATACACATCCAAGATGCTGAAAGAACTACAAACAGGATGAATCAAATAGACCCAGACTGTGCCATGTTATAAATAAAACTGCTCATTGCCAAAGATAAAGAGCCATTTCTGAAAGCTACAAGGAAGAAGCAATGTGTCATGTGAATGGGAGCCCTAATAAGACTAAGTGCCAGTTTTTCATTGGAAACCATGGAGGAAAGAAGGCAGTGGCAAGACATATTTAAAGTTCTGAAAGCAAAAAATTGGCAACCAAGAATTCTATATCTGGCAAACTATCTTTCAAAAATGAGGGAGGAATCAAGACATTCCCTGATAAACAGAAGTTGAGAGACTTTATCACCACTAGACCAAACCTATGCGGAAGTTCTGCAGGTTGAAAGGAAAGGACACTAGGCAATTGATTGAAGGAACATAAAAAAATTAAGATCTCTGGCAAAGATAATGATATGGGTAAGTAGAAATACCAATACTATCGTATTTTTTATTTGTAACTCCACTTTTTACTTCCTACAGGATCTAAAAGGGAAATGCATAAAATGTAACAATAAATCAATGGTTTGGGGCTCATAATGTATAAATATGTAATTTGTGACAAGAACTACATAAGATGGGGGCATGGTGAGGTATAGGAACAAAGCTTACTAAAGCTATTGAAGTTAAGCTGATATCAAAGCAAACAAGATTGTTATAAATTTAAGATGTTAAATTTAAGCCCCATGGTAACCACAAAGAAAATATCAGAGACTATGCAAACTCATAGGGACAGAAAGTATGGCATAGGTTAGCAGGGGTGGAGGGCAGTGATGATGCGAGTTAATGCAAAATGAGTGCAGAGTTTCTGTTTTGGGGAAGGGAAAATTATAGTAATGGATTGTGGTGAGGGTACTGCAACATTGTAAAAGTGATTAATCCCGCTGAATGGTTTGTTTGGGAGGGGTTGAGGTGGGAGCATTTATGTTGTATATATGTTTGCACAATTTATAAAAAAGAAAGAAAGATAAATTTAAAAGATTATGATAAGTAAATGCAATACATGGTACCGGATGGGATCTAACAATGGAGGAGAAAAGGTTCAAAAAGACATTCCTGGGACATAAGAAAAAAATGGAATATAGAATTAAGTTCTATATCAATGTTAAAATTTTTGAACTTGATAACTACACTTAAGGTGACTATATAAGTGAATATCCTTGTTCGTAGGAAATGTACATCAAGATTATGTGCTTAAGGAATATATGTGCAACCTGCTCTCAAATTTTCAGAAAACAGAAAGAATGACAGAAGGAGGGATAAATGGCTAGAATGATATGGCAAATATGGCAAAATGTCCAAATTGGCAGATCTGGGTACCTTGTGGGGGGCATGTTGGGGTTCTTTGTATGGGGTTTTTCTATTTTTGCAACTGTCCTGTAAATCTGACATTATTTCAAAATAAAAATTTAACAAAATAAAAACCTATTGGTCCTGACTCAGCTAGGACACACTCTGTGGGTCCTCACCCTGACCTGTGACAGCACCTCCCCGTTGAGGTGGATCTAGGAGGGGCCATGGCTTTCTAAAAGGGGCCGTCCTTAGATGACAATTTATGATTCTCTCATGTGACCATGGGGGTGCGCACGGCTGCAAACCAGGGGCCCCGATGAAAGTCCAACAAAGGCCCTTGATGAGTTTCTGGGAGACGTTGGCTCTCCAAAGACGAGCCGGGAAATTCTCTCCAAATGCTGGAATCATTCCCCTTTTAAGGCAAGCATCACTCATTGCTGAGGGCAATCTCCCTGGTTGATCGCAGATGTAATCAGCCATCTATGCAGTAAACTCACGGATGACTAAAGCCCATAAATGTCCTTACAATTAGCCCAGTGCTTGCTTGACCAAACAATTGGGCACAGTTACCTGGCCGAGTTGACACATTAGCCTAAGCATCACATCCTTGTATCTTGTTAATCCTTCCTTAAGCAAAGTGATCACTAATCTCATTTGTGTGAAGTGGCAGACACATTGCTCTATGTGGGCTCATGGCTGTCAACTAAATGACCCTGTGTGTCTCTCTGGATTCCCAGTCTTTGCTTCCCCGAATCCAATCCATGCACCAACCCCCTACCCTGGTTCTGACAGTTTCTGGCTCATCTCACGAGAGCCTATTTAACCACAAGTTAAAGTACTTAACTCAAATACCAATAGAGTGGTTTTGTGTTCAAGGATCCCGAGAACAAGAGATCAAAGGGCATAGAGCTGAAATAAAGAAGAGAATATAGAAAAGATTTCTGTCCCCATTTATTGGTTCCAAGGCCAGCCAACCCAGGGCACATTTTTAAAGTAGGGAAATGTTGTCCCCTCCATGTACCCTCTTTACATCCACATTTCACTTCCAAAGTACTGGACGGAGCCCTGAGGCGTCCACACTGTGCATGCTTCCCAGGCTTGCCCAATTCAAGTCCCCCTCACCCCACACCCTCGCTACTACCTGCCTCACCTCCTCCCCAAAAAGACTTCGGCTTCACTCAGTGTACCTGACCCCGGCTCGGTTTTGGGAAGACACCGGTCTGAACTTAGAGCCTCTCAACCTCCCTAAGGGTCTACTCTGTGCTAAACACGCTGCCAGGTGCTGGGTATGCAAAGGTCAGCAGGATGGCCTCCACCCTGCAGGAGCTCACAGCAGACAGCTGGCCGCTGCATTCCACTTGGCAGAACTACTTGGTTTTCCAATGGGCAGCATTTGGGCAGTTTTGCAGGAGGTGAGGAGGCCTCCACTGGGCCGCCAGCCCTCTCTGGAGAGTTAGTCCCCTCCACTGGTCTTTCTTTTCAAGACTCTGCCTCTTCTTTGACTCCTGAATGCATAGATTCTCTAAAAGCTCAAAGTTCCTTCCCTGTTCATCAACAATTGAGGGACTAGGTATGCAGGAGACCTTGTACATGATTATATAGTTCATTGGTTGGGTTTTTGTAAGCCCCAGTCTGCTCATGGAGCAAATTAAAACACCATTCAACTAGCCTGGAGAACAGGCCACTCTTCTGGAGATATCTTGCACCAGAAAAAGGAAAAAGAAAGTTAGACTAGTTCTCAAACAATATCTCCTTTTCCTCACCAGGTGGCAACTACTTTCATGAAAGGATCTGATGAATGTATGCATTTTTGGATTGTAACAAGGGGCGACATCCTAAAACAGTGCTTCTCAATAGCTATAAAAAGACTCATGAGATAATTGGGGACGTTTGAACATTGCCTAGATATATGATGATTTTAAGGAATTATTGTTAGTTTTTTTGATTTTAGGAGTTATATGGTATAAATTTGAAAGCCCTTATCTTTTAGATCTACATAATGGCGTATACATAGATGGAATATGTTATCTGGAATTCACTTTAAAATACTCCAGAGTGGGAGGGAGTGAAGCACGAGGAGGTATATTTGAGATGTGATTGGTCATACCATGGTAGTTGTTGCAGCTGGCTTACAAACGCATGACGGTTTGTTATCCTATATATATATATATTGTACCTTATTTTTGTGCTTGCTTGAAAAAAAGCAAAAGAGATAAAAACCAGGGCTTTTCAAACTTCCATTTAAGTACTGCTAACCACAGAGGAGAGCAGAAGTACACATGCCCCAGAAGGAAGTGTGGATGTAGCATGAAGGAGCCTACGGCAAAGAAGCTCTCTCTTTGAAATGGATTTTATAATCTACTAAATTACCAATTATTTCCAATGTAATTTTTTTTTAAGTTTTAAATTACTGGGTAGAGGAAGAAAACAATTTTTGTAGCAAGCTGACACAAGGTTCCTCTGTGATGTGTCTTGGAACACCCCTTCTTGGAGCAGTTTTGCTAAAAAGATAAGCTCTTGTATGGTAGCTGGGTTGGCCTAAAGTGGAACAGAGCTACGGGTAAGCACTCTCTCTGAGAGAACCTCCCACTCTCACAGGTTCCAGGGATTAGGTCGTGGATATCTCTAGGGCCACATGGATGTCTCATGACACACTTAAAGAGTGTCTGCATTTCTGGTCAGTTTCTTTTACTTTCTCTGGGAAAAACTGGTCAAATGCTTTTCTCAACCAGGAAAGAAAGTTGAAATTATTTTTTAACCACTGTCTCCATAATTTAAACACATATAAATACAATAGGTATCTCTTTACCCATGATCCCAACAACCAATCCTTTCTATCCAACTCTTAATTTTTGTCGAAGCAAATGCTCATGTAGAGTAAAATAATTCAGTTTTGTTTTACAATTATTGATTCAGTAATGATACTGAAGCCTTAAAAATACTTGCAAAATAAGGCAAATTTGTAAACCACTACTTTTGTTGTGGTTGTTAAGGACTTCCTGCATTGTGCATGGGTTTGTTGTAGGATCTACTCTAACTGGTTTAAACAAAAATTAATTTATTATAGGGTATTAAAGGACTTAAAAATCATTAAAAGGGGAGCAGATGTAGCTCAGTGGTTGAGCGCCTGCTTTCCATGTTTGAGGTCCCAGGTTTCATCCCCAGTACCTCCTGAAAAAAAAAAAGTCATTAAATGACTTCAAAAACTGAGGAAATAGACTCTAGGAAGAAATTTCCAGGAGAACTCAAAACTGGGCCATCACCTGTAATCTAAGCATCTTTTAAAATATTAAAACAAACAAACAAACAAAACTGGGCCATCAAATAAGTTACTTCCTCTTTCTTTCTGTGACCCTAAGAAGGAATCAAGTAAAGGAACAGGACAAGCCAAGCTTGTTGATATTGTGGTAATAATGGAAATCAATAGAATAAAAAATTAGATTTGATGTTAGGGGAAGGAAGAGGAGAGACTAGAAAACTTAATCTAATAATTTTATTTGTGTATCTACTTATGTATTCATTTATCTGTTTTTCTACCTACCTACCTACCTACTAATTTATTTTTCAAAGTGGTAATCTTATGTTTATCTCTTACACAATACAGAATTACACAAAGCACCTTCCTGTCAATTAATATCACACCCAGAGGTAACTTCTCTTAACAGTTTGTTATGAATCCTTTAGACTTCTTAATGTATATATACAAATATATTTAAGCATACTATATTAAACAAATAGATAAACACTACACATACTATTCTATAATCTCCATTTTTACACTTAACAATACACTATGGATGCTTTTTGATGTTACTACATGTATATTAACCCTATTGATAATTTCATAGTATTTCATTGTAATCAATGTAACTGATTTTAACATTCCCAGTTGATGGGCACTTAGGTTATTCCAAATGTTCTCTATTGTAACCTGTGTTGCAACATATTTTTAAAAATATTTATACATTTTTGCACACTTATCCTATTATTTTCTTGGGACAAATGCCTTAAAATTGAATTTCTAGGTTAAATGTAAACATCCAAAAATTGCATTGACAGCCCTCTAGAAAGGTTATTACAATGTATACTCCTACCAACACCTGAGCCGTATCAGATTACATGACCTTGAAAATCTTTGCCAGTTTTATGGATAAAGAGACTATTCTAGAGATTGATCTATAGCCCTTTTGTGATGTTTTTGTTACTATTGATAACAAAACTAGGGATTGATAGCCTTGTAAAACTCACTAAGACACTTTCCCTCTCCCTTCAGCCTATCCTTTGGAACAGTTGAAATAAGAGAGGAGTTACTTGCTCCTCCAAAGACTGGTAGAATTCACTGGGTAAGCCTTTGAACTGGTGTTTTGTTGGGGATGAAAGTATGTAGGTGTTTGACAAACTTTTTCACTTTAACTATGGTTATTGGGGTATTTGAATTTTAATTTTTCTATTGAGTTATTCATTTTATCTAAATGTTCAGATTTATTGGTATATATTCTTATATTAAAATTTACTTTACCTATTACTATACCCCCTTTTCACTTCTAATGCTATATATTTCTGGTTTGCTCTTGTTTTCATAAACAGATTTGGAAGAAGATTTTCTACTTAATTGTCCTTCAAAGTAACAACTCTTAGTTTTGTATATTAAGGGGTCTTTAGTTTTCTAATAAATTAGATTATGCTTTTTGTTTTTATTAAATCTTACTTTATCCTTCATATTATTTTCTAGTTTCTTTATTTCAACATTTCATGTTTATTAGTAAAAGCATTTAACCTTATGAATTTGCTCCTAAATATATCTTTTACTGTGTATTTTTCTTTGTTAATGTCTAAATTATCTATAATTTCAGTTTTGTTTTCCTCTTTGACATAAATTTGTATGACTGTTTCCAAGTAATATAATTTTGGAGGAGGGAAACTTGCTTTTTCTTATTAATTTCTTGTTTCATTGCATTGTGGTCAGAGAATGTGGCAGTGTAATTTTTACTTTCCCAAATTTTTGGACAAGGATATGTATTTTAGTTAGATACAAAATCCTACATGTATCTCTTCATTCAAGCTAAGTATATATAATCCAAATTCTCTATATCTCAGTTGTTTTGTTCTAGGTATTCTGTAAATTCAGAGGGAGATTTGTTTAAATTCCCATTCTAATTGTGATTTTGTCAAATTCTCTACATACTTCTAACAATTTTTGCTTTTAGTTATTTGTCCATAAATGGTCACTATTATAACATCTTCTTGATGTAATATACTTTTGTCAAAATAACATATCTCTTTTTTTTAAATTTTTTTTATTTTAAAGATTTTATTTATTTATTCATTTATCCCCCCCTTGCTGCTCTTGCTCGCTGGGTCAGCTAACCACGCCGTGCAAGCGGGCTTGCCTTCACCAGGAGGTCCCGGGAACCGAACCATATGGTAAACGGGAGCCCTACTGATTGAGCCACAGCCACTTCCCATAACATATCTCTTTTCATCCTGCTTTTTTGCCTCAAATTCTGTTGTCTGATATATATATTGCTTTTGTTCAGTGTTTTCTCAGCCCTTATTTTTAGTGTTTTTATTTTTAGTGTTTTCATTTTTAGTATGTCTTGTTAACAACATACCTAACTTTGCTCTTTAAAAATATCCTTTGTAGGTCTCTAGTTGAGAATTTAATGTGTTCCATTTACAGTGGTCACTGTGTTTCCATCAAATTTTTAAAAAAGATTTACTTATTTATTTCACCCCACCCCCTCGTTGTTTGCATTTGCTGTACCTGTTGTGTGCTAGTCTTCTTTTTAGGAGGCACCAGGAACCAACCTGGGACCTCCAATGTGGGCGGGAGGCACCTAATCGCTTGTGCCACCTCTGCTCCCTGCTTTGCTGTGTCTCTCATATTTTCCTCACGTCTCTTGACGCATCATCTTGTTGCGTCAGTTCACTGTGCCTGCCTGTTGCGTCAGCTCGCTATCTTGCTTGTCTTCTCTAGGAGGCATCGGGAACCGAACCTCCCAAGTGGTAGGCAGGAGCTCAATTACTTGAGTCACATCCGCTTCCCTCCATTACATTTTAAATTCCTGTGAGGAAATCTCCCTGCCTGCAGGGGTTTTCTTTCTAACTGGGGAGACAAATAAGTCATGCAGATGACTTTAGCTCACACAATTTAGCCTTAGGAGTTCATCTAATCCAAACCGCTCTTTGACAGATGAGGAAACAGACTTAGTGGCAAAGCTGGAACTACCTGCTAAATTTGAACTTAAGCCCGTAATAGCTAATATAATTTCATGAAGGTCCTGCTCGGATCAAATGACAATCCGTAGCATTGGTTGGCACTTGAATATATTTAATGTCAATGTTCGTATAAAAACCCAGTGTTTCCCATGGAGTGGCACATGTACCACAGAAGGCATGGTATAATTTTTGGTGGTGCACAGATAAATAGGTTTAATCTCAATAGTTATATATTTATTTTTGTGTATATTGGGAAAAACTATGTATCTAGCACACACTTTAATCACTATTAAAACTTAGAATAACATTAAGTATAAAGAAAACAAACAAACAATTGTACAGGTGACAATGAGATATGAATGTTTAGGAAATGCTGATTTTAGATACCTAAATCTGAGGCTTAGATAACTGTCGGTTCATTCCTGGATCTGTCCCTTATGAGGCTTAAGTAAAATAAGATATGTAAAAGGCCTGGCTTAGTAAATCTTTGGCTGAGCTATTTCTCTAATTTCTCTCTTGTTACTCCTGTCTCCTCAGATTGTAAAATCCTTCAGTGACAGGAAAAAAAATACTACTTTCCAAACTTAGAAGGCATTATAATATGGGATTTTTATGTTCCAGAAAAAAAGTGACCCAGATGAGCCAATGAGCCTGTTTATTTCTGAGTTTTATTTTTTCAATCTGATTAAAGTCATTAAATATATTAGCACCAACAGAAGGGATAGATTTATTGATCCTAGATCAGGCATATAGCAAGATCAATAGAAAGGATCTTTACCTTCTAGAATCCAAATTAGCTTCCACAGTCATGTGGTTATTGGGAAATCCAGCTCTCCTTTTAGTGAGATGCATGAGTTGCTTATTTGGCTCTCAACAGCAAATTGAGTGCTATGCTAATAAGTACACCTGGTATCTGACAATTCTAACTCATTTTAACCCTTATTATATAAGTTATAAGTTACAACTTATTATGCTCCTCCTCTTGGATCCCTCAAGTAACTACCATTCGCTCATTCATTCATTCACAGATACTTGTGTACCTACCATGTGCCAGGCCCTTCAGAGAAAACATGGTACTTGCTGTGCTCTAGGAGCCCACTTAATAAATATCTGCTAAGTGATTTATTATCTGGCTTAAAAACAATAAAGACTTTTTCCTTAGGGAAGTCATTATACTGTGTAACTGGGGACATAAAAAATATATATATTTTTTAACTATCAGATTTCTTAAGTTAACCAAAAAAAGTTTCATGAGAGAAACTCTGAAAGTCATTTTTCTGAAAATATACTAAAACTGTCTGAACTAGGTGATTTTAGAAATCCAGTTTGGAGACAATACCACCCACATCTGGGTATGTCCAGCCCAATCTGAAATTCTCTAGCAGAGTCAAGTGAAAGAGGAGGGACTGTCTTGGAGAACTTTCCAACTAGTTGGAAAATTAAGTTGGGCCTCTCCACCCCATAGCTCATACAGCAACTTTGTGCAAATTAGAAAAAGGCAGCCCCTCCTGGTAGACATTACAAGATGGCACCCTGCCAGAGCAACAAATTACGAAAAAACACCCTTTCCCGATACTGACCTAGCAAGGAGCATCTTGGCAAGTGGAGCTCGGGCTGATTTCAGCCACACCCACCCCCTCTGTTGCGTGGCTTTGCGTGGGGCACAGTGGACACAGCTGTATGTGGCAGTGCAGCTAATGGGAACAACTGAATAATAGAACTGAACACAACGAAGAGATAATCATGTGGCATAAACTGTGACTCTTGTGAAACAGGGGTTTTAAAAATGTCTAACTTTAAAAATCTTTTCAAAATTATGGCCTTAGCCCAAGAAGAAAGTTTCCTCACATTGCCTTTAGGAAAACAGCTTTAGAAAAAACTCCACATTATTCAGATTAGCTCTTTTGTCCAGAGATTACTCTCATATCAGCCACAAGAATCCCTGACAGCGTGAGGGTTAAATGTTTTAAAATTCTCTTCCAGCGGAAGCCCTATCTTGTTGCCTAGTGACTGCGGCGTTGCTTGCTGCTGTCACTCACCTTGTCTCCAGAGAGTTATCCTCCACTCTCATAAGGAAGGTTATGATTGGACAAAGGTGACATCATAGTGCATAAAGGAATGGCTTCTCTTTGTCAAGACAGCAGCAAGATGATTCAAGAATTGGTACCAAAGTCTTTTGGCTCCTTTGTTTTGTTTAATACAGAGTTAAAAAAATTTTTATGAAACATTTTATTTCTTGCAGAGCCAATATGGCAGGGTTAGTAATGGATTGTTGTCCATGAAATATCTATTGATATAGATTATCTTCATGTCAATTTAATCAACGCTAGCCCAGCCAAAACCTTTTCCCCCAAGCACTTGGTCAGCACTTGAGAAACTGAATAGATTACAGGCAGAAAATGACTACCCGGCAGCTCATTATCCCACCATTTGTTGAAGAGTGGAATTTCACACAAGGCAGGTTCTTGCTGGTGCTTATCTGAGAAGTACCTAAAGTGGTTCCAAAGCATCAATTTCAAGGACAGCCTCATAATAAGACTTCAGGGCACATACATGAAGCATCAAAAGGGTATAAAAAAATGGATTAAAGGTGAAAGCAGTTGGAGAAATCTCGCACATTTTAGATAATAGACAAGCTCTTTTTGATTGCTTTTGAAATTTACTTCACACGCTTACACTGCTTTAAGACACAAGACGGATAGTTTTTATTTTATTTTATATTTTTGCACTGATTCTTGAATATTTCAGCCATTGAAGACATTATCAATATGATTGCAGTGTCAGTTGCAGATTCATTATGCCAGGCTGCTATAGTTAATCATCTGTTAAATGCTTTCTTTTCTTGGTAAATAGTCAGTATACAGCATAGTCACAGCTGGTATAATTGGATAATTGCTTCCAATTAATGCTCTATTTCAAAAGCTGCAACTCCATATAAAGCTTATAGTTGAGCTGTAACAAAGGCAAACCCTGTGGGAAACAAGAGGGAGTAAAAATTCCTTTCTGCAATTCTACTGGAAAGCAATTAGAGAGAAAACTAATAAATTATATATGGCCCTGCTTTTACCTCCACTGATAAGAAACCTGTAGTGTGTCAGCGGACGTGTAAGTACACCACTGCCCCGTCCAAAAGCTGACCGCAAGTATTTGAACATTGTAATCTCTTATTTGAATCACCAACCTTATTCTTAACGTGAATTAAAGCTGACCATACATTTCCTGGGAGAAAATTCATCTAAAAAGAAGATAAAATAGTATTTATGCAGAATCAAGTTATAAGGAAACACTTATTCTCAAAATTATCAACTAACACTTTCATTCATGAAAAAATAATTTTATATACAACTAAGAATTTAGGTTGGTGTGCAAGTGAAGGCAGAAAGTGGGTGGGAGTTCTTTTAGATGAAATCTTGCTAGATGAGGGGAAAGGTCTGTTACTGACATGGTTCTTGCTCATTTGACTAGAAAGATACCAAACATCTGGGTTCTTAAAGCATTTCCTTGGTGGTAGTTACTTGAGGGATCAGTAAGTGGATGAGCCAGATTACAGTGTTGTAGAGTTGATATTACTAATTTGATCAAGATTCAGTTTTTTATTTACTTTTACTCTACTTAAGGGATTTAATACTGTAAACAGGATCATAAGAGAATGTTTAATGAATTACTTAGTGAAACCTGCCAGATAGGTTAATTGTAAAATTATCCATCTATTCCTTTAATGCCCTAAAAAACTTGGATAGCTTAGTTCCAGTTATGTTCAAAAGTAATAAATATGTATTTTACTAGACTTTTCAGTAATGTAGGCTGACCTTTTACTAATCAGAAGAGGTAAGATTTTACCATAGGAAAGAACTTCTAATAAGATAGTGTTATACATACCAGGTTAGAGAAACCCTTTCTTTCTTAAACTCCTGGAGTCATTTTGACTTGAAGGGTACTCAAAACAGGCTCTAGTGTACTGGATATACTGTTTTGTCAGATAGTATTTAAGAATATCTATTTTAGATTTACTATGAAACAACAACAACAACAACAACAAAGAAACAAAGATTTACTATGAATGATCTCCAAATCTCAGGGTGTGATAGTGATCTTTTAAAAATGTAATTTTGATCCCATCACTCCTCTGGTCTTAAATTCTAAGTTTTTACCACAGTAAGAACTCTGAATGATGTGCCCCTGGAACCTGGGTACTTCTCAGACCTCATCTCCTACAGGTCTTTCCTTGGCACAATCTCTTCCAGGCACAATAGCTAGAAATGAATTGAATTGTGGTCCTCCCCACCCCGCCCCCCAAGATATGTTCAGGGCCCAACCCCAGGTCCTGTGAATGTGTACTCATTTGTAACTAGCATCTTTGAAGACGTTATTGTTATTGATTAAGATAAGGCCAAACTGGGTTAGGGTGGGCCCTAGTCCAATAGGAATGATTTCCTTTTAAGGAGAGGAAATTGGATACAGTGAAAAAGAGACAAACAAATGCACACACAGAAAGAGAGAGAGGAGAGCCACGTGACGGAAGCAGAGGTTGAGTTATGCTGCCAAGGAATACATAGATTGGCGGCCACCCACCTGAAGCCTGGGGATAGGCATGGAAGCATGACCCTGCCCACACCTTGATATCGGATCTTTGGCCTCCTGAACCATAAGATTCAGTTTTAAATTTTACTTTTACTCTATTATTTTTACTACTATAAAACCAAATTTCTCTTGTTTAAGCCAACTAGTCCCTGGTACTTTGCTACAGTAGCTCTGGCAAACTAAGACACTATCCCTCACGAACCATCATAGCGCTGAGTCTCTTCTTTTGTCTTTGCCATTTCCTCTGCCTTCACTGTTCCCTACCTAGATTGTTTTTCCTCCATATTTGTATATCTTGCTCTTTCATTGCATTCTGATCTCTGCTCAAAGACCACCTTAAGTTCTTCCTGTCCACCCAACCTAAAATAGCAACTCTCGCCCTCTCTTTCTTCCCCTTCCCCACCTTATTTTTCTTCATAGCATTGATCACTTATTGGTAATTTATTTCAATTTTTATTTTGTCCTTTCCTTCCCCCTAGAAAGTAAGCTCCACGAGGGCAGAGACTTTTGTCTATTTGTTCACTGTTAAACAACCATAGACTGGAACAGTGAGCATATCTAATAAGTAAAGAGTTGTTGAAATCAATGGGCAACCATTTTTCTTATGCCTGGATAATCCTATAACCTGGTAATGAAGGCCCACACAGATTTAGGAGTTAGACTTGAGTTTTAGCCATTTACTGGTTAGTATGACTATGGGCAATTTAAGCCCCTTGAGCCTTGACTTCCACACTTAAACTTGATAACATTTATCTCTTTAACCTCATGGGGCTGATGTGATATGAACATTGAATGAAATAACAAACAATATATAAAATGCTTAACTGAGTTCTTGCCATGCCTGGCAAGCAGAAAACACTCAATAAGCAGTCATTATAACATTTCAGATAATATCTATCACAGATGCCAAAAGCAAATTCAGGCAGTTCTTAATGTAAATAAATAAATAAATAAGTATATAAGCCATTTAACAACTAGCAACTGTTCCTACATCTTCCCAACTCTCCTCATAAATGCTTTTTTCCTACACGTTATACAACTGCATATTTTTATTTTATTTTTTTCTGTTTTTTTAACATTTATTGTAAGTCAATATAAGTACATAGCACTAAGTATCATATATTTTCATAGTTCTCAAAACAAACCAGCATAGGGTTTTTGCAATTCACTGAGTTCTGTGTTTTAACATTGAGTTAAATCAATATAATTACATAGCACTCAGTAAAGCATGTATTTTGTATAGTTTACAGTGCTAATAAACATAGTGTTTTCACAATCACTAAGTGAGGTCTGTGTTTTTTTGTTTTTATTTTTTTTATTTATTTTATTTTTTATTTTTTTTACCGGGAGGTACTGGGGATCGAACCCCGGTCTCTCCATATGGTAGACGGACGCCGAACCTCTTGAGCCACATCCGTTTCCCTGTTTTTTTGTTTTTAACTCAGAAACGTTTTAATGTTTCTTTCCCCCTAATCCATCTCATAGTCCACATGGGAACCATCAGTGTAACTTGAGGGTTTTTAATTCAACTATCAGCTCTGAAGCCAATAGAATCTGCCCAATCTATTTCGACTTTTATCATCTGTAACTTACTAACAAATTTTTATTAACTCTCTTACTCTGGAGTTCAAATAGGGCGAATTATTTTTGTTTTGCAAAAAATGAACTAGACTACCAAGAAGATTTTCTCCTCTTGTATGTATCTGACTCTTAAGTCTTCTGCCACACCTAAACCTCGGCTCTAGGAAATCACTGACCGGTTTTCTATCACTATAGAGTGGATATGATTTGTCTTTTCTGAAGTACATGTAAATTGGAATCACATGGAATGTATTCTTTTGCGACTGCTTTCAACTACATTGTTTAGAGCACCAGTAATTAATTTCTGGGTAGTGGTCTACTGTAGTAATTCACCGTAATGTGTTTATCTATTATTCACCTGTTGATGGACATTTAGGTTGCATCCAGTTTGGGACTATTATGAATGAAAAATGCTATGAACATTTGCTGCTTTGAACATTCCTGTGCAAATATTTTGTTTCTCTTGGGTAAATAGCTAAAGTGAAATTGCTGGGTCATATGAAAAGTGCATGTTTATATAAGAAACTGCCAAACTATTTTCAAAACTGGTTGTATTTTTACATTCCCACCAGCTATATATGATTCTCAATTGCTCTACATTAAAAACAAAACACACAAAAAACAGTGTTTTCAATCTTTTAAATTTTAAACATTCTAATGGGGGTATAGTGGCATGCCATTGTGTTTTTAATATGCATTTCCCTGATAACTAATGTTATTGAGCATCTTTCCTTGGACTTATTAGTTATTCATGTATCTTTTGTGAACTGTCGGTTTGAATCTTTTACCTATTTGTTTACTAGTTTTTTGTCTTCTTAAAATTGAGCTGGGGAAGCAGATGTGGCTTAAGCGACCGAACTCCTGCCTACCATGTGGGAGGTCCTGGGTTCGGTTTCTGGTGCCTCCTGGAGAAGATGAGGAAGACAGTGAGTTGGTGTGATGGGCAGGCACAGCGAGCTGACACAACAAGATGATGCAACAAAGAGACACAAAGAGGAAAAACGATGAGAGACACAACAAACCAGGGAGCTGAGGTGGCTCAAGTGACTGAGTGCCTCTCTCCCACATGGGAGGTCCCAGGTTCAGTTCCCAGTTCCTCCTAAAGAGAAGGCAAGCAGACATAGAGAGCATATAACAAATGGACACAGAGAGCAGACAGCAAGTGCAAACAATGGGGGGTGGGGGGTGGGGGGAATAAATAAAATAAATCTTTTTAAAAAAAATATTAAGCTGTAGGAGTTCTTTATATATTCTGAATACAGCCCTTTGTCAGATATATGTATTATGAATATTTTCTCCCAGTATGTTGTTTGCCCTTTCATTTCCTTAATGAAGTCTTTGGAGAGCAAATGTTTTTAATTTTGATGAAGATCAGTGTCTTAAATAACTAGGGTGGCCATAACAGAGTACCACTAACTAGATGGCTTAAAAACAACAGATGTTTATTGTCTCACAGTTCTGAGGTCTAGAAGTACAAATAGAGTGTTGGCCATGTTCCTTCTGAGACCTATAGGGAGAATCTTTCCTTCCTTCTTCCTAGCTTCTGGTGGTTTGCTGGCAGCTCTTGGCATTCATTGGCTTATAGCTGCAGCACTTCAATCTCTGCCTCCATCTTCACATGCCCGTCTCCCTGTGTCTCTCTTCTCTTCTTTTTTTTTTTTTTAAAAGATTTTATTTATTTATTCATTTATCCCCCCCTTGCTGCTTGTGCTCGCTGGGTCAGCCAACCAGGCCGTGCGGGCGGGCTTGCCTTCACCAGGAGGCCCCGGGAACCGAACCCGGGGCCTCCCATATGGTAAACAGGAGCCCTACTGATTGAGCCACAGCCGCTTCCCTCTCTTCTCTTCTTAAAAGATAGCAGTCAGTCTTTAGAACTGTGTAATTTAAAAGTTGCTGTGATGGTTAGGCTAATGTGTCAACTCAGCCAAGTAGTTGTGTCCAGGTGTTTGTTCCAGCAAGCACTGGGCTAATTGTAATACAAGAGCATTTATGAACTTCAATCACCAGTGAGTTTACTGCGTGGATGGCTGATTACATCTGCATCAATCAGGGAGATTACATTATCAATGGGTGGTGCTTTTATCCAATCAGTTGAATGACTTAAAAGTGGAAGTGATTTCAACATTCAGAGAGAATTTCCCAGCTCGTCGTTGGACAGGCAACCTCTCCCAGAAACTCATCAATGACCTTTCATCGCGCTTTCATCGGAGCCACTGGTTTGCAGCCTGCCTGTGGAACCTGGACTTGTGCATCCCCACGGTCGCGTGAGAGACTCTTTTAAAATTTCATATTATTGACAGATATCTCCTGCTGATTCTGTTTCCCGAGAGAACCCTGACTAATACAGCTGGTACCGGGAGTGGTTCTTGAGGAACAGAGTCATAAACATGGGATTTCTGAGGTGGCTCTCCGTTCTAATTGGACTCACGGGTACTAATGACTCCCTTTCCAATAATGAGGTTGCTAACAGTCCATGGCGTGAGCTGGCAATAGAGATATGCAAAATAGCATCATTGGATTCCCCTACTTCCACGCTTATAAGAAGCAAGGATCTGGGTGAGAGTGTTTTCAACACTTTAACAGAATTTTTTTTTTTTTTTTAAAGATTTCATTTATTTATTCATTTATCCCCCCCCTTGCTGCTTGTGCTCGCTGGGTCAGCCAACCACGCCATGCGGGCGGGCCTGCCCTCACCAGGAGGCCCCGGGAACCGAACCCAGGGCCTCCCATATGGTAAACGGGAGCCCTACTGATTGAGCCACAGCCGCTTCCCAACTTTAACAGAATTTTGTGGAGTAAAAAAATATAATGATGTTGGCTGGCTCCTCCTAGATACTCTGGATACAGTTACAAAAGAAAGAGATGAGCTAAAGTCTTCAAATTTGAAACTTAAATGCCGCATGAATGATATGAAAGTTTCTACGTGTGCCTTGAAAGAAAATCTTGTCTCCTGTAGCCAAGACTTGAGATATCTGAGAATCAAACCCAGTCTCTCATTGTACAGGTAGCAGAATTACAGAGGAAACTAAAATCTCAACCTCGCAGGGTTTCTGCAATTAAAGTGAAGGCATTGATTGGAAAGGAGTGGAACCCCGAGGATTGGGACGGAGACATATGGGATGATGATAATATTGGTGGGGACATTGGAACCCTAAATTCTGCTGAGACTTTACCAGATAAACCTGTGATGACCTGCCCTGTGGAGACCACATCTTCTCTACCTTGTATCATCCAGCCTCCAGCCTGCCCCAGGGAGTCTGGACTTCCTTCCAGCCCTGAGGTGGGTACAAGCCAAATGGAAGCCTGCACTGCCCAGCCCCTGGCCTGCCCCAGGGAGTCTGGACCTCCTCCCAGCCCTGAGGCAGGTATCAGCCTAACTCCAGCATGCACTGCCCAGCCTCCACCTTGCCCCAGAGAGTCTGTACCTCCTCCTAGCCACGAGGCAGGTACCAACCAATTTCCAGCATGCATGGTCCAACTTCCAGTCTGCCCTGAGGAATCTGTCTTCCAACCCCTGCCTGAAGAGAATAATCCTGTCTCACCAGAAGAAAATGCAAAGGAATGCCCTCAGGTCAGTAGCCTGCAAGACATCTCTAATCCTTCTCCTTACCCAGACCCCCCACCCCTCTTGTCTTCGAGACCCATTACTAGATTAAAATCACAACAAGCCCCCAAAGGTGAAATACAAAGTGTGACCCATGAGGAAGTATGCTATACTCTGAAAGAACTGCATGAGTTTTCCAACTTATATAGACAGAAATCAGGGGAATATGTGTGGGAATGGATACTAAGGGTATGGGATAATGGTGGAAGGAATATAAAGTTGGATCAGGCTGAATTTATTGATATGGGCCCACTAAGCAGAAATTCTGGATTCAACGCTGTAGCTCGAGGGGTTAGAAAGGGCTCTAACAGTTTGTTTGGGTGGCTGACTGAAACATGGACCAAACGATGGCCTAGCATGTCTGATGTTGAGATGCCTGATTTGCCGTGGTATACAGTAGATTATCGTAAACTTAACCAGGTGGTGACTCCAATTGCAGCTGCTGTCCCAGATGTGGTATCATTGCTTGAGCAAATCAACACTTCCCTTGGTACCTGGTATGCAGCTGTTGATCTGGCAAATGCTTTTTTCGCAATTGCCATTAGTAAGGACCACCAGAAACAGTTTGCTTTCAGCTGGCAAGGCCAGCAGTATACTTTCACTGTCCTGCCTCAGGGGTATATCAACTCTCCAGCCCTATGTCATAATATTGTCCGCAGGGACCTTGGTTGTCATTCCCTCCCACGAGATATCACACTGGTCCATTATATTGATGATATCATGTTGATAGTACCTACTGAGCAAGAAGTAGCAAAGACTCTAGATTTATTGGTAAGGCATTTGCGTGAGAGAGGATGGGAGATAAATCCAACAAAAATACAGGGTTCGTCCACCTCAGTGAAATTTCTAGGTGTCCAGTGGTGTGGGGCCTGTCGAGATATCCCTTCGAAAGTAAAGGATAAGCTGTTGCACCTGGCCCCTCCTATGACCAAAAAGGAGGCACAATGCTTTGTTGGCCTCTTTGGATTTTGGAGACAACACATTCCTCATTTGGGTGTGTTACTGCGGCCCATTTACCGAGTGACCAGAAAAGCTGCTAGTTTTGATTGGGGACTGGAACAAGAGGAAGCCCTGCGACAGGTCCAGGCTGCTGTGCAAGCTGCACTGCCAGTTGGACCATATGATCCAGCAGATCCAATGGTGCTGGAAGTTTCAGTGGCAAATAGAGATGCTGTCTGGAGCCTTTGGCAGGCCCCTATAGGGGAATCACAACGCAGACCCTTAGGATTTTGGAGCAAAGCCTTGCCATCCTCTGCAGATAACTACTCCCCTTTTGAGAAGCAGCTTTTGGCTTGCTACTGGGCCTTAGTAGAGACTGAACGCTTAACCTTGGGCCATCAAGTTACCATGAGACCTGAGTTGCCTATCATGAGCTGGGTATACCATAAAGTTGGGTGTGCACAGCAGCACTCCATAATAAAGTGGAAGTGGTATATATGAGATAGGGCTTGAGCAGGTCCTGAAGGCACAAGTAAGTTACATGAGGAAGTGGCCCAAATGCCCATGGTCACCACCCCTGCCGTGTTACCTTCTCTTTCCCAGCCCACAGCTTTGGCCTCTTGGGTAGTCCCTTACAATCAGTTGACTGAGGATGAGAAAACTCGGGCCTGGTTTACAGATGGTTCTGCACGATATGCAGGTACCACCCGAAAGTGGACAGCTGCGGCACTGCAGCCCTTTTCTGGGACATCCTTGAAGGATAGCGGTGAGGGCAAATCCTCCCAGTGGGCAGAGCTTCGAGCAGTGCATCTAGTTGTTTATTTTGCTTGGAAGAAGAAATGGCCAGAGGTGCGTTTGTACACTGATTCATGGGCTGTTGCCAATGGTTTGGCTGGATGGTCAGGGACCTGGAAGGAACATGATTGGAAAATTGGTGACAAGGAGGTCTGGGGAAGAGCTATGTGGATAGTTCTTTCTGAGTGGGCAAAAAACATGAACATATTTGTGTCCCACGTGAATGCTCACCAGAGGGTGACTTCGGCAGAGGAAGAGTTTAATAATCAAGTGGATATGATGACCTGCTCTGTGGCTAATGCTCAGCCTCTTTCCCCAGCCACTCCTGTCATTGACCAATGGGCTCATGAACAAAGTGGCCATGGAGGTAGGGATGGAGGTTATGCATGGGCTCAGCAACATGGACTTCCCCTCACCAAGGCTGACTTGGCTACAGCCACTGCTGAATGCCCAATCTGCCAGCAGCAGAGACCCCCACTCAGCCCCAGATATAGCACCATTCCTCGAGGTGACCAGCCTGCTACCTGGTGGCAGGTGAACTACATTGGGCCACTTCCATCATGGAAGGGGCAGCGATTTGTTTTAACTGGAATAGACACAAACTCTGGCTATGGGTTTGCATTTCCGGCGCGCAATGCTTCTTCCAAAACTACCATCCGTGGACTTACCGAATGTCTTATCTACCGCCATGGCATTCCACACAGCATTGCTTCTGCACAGCAAATGATGTGCGGGAATGGGCACATGCCCATGGAATTCACTGGTCTTACCATGTTCCCCATCACCCTGAAGCAGCTGGATTAATAGAACAGTGGAATGGCCTTTTGAAGACTCAATTACGGCGCCAACTAGGTGGCAATACCTTGCAGGGCTGGGGCAATGTTCTCCAGGACGCTGTGTATGCTCTGAATCAGCATCCTCTCTATGGTGCTGTTACTCCCATAGCCAGGATTCATGGGTCCAGGAATCAAGGGGTGGAAATGGGAGTGGCACCACTCACTATTACCCCTAGTGACCCACTAGGAAAATTTTTGCTTCCTGTCCCTGAAACCTTAAGCTCTGCTGGTCTACAGGTTTTAGTCCCAAGAGGAGGAGTGCTGCCACCTGGGAATATAACAGTGATTCCATTGAACTGGAAGTTAAGACTGCCACCTGGCCACTTTGGGCTCCTCTTACCTGTGAATCAACAGGCAAAGAAGGGAATTACTGTACTGGCTGGGGTGATTGATCCTGACTATCAAGGGGAAATAGGACTACATCTACATAATGGGGGTAAAGAAGAGTTTGCCTGGAATGCAGGGGATCCTCTAGGGTGTCTCCTAGTCCTGCCATGCCCTGTGATTAAAGTCAATGGAAAATTGCAACAAACCAATTCAAGCAGGACTAACAATGGCCCAGAATCTTCAGGAATGAAAGTTTGGGTCACCCCACCAGGCAAAGAACCACGGCCAGCTGAAGTGCTTGCTGAAGGTGACGGGAACATGGAATGGGTAGTGGAAGAAGGTAGTGATAAATATGAACTTCGACCACATGACCAGTTACAGAAACGAGGACTGTAATGGTCATGAACCCTTCTTCCATGTTTCGTTATGAGTATGATTGTATATGTACACAAAATGAATTTGTTTTCTTCCCCAATCTTTTCCCCTATCACGAAAAGTTGTATTAATCCCACATCATAATATTTAAGGATGTCGAGTTTAAGAGTGACTATCATCCAAGGACTTGCACCCTGTTCTGTGGGGAATTAATGCATTTCTGGTTGTATGCAGGGGAGTTGAACATTGTTAGGCGGAAATATATATGTGCTTGTCTGTTATTGTTTTTACTTAGAGACTAAGTATGGTTTAGAGTAATGTGTATGATTGCCGAGTTGACAAGGGTTGGACTGTGATGGTTAGGCTAATGTGTCAACTCGGCCAAGTAGTTGTGTCCAGGTGTTTGTTCCAGCAAGCCCTGGGCTAATTGTAATACAAGAGCATTTATGGACTTCAATCACCAGTGAGTTTACTGCGTGGATGGCTGATTACATCTGCATCAATCAGGGAGATTACATTATCAATGGGTGGTGCTTTTATCCAATCAGTTGAATGACTTAAAAGTGGAAGTGATTTCAACATTCAGAGAGAATTTCATAGCTCGTCGTTGGACAGGCAACTTCTCCCAGAAACTCATCAACGACCTTTCATCGGGCTTTCATCGGAGCTACTGGTTTGCAGCTTGCCTGCGGAACCTGGACTTGTGCATCCCCACGGTCGCGTGAGAGACTCTTTTAAAATTTCATATTATTGATAGATATCTCCTGCTGATTCTGTTTCCCGAGAGAACCCTGACTAATACAGTTGCTCAGCACCTGCTCTAGCCATTTTTAGCCAAGAAATAATAATTTTCGGAACTCATTTCATATACCACTGAGTAAACTGAACAATTAATATGTCAAGGTCCTGGCTTCCACTTCAAATCTTGAACCCAGGCCTAAAGTGTTCAGAATATGGCTGAAAAACTCTAGACATGCACTTTCCAAGGTAGTCCCTTGTTGGACTAGCAAACACTTGAAAGGGGAAATTCAGACTTGAGATGTGTTTTAAGTGCAAAATACACCTGAAGACTTTCTACCCTCCAAAAAAGTACATAAACTATCTCACTGTTTTTTCATATTGATCACATGTCTCGATTACTGTAGCACATTTTAAGTTCTGAAGTCAGGTAGTGTCACTCTTCCAACTTTTTCTTCTTCAGTATTGTGTCGGCTACTCTACCTCTTTTACCTTTCCATATAAATTTTATGATTATTTTTATTTCTTCTCCCCCACGCCTGGCCCCCATATAAACTTTAGAATCAGTTTGTCGATATTCACAAAGTTGCTGGAATTTTGATTGGGATTGTATTGAATCTATAGATCAAATTGGGAAGAAATGACATTAACAATACTGTCGTCCTACCCCTGAACCTCGATTGTTTATTGATTCAATTAAAAAAAAAAAAAAAGATATAGGACTATTCAAATGTTTTATTTTTTAAAGACTTATTTCTCCCCGTCTCCTTCATTGTTTGCGCTCGCTGTCTGCTGTGTCTGTTTGTTGTGTGATCGTCTTCTTTTTAGGCAGCATGGGGAACTGAATCCATCCCTGCTTGTTGTGTCTCATTGTGTTTCCTCATTGTGTCTCTTCGTTGCGTCATCTCACTGTGTCAGCTCCCTGTCTTGCTCATCTTCTTTAGGAGGCACTGGGAACCGAACCTAGGACCTCCCATGTGATAAGTGGGTGCCCAAATGCTTGAGCCACATCTTCCCTTTGTTTCTTCTTGATTCAGTTTTGGTAATTTGTCTATTAAGAAATTAATTCATTTCATTCATTGAGATTGGCATAAAATTGTTCCCAATATTTTATTATCTTTTTAATGTCTATAGAATCTGTCCTCATGTCTCATTTAATTCATCCCTGATTTTGGTAATGTGTTGTGTGTCCCCGCCACCCCCCACCAAATCAATCTGGCTAGAGGTATATAACTTATTGATCTTGCCAAAAATGTTGTTTCATACATTTTGTCCAGTTTTCTAGTTGTTCATGGAGGAGCTTAAGTCCTCCATTATGGCTCCAAGTCATTATGGTGATATTTTTAACTGCGTAACACCTTCAACAGCTTCTCCATGTTCTTAAAATAAAAGCTCAAATCTTTTAACTTGACTCAAATGGCATTACAAGAACTGGCCCCTGCCCTTTTTGCCTTGTAGCCACAGTAGCTTTTTATTTAGCTCACTGAAAATCTCATGTTTCTCCTTTTACAGGGCTCTTAGTGAATGCTAGTATCCCTGCCTAGAACAATTCACATGCTTCCTTCCCAAGTTAACACCTCTGCTTCTTTCAGATTTCAGTTTAAATCACCTTAGGGTAGCCTTCCCTAAAATTCCAGATTAGATATGTTACATGTTCTCATAGTCCCCATATTGTTTTCTTTCACGGCATCTACCACAAATCATAATTGCATTTTCACTTTTTTATGCGAGAGGTTGTCTATATTTGCTCACTAGGGGTACACTGTATTTCCAACACTGAAAGCACAATGTTTGGGACTAGGCACTTGACAGCTTCAGGCTTCAACTTTCATGGAGCATAATGACAATACTAGTATTTTTAAGTTAAAAATCACGTTTTCATTCTTAAAGGTTTTCAACAATTTAAAATCTAAGTTTGTAGATTTTTTTTGCTAGTTTTACTTCTAGTTTTTGAAAATTTACTATTGTGATTGATTATGTACCTGAGAAAAAAATACGTTCTTAATATTAATCCATTCCTGTGGGTATGAATTCCTCCTATTACTGGAGGCTTTATGAAGGGAAATTCACATGGAGAAACAGAAGCTGGAAGCAACAGAACCCAAGGACACCACCATGTGACAGGAAAGCCAAAGAACTCAAAGACTGCTCACCAGCCAGAACACTACCAATCCTGGGAGGAAGCAATCCTTGCACCTGAAACCATAAGCCAGTCAATTCCTGTTGTTAAGCCAGCCCATTGTACGGTATTTGTCATAGTAGCTGAGAAACTTAAGACAACTATCAAATTAGTACATCCTGAAATTCTTGAGGAAAAGACTGAATGCATTATTAACCCATATTTTAATAAGGAAGTTTTTTCTAAAAAAAAAAAATATATATATATATATACGTATGTATGTATATATAATATTTCTTTTCTCTTCAGAGCTAGTTTGAGCTAAGAAATGGTGACTGCAATAGTGACAAAATTCTTTTAAGGAACAAATGGTTATAATACTTTAACATGACTGTTGTGCTGCAAAGGGATGCCTTGGAAGGACTGGGGGTAGAAAGAGAGTAGTGGTAATTTAAAATCAGTATGCTGCCTCATTTGACTTATTTTAAATAAATAACTCTATGTAGAAAATACTATTTAAATTACCAGCCCAGAACTTCAAGGGAGAACACAAATAGAAAAAGTTCAATTTAGGAAACTTAAGGAGGAGGATCATTTCCTTAATATGACTTTGGCGTTCAGTGATTCAGATGACATGTAAAAATGAGGAAAAACAATACTTTAAAAAACGAAACAGATTTCTAAAAATTCTAAAATTGAAACATCTGCGTGACTCCAACTTGTAACACTGCAATGGACAGTACGTGTGTATAGGAATATGAGCCACCTACATCTACTTTACCTCCCAAAAGAACAAAGGAATAATACAAAAATGTTTATAAAACAAAGTTTATTCTGCAATACTTTATCATAATGGATTGCATCTCTTTGGTAAAAATAAACTTTATAAACATTTTAATAATCAGAGATTAGGAAAAAACCTAAGTTGCTTTTAATATGAGCCAAAAACACTGGCAACTGATAAGTGGTTCCCTCATGACTGGATCATCTACTGGCAGTTACAACTGAAACTCAGGACAATTTTTAGCTACATCAGAAAACAGGATAAGAAACAGTTTAATGACTCAAATGTCTTTCATTTAAAAATAAATAAGAGGTACAATGAATTGGCAATTATACATTTTATACACTATATGATGGCGACATAATACTTTAAAATTAAGCACTTAGTTAATAAGAAATGTACAACAATTTAAAAACAAAGTTTTGGCAATGGCAATGGCAGTTAGATGCAAAGAATGTGCTTTAAGAAAAAATGGCAGGTGTAACATTTAAAATACTCTACGTTGCCTTTCAATAAATATTTTGACTACATCGTTAACATACTGAAGTAAACTTTGTTTTAATCAAAGCTTACACAATCCAACCTTACAAAAAAACCATAAAATATATGCAAACCAGAAAGCCTCAAAGTGTCGTAATGAAATGCTATGATCTCCACAAAAGGTTGTTAAGTTACTGCTGTATTTAAGATGGTAAGTCTACAGTTTTGTGAAGTATTCACATCTGTTGCTTAAATTGCTGAGAACAGCCTCCTGGTTTACCATGACACATACATTCCTTCCTTAACACTTCTCTAGTGTTGAATTTTTGTTAACATAAATTTAACTGACCATCTAGCATGAACCCTTTACATAATGCTTAGAATGTTAACAAAAGAAAAAAAAAATATATATATATACTAAACTTTACTATATACAAAGGAATCTAAATTAAGAGACATCATGCTGGCTATAAGGAGGACAGAAAGGCTCAAAGGTGGAAAAAAGGAGGTGGTTTACCAATAGTTAGCTTTTCCATGAATACAGGTTTTCTTTTTCTGAATTTGAAAAGTAAAATAAAATGTTAACTAATTTAGTAATATATTGCACAAATAAATTTCAAAAATATATATTCAAAAACACTGATTCTATTTGATATGTGACAGATGAAGACTAATAGTGCTGAGTCAAATCTTTTACTAGGGATCTATTATGAACTGGAATCAGATGCAACACAATTTATTATTTTGACATAAGGGCAAATGATATGTTCACTCAAATCAGTTTTAAAATAAGTTGGAAAATCCCCATATATGTAGCCTCTCCAGGGTTTCCAAGTGTTTTTATTGTAGTAAATTTTATTAATATATTATTGGAAATACAATTTCCAGTCCATAGGACTTGGAGTGACTTTCTTTAATTGGGTGGTTATCAGCCATGTTTCTCACCATACTTGAGAAATGGGGTCATAATCTTTAAGGAAGTAATAATAGGGGGATATGGATTGTTAATTACAAAGGTTCTTCCCCTTTGGAAGTATCTGCCTTGGTATATTAGCAAACAGAAAGTCAAGCATTGAATTGTGTAGAAGTAAGTGTAAAATATTGTGTACCTTCTCCCCGTTAGCTTTTGGTGCACAAGTGTTTATCCACCTTGTTATTGATTAATGCAATTTAAATATTTTTATTTGTAATAAAATAGAATCAAGGAATTTAAAGAGTAATTACTACTTATATTAAGACAAAACAATTTTGAAGATCCCTGTTACAGCTGGGAGTGACTCTCCTCTATCCTTATCTCTTATCATTTTCCTTTATTTATAAGAATTATCTAATGGACAGGAACCAGGGAGAAAATTTGTGATACAGAATTTCAACAGATCAAAATAAATTGGAACCAGATCAATGAAACACTGTTACTAAAGTCTATCCAGGGGACATGGTTAAGAAATGACAAAAATGCAAATACCTTATTCCTGCATGCTTAAGGATTATTTTCCCTTATCAACTATTACTAAATTTTAACAGCACCATTTATTAATGTGGCTATCCAGATCCAGTTAGAATTAGCATGGAAACAGAACAGAGAACATTAATGTTATCCCTGGCTTGAAGTCCTATCAATTGAAAAAGATATTTCATTTTTCTATCATACTTTGCATTTGACAGTTTTACCCAAGTAAAATAGGAATATTTGTTGCCAAAAAAAAAAATCCAAGAATATACTTTTTGGTTTTAGAAACAGGTGAATGTAGCAAACCATTATCTGAGCCTGATTCTGTGCATGGGTATGTATAGATACAGGAAATTATCAGGAAAACAAACAAACAAGGTTATTGTCTATGAAACAGAATGTAGCATGAGGTATGACTTAACTTTCAGAAAGTTGCTTCCATCACTGTAGGAAAAAATATATAATATTGTTTAGTTTTACTAATATTCCTCATTCTTTCTAAATAATATAATGAAACTATTCAAATGAAACTATGAAAACAGGTTTTGCACAAGCAGATTTTTCCAAATACTTAAAACACCTTAGTCAATGCACTTTTCAATCTTTTAACAAGGATTAATGGCACATATAGGTATTACACAGTCCACCCCCAAAAGCAATGTATTGTCTATGATTTAATTTTATATGCATTTCAAAATCCATGAAGGTATTCTGTCTTTACAATTTTGTTAAATCCTTTGTAATTAGGTATACACACAAATTTAATTCATACAAAGCTTGGAGAGAAGTTTTTTCCTAAATGAACTACTTTTATTTATGAGGACATAAGTAATAAGCATTCAAAATGTTTATCTTAGCTTATACTCCATTCCTATTACAAGATTCTTAGAATGCAGTATATTTAACAAGCAAATGAAAGATTCTGTTATTGCAAAAATGTGTCAAAATGTGTGTTACTCCATAACACACTCTATGGCTATCTCCTTTCATTGGATAGTTTTTACTGAACAATGACAGCCAGTGGCTAAAACTTAAAACACTGAAGCAAAGCACTTTGGGAAAGAACAAAGGGCCCCAATATGCTATGTAATATTTCTGAAGTAAAAAAATTCCAAAGATAACATTGTAATAGGAATTGGAGTGGTCTTAGATAAAAATTACACACAAAATTGCATTTTCTCAATCTTAGAACTCTGTTGTATTCCATATCTATAAAAACAAAAAGAACTTTCTAGACATCTAGAATTTTTTCCAATTTATATTTGATTTTGTTCATGCCTCAATAAAAAATAATTAAAAACAAAAACTAAGACAAAATAAAAACCAAATCTTATCCTACTGGATTGTGTCAGGGGATTATTTGAGAAATATATCAGCAAAAATTTTAGTTGGACCAGTGACTATCACCAATTACAGATTGGAAAAACAAAATGAAAAAAAGTTAAAGAGTTGCGGGGGGACGGATGTGGCTCAAATGGTTGGGCGTCCGTCTCCCATATGGAGGGACCCGGGTTCGATACCCTGGACTTCCCCGTAAAAAAAAAAAAAAAAA
This sequence comes from Tolypeutes matacus, assembly GCA_026826555.1. NCBI lineage: Eukaryota > Metazoa > Chordata > Mammalia > Cingulata > Chlamyphoridae > Tolypeutes > Tolypeutes matacus. Next base: position 39,139,195 of record JAKSZT010054030.1, read on the forward strand.
AAAAAAAGAGTTGCGAATTCTCACATTTTGACATACTAACAAAAGAAAAAGATTTTTTCTACAATTTTAAGACAAGCTGGGGATTTTCTTATATAAAAAGTTCCAAATCTTGGAGACATTTATCACAAAAACTATGCTTTTAGGACTTCACATCATATATTTATGATTGGGCATGATCCTACAGCAACTATTTAATAAAAATAAAACAAAAATGTTTTGAAAGAAACAAGTAATTAGCACCCCTCCCCCATCCCAAAATGAAAGAAGTCCATTATGGCTTTGATATCCCTTGTAAAGAATAATGTAGAAGAATATTGCCACACTTTAAATAATTTCACACAAGAAAGTATTTCTATTTTTTTCTCTGCTTTTGATTTTGTGTCTTTGCAGTACTTATTAGAGAACCCAGACATGTACGAATTCCAGCAAGGTGGAGCAGAGATCCAGCTGCCTCTTTGAGCTCCTCATCAATTTCTTGACATGACTGTTTTCGCATCTTTTTGCCTGGCTGCCCTTTTTCTGAGTTATCTGCACAAGCCTGTGATGCATAGCCACTGTCTCCAAGAGGATCATCTTCATAATCAATGTCTGTATCTTCTTCACTATGAAATCCTTCACTGCCATCACTTCCCACATGGCTACTCTTTGGGATAAATTCATATACCTCGTCCATAGAAGACAGAGAAGACACACTGGACCTGGATGCGCAACGCTGTGCAGCCATGCTGCTTGCACTGTAATTGTGATCTTCCTTTGGATCAATGCTGGTGGCTAAAGAATCACTATCTTGTAAACGCACAGCACTGGGATGATTAAATGCGTTGCCATAACTTCTCTTTTTTTGCAGTGCTGTTTTAAGAGGAAGAGGCTTCTCACCTGTGGAAAATAAAATTTCCATCAACGGCATGCGATTGCAAAAACAAAAAGGCCACTTAAAACTACTTATCACCCCTAAGCTGTAAATACTTTAGATTAGTAATATTTTGTAGGATTTTTCTTTGTTATGTAGATCATACTATTCTATAGGTATTAATCTGAAATCTTTTAAAACCATGTAACAATGTCTTGACCTTCTCATGGAAAACGGAATTATTTAAAACTGCTGCACTGAAAGCCTCAGTATCAATGTACCACTATTTAGCTAACCATTTGCCTCCTGATATTTAGATTGTTCCCAATTTTTCACTAGTACAAATAATGCTGTAATAAAAAAATCCATTTTGATGCCTTTTCTCACACATATACAAATCCTTTTCTAACACAGATTCCAAGAAGTAGAATTGCTAGGCAAAAGATATATAATTTAAAATTATAATAGGTACTTTCAAATTGCCCTCCAAAATGGTTCTATAAATTTACACCCAAACAGTGTATAACAATATACAGTTCCCATATTTAACACTTTACATTTTCAATCATTTTAGTTTTTAATAATATCGACAAAAAAAATAGTATCTCAATATTGTTCTCACTTTGTAGTTCCCTGACTACTAAAGAAGTTGTACAGATTTTCACATGTGTATTGTCCTTACATATTTCCTCTTCTGAGACCCACCTATTCATACTGTTTGCTGAATTTTATGCTGAACTATTTTCTTGTTTCTTACTTGTAGGAGCCTTTTATTTATATACTAGATATTTATACTTTCTTTGTCTGATGGTAAAAATATAGTCTCTCAATGTTTTGTTTGCATTACTTCTGCTGAAGATGTCTTTTATTGTGCAGAACTGTAAAATTTTGATGTTAATTTAAATTTACCAACCTTTCCTTTGTGGATTTTGCATTTTGTATCTTAAAGAAGGATTTCCTATTACAAGGTTCTAAATATATTTTCCTATATTTTCTTATTTATAGCTTAGATTTTCACTTTGAGCTCTTCAAACTTATTTTCTCGGTATTCTACTTATTTTCTCTATTTCTTAGATAATGTAAAAAGATCTGTCACAGCATTAACCTTATTCTCTCAATGGTTCATATAAATGAATGGAAATATAATAAAACAGAAATTAAGTTATTCAGATGAAAACACAAATTAGTGGGAAAGAAGTAACTTTGCCTTATAATAAAGCATTCTTTTTGGTCTTTATTTTCCATTTATTATAAAAATTGAATCCTTATTTTACATAAAAGGTACCTTAAAAACAGTAAAGCTTACCAAAATCTACTGAATTTCAGGCAAAGAGATTTACCACTAAAGTGCAGCTTTACATGGTAAACCTGAGGGCCCCAAACATGAAATTCATTGCAAAAATCTTATAATTTTCTAAAAAAAAAAAACATTTTTAAAGTTACATTTAAAAAGGCACTCACAAAAATGTATTTAAAATATAAAAGCATGATTGCTTACATTCTAAAATTCCTTGTTCAATAGAAGTATTTAAAAGCATCATTGCAGTGGCAGCATCAATATCAGATTCTGAAAAGGGAAAGAGTGGTAATATTAATGGTTTTTATAAAGAGAAGGATATTAAGTATTTTCATGTACCCAAAGATAACCAATGTTAAGATCTGGTATATATTCTCAGACTTTAAAAAGAAGTATAAACACATATTAAACAAAAATGGAATTATGTTATACACATTATTTTGAAATTTGCTTCTGTTCACTTAAAAGTTATGAAACAGTTTTATGAACAGTATTGTATAAAGGAGAATGGAGAGGTACTAGAGATAATAACAGTCCTTTATTCACAATAAAATGAAAATGAAAACCTGAAACTATATTTCAATAAGGTTTGCCTTTAAACAGATTATTAGTTAAAATATACATTAAGGCATTACTATCTTTTAGCATTTTTATCTTGAATACTATCCTTATCTACATATACATCTGCAGTTATGAAGTACTGGGTTAATTACACACTAGCTACAGAAGATTTTAAAAAATATAATTGGTCGGTCTACGTCATGTGAAATCTATAAATGATAAATGAATAATTATTGCAAGTACATAATTTAGCCCCGAGTTATAATTATACATGAGCCTATAAGCAACTACAGATTTCCATGATACTCAAGAGGTCAAACATAATGAGTATTCCATAAGAAAAATGGGCTTTAAAAGGCTAATAAAATCAGCAGGTTCCACTCCAGATAAGGTCATTTTCCTCTCATATTTACTTATACACTAATATTGAGTATTTTCCATCTTGGTGATCTATTAGTCCACATGACTGTAATCTATGAAAAGTGAAATGGTATAATCTAAAATGTCAGAAAAAGTTAGAATGTTTATAAATTCTAGATTATAAAGGATGAATTTAAAATAAGACTCAGATATGAAGCCTTCCCATTACTATTTCAAAGTTGAAAATTTTTGTTATCCCGAAGTTTTCCATTTTACTTGCAATATTGAATTCTAAAGTTAAGGTAGCTAATAAAGCCAGGAAAATATTGGCTTGAATTTTCTCCAACTTAAAGGTAAACTCTCTGAAGGTAGGAAATATTGTTATTGACTTAAATCAGATGATGGTTGCTATGAGAGAGCACACAATACTATAAGCTCATATCCATCAAACAAAATAAGACCTCATGAAACAACACTGTCTACATTTAGGTCTTCCCAATTAAACTGCCACCTTCTTTAGGGTAGGAAACATGTCTTATCCTCTATATTAACATAATACTTACAACAACAGTAGGCACTTGATAAATGTATAATGAATATGGATATTACAACTTTGCCCTCTTTTTCTTCGATTAAGTTGATTATCACCAAAATAATAACTACTACTGAGTACTTTCAGTGTACCTGGCATGCTCCTAAGTACTTCACTTGTATTAACTCATCTAATCCTCACAATTTTAAGATGTGGGTACTATTAATATTTCCATTTTAAAGATGAGAAAACAGACACAGAGGTGTCTAGGGATGGTGGAGGTGGGATTTGAACCTTGACAATCTACTTCCAGAAACCAGGCTTTTAATTATTAGTCTATCATCATCCCTTAATATTTACTAAGCATCCATGATTAGAGGAGGAAAGTTTGCAGAATATTACAGAATACACTGGGAACCCCCTATTCTATTAATCATTCAATTGAGTGTCCTGCTAAGAGCCTGACAATGTTCTAGGTTGTGAGAATATTGCAGAAAACAAAACAGGAAAATCCCTATCCTCTCAGTACAAAAGAAATAACTATAACATAGTATGTCAGATACTGACAAGCACTAGAAGAGAAATATTAAGCAGGATGGGAGATAGAGAGTACTGGAGTAGGTAGTTGCAATTTTAAATATAGAGGTCAGGGAAGGCCTCATATAGAAGGTAATATTTGAGCAAAAACTTGAGGGATGTTGAGAGAATGAAATCATGTAGATATCAGAGGGAAGAACATTTCAGGCAGAAAGAACATTTCAAAGGATCTGAATCAATGATGCCCTACATGTTATAGCAAGAGGCCAACAAAACAAAGACCTCTTCAATTCTTGATTTTTTAGAATGAGACCTGAATATAATCTGATAGAGTTCAGTATTCTAACATGATTTTGGGAAAGAAAAAAAAAAAAAAAATTATAACTGCTAGCCCATGTAGTGTCTCTGTGTGAATTGGAAAAAAGGCAACGCTTCCTCGAGGTGAATGCTTTCCCAATCAGGGCACAGCTTGGAAAATGGAATGTGAGCTAGATTTCAGACCCTGCTCATCGCCTCAGTCAGGTGTCTTCCCGGGGCACAATTTGCATGGCATTATGCAAAGGTGTTGGTGGAGAGGTAATATATGGGAATTCTGTACATTATGCATGATTGTTTTGTAAGCTTACAACTTCTTTAATAAAAAATATTAAAAAACAGCAAAAAATGAATCACCTATAAATTCTTCTTATTAAAAAAAAAAAAGAGTATATCACTAACTTGACTTTAAGAAGAGGTTCTAAGTATAAGTAAACACCAGATTCACAAAGAAAATGTTATACGTCCAAAGAAACAAAATGTTGAGTAAATTTTCACTAATAACAGTCTAAAAATGTGTAAATGAACTGAGCCCAAAGAATAAGGGATCACCTTGGGATAATAAAAAGACAAATGAATTTTAGAAATACCTAAATGTAAAGAGAAACATATTTACCCTTACAGGTAACAGCAAAATGTATACTTGCCTTATGTTAAGCCAGAACATTCTGAAACAGACTCTGCCTGCCTAACTTCTTTGCAGAGTTCTCTGAAGCTTTCACATTCTTTCCCTCCCTTATTTTTACACACATCAGCATACTGCTTCTGAGACTCAGCTTTGTATAGTTCAAAAAAGTCTGATATATAGAAGGGCTTTTAGTCTGAGAATTTCTATTTTTAAAGTTCATGAAAAGATTTCTATGATCCAAAGCAATAATCCTAGAAAATGCTATTTCAATATACCACTAATCTATGATATTAACTACGAGGAGAAAACTGCTAAATTCAGATTTTTAATATGCTTAAGGAAAAAAAGTCTACAAAATTCTAAAAGTCTGCTGACTGACTTTTTTTGGTAACCATATTTAAACATATATATTTCAGTGCTGCTAATTACATTCTCAATATTGCGATACCATCACTACCATCCATTACCTTTCCATTATCCCAAATAGAAGCTGTGTACGATTAAAACATTAACTTTCCCACCCCCCACCCCAACCCCAGCCCCTGGCAACCTATATTCTACTTCCTGACTCTATGAATTTGCTTATTCTAATTATTTCATATCAGCGAGATCACATAGTATTTGTCCTTTTGTATCTGGTTTATTTTACTCAACATGATGTCTTCAAAGTTCATCCATGTTGTGACATGAATCAGAACCTCATTCCTTTTTATGGCTGAATAATATCCCATTTTGTGTATATACCACATTATATTTATCTATTCATTGGTTAATGGACACTTGGGCAATTGTGAATAATGCTGCTATGAACACTGGTGTGTTATCGATTTCTTAAATTTAAATTCTTTACACTTAATCCATACAAGAAATATTTTGAACTATATATTCTAATCCAGGGGCTGGTAAATTTTTTTCTGTAAAGGGCCAGAGAGTATATATGTTAAGCTTTGCAGACCAAGAGGCAAAACCAAGGATGTACTAGGTCTCTAGTTCTACTACTTCACTTTGCTGTTATAAATGAATTGAGTATGGCTGCGTTCCAAAAAAATCTTTATTTCTGGACACTGAAATTTGAATTTTATTTAATATTCATATGTCTTTGAAATATTATTCTTCTTTTGATTTTCCTCCCAACAACTTAAAACTGTAAAACCATTCTTAGCTCATGGGCTTTACAAAAACAGGTGGCAGGCCAGCTATGGCCCATGGGTGGTAGTTTGCCAACCCACATTCTAGTCTAAGATAGACTTGAAAAAATAAATCTACTCATGATATTATTAAAATATTAAATCCTATTAAAGTAAGATGGAAAAGAATATAAAACTTTATACATACTATGAGCCTAATATTTTGAGGAAAAAATGTCCTTCTCTCTCTTAATATATGCATGCAACTGTATCTACTCATGGACATATAGCATGAAAAGAACTAAAGGAACTATATCAAATTCCACTTTAACAATAGAATACATGGTCACTTTTATGAAATGCTTTTATCGTCCAAATCTTCTACAATGAACACTTATTACTTTGTACTTAGAACTTTAAAAAAAAATCCTGGGGGGCGGATGTGGCTCAAATGGTTGGGCATCTGACTGCCATATGGAGGGACCTGGGTTCGATCCCCGGGACCTCCCGGTAAAAAAAAAAAAAAAAAAAAAAAAAAAAAAAAATCCTGAATTTCAAACTGAGTTTAATGATTTAAAAATATTGATCTCTACACATACCTTTGAGAGTTCGCACTTGGTTCTGCTTTAGTACAGAGGTTAAGTAGTGAGGTGATAAGGAACCACTGAAAAATACAGAGAAAAGAAAAATGTCCTTCTGAAAATTATTACTTTACTTTTTACAAAATTTATTCACAAATACAGCTAATTTGCACAATAAAAAACCAGACAATTTTTTATCTTATTTTCTTTGCCAATACCACTAAGATTAGGGAGGGTCTGCCAAAGCAGGAAAAGCAAAGGCTTTAGAATGGAAAAGAACAAAGATTAAACCAAAACCATTTGGATGATCTTACGTAAAATAATTAATCTCTTAGTTTCATTTGTAAATTTGGAATAATTAAATCTCCCACATAGGGTTGTTGTAATAATTAAATAAGAATATTACATTTAAAATGCCTGGAACAATAGAAAATACATTATAGTTAATACTTGTTTTCAATGGATGCTTAAGTTTGACATAACTTCAGTATAGCTGATACTACAAAAATGAAAGCATTTATCAAAGCAAATGTTTAAGGAAGACTGTATGGCAATGATACCAACTTAAAATAGAAAAAGAATTATACAAAAATGTTACAATGACAAAAATTTAATTATCTTATTTAAAATTATTACATATACTTTTTAGTCGGTGTCTTTAGGTCAGCATTTATATTGAGACAAAATGATTTAACTTTTTTTGTAACTGAAATCATATTACAACTTTCTTTGGAGTTTAATTATACTGTAACCACAGTACTGACTACATTTTCTAGAATTTTTGTTCTCACCTATCCATTTCCTGTTTTCTAGAAACATAAGTTAGACTATAAGTAAAAATACTTTAGGCTAATGTCTTATCCATAAACACTCCATATAATAAAAAAACAAAAACAGCCCCTCCCCAACAATTTTAAGTTTTTCCATTTCATACAATGGAATCTTATAAAAATCACTACTCATGGGGTCGGATGTAGCTCAACTGGTTGGGCGTCCGTCTCCCATATGGAGGGACTCGGGTTCGATCCCCGGGACCTCCCGGTAAAAAAAAAAAAATCACTACTCATAATTATATGGAAGATTCCTTACCTTTGTGGAGATGCAGGAGGGGTGTAAAATGTTAATGCTGAGGAAAAAGGTTGCTTTTTCAGTGCCTGTATGAGATTTGGTTTATATTCTGGATCCACGCACCATAAGGAACCTTTTCCATTAACCTAGAATAAAATATACAAAAGAATTAATGACCTGGAAATTTTAGACATATACAATTAGCGTTTGAATGTTTTTTTTTGTTTTTTTTTTAAAGATTTTTATTTATTCATCTATCCCCCGCCCTTGCTGCTTGTGCTCGCCGGGTCAGCCAACCACGCCGTGCAGGCGGGCTTGCCCTCACCAGGAGGCCCCGGGAACCGAACCCGGGGCCTCCCATATGGTAAACGGGAGCCCTACTGATTGAGCCACAGCCGCTTCCCAATGAATGTTTTTAATAAATGTATAGGGTGGGTGGGGGGAAGGGAAGCCCAAACAGTACTTTTGGAGTACAACACAAAGGTTGAAGTGAGCTTGCTATATGCATGCACTGTAGTGATTAAAAGCTCTGGAGCCAGACAGCTTGGGTTCCTATCTCCATCCTTGCCACATTAGCTGCTATGTGACCCTGAGAAAGTTACCTAACCTCTATTGCACTGTGGCATTATTCATTACTTTGTGAAGAAAGGACAATAACAGTATCTAACTTCAGAAAGTTGGTATATGGTTTAAATTAGAATGTGCAAGGTGCTCTGCACAATGCCTGGCACATAGGGTCCCAAGGCTGCACAGCCCCAGGATATGCCATTCACATCAGAAACTGTGAGAATGGTACAACCTGGAGCTGGGCAGCGAACAGCCTGCATGGTCATACAAGGTGGCCCTGCCCATGGTAAAAGGTAAACAATTGTTAGTCATTATTATTATAATAGAAAACCAAAATAAGAAAACAAAAAATTAAAGCTTCTATACTGCAATATTCCCCCAAAATTATAAGTTATATGGTATTAGGTGATGCATCAAAGAATAACTTTAATTTCAACAGTTATTTTAAACAATTAGTGTTAATGACATTAATAGTAATGTTTTACGTTTCCATTTAAAGTAAGTTTAAATTTAAAAAAGTGAGCAATTTAATGAAAAGCATGGCAATAATTACAAAAGCTAGCAAGGAAATAACTAGGAATAGAAACACTTCTGCGAAAGATTAAAAAAAGAGGAAGAAGCATCATACGTTCCCTCAAGACAGTTAAGTTACAATATGTGAGGGACTTCAGGATAATATGGCAATGAGCAAGCAAGTCCGGATTCCCATGGAAATAATCAACAGAATCCAAAAATAATGGGATTCGCATCAGTGCTAGATACTAGAGGAACCAGAAACCATTTTAGCCGAAGTACATATGGGAGATCCCTAACATGAAGGGAAGGTGAGCAGACAAGATATCTGAAGACCCTCACTAGTATTATCTACAATGCAGGGTTAAAGGCCAGGCAATGGAAGAGCTGGCAGAGTCATATCTATTGGGGTAAATAAAAGTCATTTCCCATAAAAGAATGGTTTAGTTGAAGCTATGTTTGCAATGTGAACAATGAATTATATATACCATATTGCGATCCTTTGAAGCATGTTTCTAAGATTCTAGGTATCTATACATATCTTTGAAGTACATTACATTTTCATAAAGACAACAACATAGCAATTCAAAAACTTCTACACTGCTCCCAGGCAATGATTGAGCCCAAAGGGGTTACTAAAACCAGCAAGAGACTCTTCTATCAGGCAATCTTTTCCTGGGGACTCTCCCCATCAGTTTGGCCAAGACTTTCTCAGGACTATACTGCACTTCCTACCCAATCCTTCCTTCCCACTTTTCTTTCACAGGTTGTCATACATGCATTGCAGTCTGAAAGTTCTTATTTTCTCCTGTTCTCTCTCCCCCAAAAATCTCTTGCATATCTAATCCTGTCATAGCAACTGCTTATCAGATAATCTGGAATGACATGGCAGCCTAGGAAATCTGAAGGAGGGCCTAAATGAACCGTACAACAAAAGCTCTTTAGGTATAAGGTGTTTACTTGATAGAAGCCCGAGGCAGTTGTGTTCTTCAAATTGGACATAATCTATATAATTGAAATGTGTTCATGAAGTTTCAAAATCACTTCCCAAATGGGAATTTGTATAGACCAATGAGAAAAATGCAATCTAAAGATATGGAGGAAAGGAATGAGACCGCTAAGTCTCAATAACAATGTATAGTTTGGATAAAGGAAATTAAAAAATCATTTGGAATTTTGGTTATGTCCATTTACTCTTAGCAAATAGTATCAATATAATCACTGAGTATTGTTTTTGATATTTAATAAAATTTCTGCTTAAAAAAACAAACAAACCACCACTTCCTAATTTTGGTCAACCAAAAATGTATATTCCTTCCATGTGATAATACAGCAGTTTACTACCAACTCTGACCCAGGCTAAAATCAAGAAATAGATGATGAAGTTATGATGCATCTCCATTGTGTACTACTGAACTGGAGTTTGTTCTGGTCCATGATCACAGTTTTACCCAAATGTGATTCTAGCCTGTCACCAAGTTTTTCATCTACAAATACAAATACTGTTCCTAATGCCACATGAACTATTTACAGAAAAATGAATCAGAGAATAATCTCATTTCTTTGAGCTTTCCTTTATTACCAATAAACCACATATTTATTGCAAAAGACCTTTCTTAGACATCTTTATAAGTTCCCAATAGCAACTCTGGGACATTTGTCAGGTGCCAGGAGTCCATAGGCCAAGAAAAGAATGCATGCTGGCACTCATTACCAATGTAAGATGACCTAGATGGCTACACCAATCAAAGAGTAGGAACATGTCTCCAGCTAGTTTCTGAAGAGGGTAACTGTGCCAGCCACAAAGTATAGACACTGCTTCCGTGAGCTGCTGGCTGCCACTCAAACACATAAAGACATGTTTCAGCACAGAGGCAAAACACTGCTCCACCAGAAAAAAATTAATTCTTTCCTATTACTACCTTGGCCTGAACAAATACTATCTCAATTTTCATCTCTGGATAAACAGTGTCCACCCTCTATGAGAATGAACAAGGACGGAAGGAGACTCTCCAAACCTGTAAAAAGATATTATAGTTCAAAGGAGGAGCTACCTTGAGGGAACAGAATATTTTTTAAGAAAGAGAATTAAAAAAATTATAATTCATGTTCTCAAAAGATTCAAGTGGAGATTATTTGAGGTTAGAAGGAAGTCATGAAGAAAGAACAATCAAATCAGAAAAGTCTATGTCCAGATATTATCAAATTAAAATTGCAGTGGATGTTTATGACCCTCAGAAAAAAATAAATGAGGAAACACCTGAACACACACATTAGTGAAAATTTTAAAACATCAATGATTAAAAACAAAACAAATAAAAAACAACCCTGCAAATAGCAGGTTAATCACTTATACATTAATGGCTGGAGTATAAATGGCACAACCACTTTGGAAACCTATTTGGCAATACTTAGAAGTCAAGGATATAAATATCCTATAAAACAGTAAGTTTACTTCTAGAAGTACTTCTGCTTTAAGAGTAACTCTCAAACCTGTAGACAGAGACATATAAGTATGTTCATTGCAGGAGTGTTTCAAATAGGGGGGAAAACCTATTTATTAAACTTCATTAGAGAAAGGAATCTATAAACTATAATTTATTTATACAATGGAATATTATAATAATTGAAAAACTAAGATCTATGGTTTTTAGCCTCCACAAATTTCAAAAATAATGTAAAGTTAAATTAAAAAAGACTATTTGCTCTCATGCCAATTTTTTTTAAAACAATATATTGAAGTATATCATTCATACATGAACTACAAGTGTTCAATAAATATCGTGATCTTACAAAACAAACATGTACAACATCACACAGGGCTTCTATACATGACCCCAACACAAACATCCTGCATTGTTGTGAAACATTTGTTAACAAATCATGAAAGAGCATCATCAAAGTATTACTACTAACTATAGTCCGAATCTTCCTCCCTTATACATTTAAGGATTTATTTATTTATTTACTTTTATCCACTTTTACCCTCCTCCCCCCGTTTTTGCTGTTTCTGTGTCCATTCACCAGGTAACTCGCTGTGTCTGTTTCCTGCCCTCTCTTCTCATCCTTCTCCTGTCTTCACTGGGATCCGATCCTTGGAATCTCCGATGTGGGAGAGAGGCATCCTACTGCCTGAGCCATCTTAGTTCCTGGTTTTTCAGTGCGTCTCGTCTTGGCTCTCCTTTGTGTCACTCTCCTGTTACATCATCATCTTGCTGCATGGCTCATAGGGCCTGGTGGCTTACCCGCAGATGGGGCCTGGCAGCTCAACCGCGCGTGGAGCCTGGTGGCTCACACGCATTATATATATATATATATATATATTTTTTTTTTTAATTTTTACCGGGAGGTCCTGGGGATCAAACCCAGGTACCTCCATATGGGAGACGGATGCCCAACCATTTGAACCACATCCGCCCCCTTGCTTTATCTCTTAAGGTTGACCAAAGATACCCAAAGTTACAGTCTTCTCCCATACAGGATGGTCATATAATAAATCAGGCTTAGTTTATCACCAGCATTCTAAAAACCAGACCGAAGGGAGAAAAACTAGGTCTGGGGACACACGCATGGTTTCTAATATAGTGAATGTTTAGCCTACCTGATTATCACGAAATCAGGACAGCGAGAATATTCGCACTCATGTCAATTTTTAAAAGACCACAGAGTAATGCTATACTGTTTAAGATTCATGCATCTATAGAAAAAGTATAAAAAGATGCATAAAAATGTGACTTCAGAATAGTGAATATCTCAATGGGGAGAGCTACTGAGTGAGAGTTTGCAATATATATTATGTTTAATTTATTTAAAAATAACTGACATGTCAAAATGTTAAGATCTATTAAATTTGGATGATAGTCCTATGTGTAACTGGTATAATATTTTCTGTTCTTTTTCTATGAAACAGTTCATACATTTTTAAATATTTAAAAAACTATTTATTCTACAAAGGAATAAAACAGTCTTATATCAGATTTATCCCCTGCTACAAACTCCAAAACTCCAAAATATAAAGGAACAACACCTCCTGAATTTGGTAGGATTGAAGAATTCTATAACTTGGCAAATTGTTGTTTCATGTATAAGGGTAACATCTCACAAATGTAAAGGCTTAGAAAACATTCTACCCTATGTTCTTCTTGAAAAAAAAAAAATCACTTGAATAAATACTGCAGTCAAATGAGACATTAAAAAAGTTTGAGATTGGCATTGCATGTAAAACCAATTAAACACGGTGAAGTCTCAATAACTGGAGACTTGGAAATTTACAAATACTCGTGTCAAAAAGATATCCAAATTATAATTTCAGATTACCTAGTAAATAAAGGATACGAGAAACATCATTATATCAAATGTAATGAATGTGGCCAAAGCTCTACAGGTAAATTTATATCCTCATATCCTTTTATTATTAAACAAGAATTAAAATATTTGAAACAGGCTTTTATTAAGTCTAAGAGGGAAGGAAAAAGAAAATCATAAAATTATATAATGTAAATATATTATATACAAACAACATCAATAAACTGATAAATTAGAAATAAGGAAAAGAATGGAAAAAATTCAAAAGATAGTATTCTAAAAACCTAAACAAATTAATGCTGAGCTAGTCAAACAAGATAACTGAAGGACTTCAGGAATTGTGATATTACCTGCTAAGTCTTCCTTTAGATTAGTCTTTCCTACTTTGTTGACTGAACATCCCTACTTATACATCCTAACCAAAAACCTGACTACAAGCTTATTTCTACAAATGTACCACACCCACACAGAAGCTACACACAGAACCCCATAGCTATTCAAGGAGACCCAGCTGCATTCTCATTCCACTTCACGAGATCCAAACACTATTTTTATAGTGACTAAGAGTATAAGCCATTGAGCCAGACTTCCTAGTTTTGGAATCCTGGTTTTGTTACTTACTAGCTATGTAACCTTAGAAAAACTTCCATCTTTATTGTGTTTTAATTTTCTCAAATATATATAAAAATAGCACCTACTTCAAAATTACTGTATTATAAAAATTAATTCATGCAAACATTGCCAGACACATCAATAAAGGTTGGCTTACTACTATAGTCATGTTTTCATTTACGCTCATTTTCTTTTATAGTTTTAAAAATTGTTTCTTCCAGTCTAATAGTATGCAAATTCTTTTTTCTATTTCTATTCTACTACTTACTGAAATTAAATTTTAATAAACATTTTAAAAGACTGTTCTCTACACATGACAAAAATTAATATACACTTTATGCCTTTTCTATTTAAAAATCCTTAATATTTTATCACCCTTTACAACTACATTATTAACAACCATTTAGAGTACAATAAAATACACTTGTTTACTATTCCCTTATCCTTTTTTCTTGTATAAAATTCTATGATATAAACTATTATAATTGCTGAAGATTTAATGCGATGATCTCCAGAATCTCATCCAAAACTCTTTTTCTAAAGGCAAGATTAGTCTATTACCAAGGCTCTTTTGTCTCTGAATATCAAGTCATAATTTTTATAGCAGAATGGCATAATGAAAGAATACCTGCATAGATTTAAAAACTGAGGTTCTAACCACTGCTCAATAACTGGCTATTTGTTATTTGACAAGTCATTTATTTCCAAGAGTCTGTTCTCTCATTCACATTTTATCCATAAAATAAAACACCAATCCAAGGAGCTGAAGTGGCACAAGAGATTGAGTGCCTCTTTCCCACTCCGGAAGGTCCCAGGATCAGTTCCCGGTGCTGCCTAAAGAGAGGACAAGCAGACACAGAAGAACACACAGCGAATGGACACAGAGAGCAGACAGCAAGTGTAAAAAAAGGGAGGGGGGGAGGGGATAAATAAATAAATAAATCTAAAACAAACAAACAAACAAAAAAACCAATCTAATCCACTTCATTTTGTTGTGATGAGATTCAAAAAGGTAATTTATATGTAAGCAACACAGAGCTGTGGCTGCAAAATACTAAGTGAATACTAAGGGATTATTCTGAAATTGGTATATAGTAGAGGTTTAATGAATGCTGGTTGAATAACAGTATATTACTCCTTTTACTTCAAAGAGATGAGGGACCTAAAAAAAACTACAATAAGAACAAAAATCAATTAATTAATAACAAAAGAAAAGCTAGATAGTTAAGAACAAGGGATAAATATAATTAGAAGGAAATTGATTGGGTGTAAGGAAGTTTTTTAACATCCTAGCAACTTAAACATATAGGAAAAGAAAATTCACAGGTTTCATATCCCACTGTCATATAGAAAGAAACAACCAATTTATCAGGTGAATATTTTTTCTGGCTGTTTTTTGCCCAAGGGGTACCAATGCAAAGTACCAGAAATGGGTTGACTTTTATAAAGGGGATTTATTTGGGATAAAAGCTTATAGTTCTGAAGTAATTTCTGAAACGTCTAAATCGAGACACCATCAGAGGTGCTTTCTCACCAAAGTCAGCTACTGTTGATCCTGTTGTCTGGCCACCTGGTGAAACAAGATGGCCACCAATCTCTGCCAAGGTCTTTTTGCCTTCCCCTCCAGAATCTACCGTATTTGGAAGTCCACCTCCTGGAGCTCAGTTGTGAGCAATAGGACTTGTCTCTTTCCGGGCCTCCTCTATCAGTCTCGGCTGCTCCGCTTTCTTTTCGAGTTCAGCTCCGAGCTATCAGGCATATGGCTCTTTGGGCCTCAGCTCTTTGAGCCTCTTGGGGGCTCTTCTCCTTGCAGCTCAGCTGTGGGTGAAACTGGAGTCCTTTCTCTCACATGGCAGGATCAATATATTGGATCCCTTTCCCTGTCTCTCCATTTTTATGAGACCCAGCAAGACGAAAGAGACTCAACTGAGTCAGGCCTCACTGACACAGATCCAACTGAAAGAGTCTAACAACCCACAGGAATGGATTATTAGTTCACAAACAATCTTTCTCTTTCTGGGATTCATAAAATAATTTCAAACTGCCACACTGGCCTTCAGTAGCAAGATATCACATGAACTATAATAAACAAGAATTTGAAATTTGTATGTTTTTTTTTTTTCCCCCCCAAGAAAAATCAAGTTTTACAAATGTGTTTTTTGATTAAGAGATAAATTTCTTAAACTAGATTCATGTTCTGTCACTTGGCCCAAATGTGTTTTGATGACAGGAAAATAAAACTTTAAAATGTTTTCATCCACAACACTCTTTGCCTCAAAGCCAGTTTAGTTTCTTAGAGAAAAGATATGCATGAATTATTTTTCTTATCTTGACTAAGACAAATATTTTAGTAATTCTAGCCATCTTCTACCTTTGTATTCCTGAGATAACAATCCTAGAAACTATCTAGGTTCAAGCTTACTTTTCAAATTCTATTAAGAGGGAAGCAGATGTGGCTCAAGCAGCTGGGCACCTGCCTACCACATGGGAGGTTCCGGGTTCAGTTCCCTGTGCCTCCTAAAGAAGACGAGCAAGACAGGGAGCTGACGTGACAGGCTGACGCAATGAGGAGACACAACAAGGAAGCACAATGAGAGACTCAATAAGCAGGGAGCGGATGTGGCTCAAGCGACTGGGTTCCCTCCCACATAGGAGGTCCTGGGTTTGGTTCCTGGTGTCTCCTTTAAAAAAAAAAAGATGTGCAGACACAGAGAGCTCACAGTGAACAGAGAGCAGACAGCAAGTACAAACAATGGGGGGTGGGGCAACAAATAAATAAAATAAATCTTTAAAAAAAAATTCTATTATGAGAAAACTGCAGATTGCTTCGATCACAGTAGAATTGCTATTTCTTTGAAATAGTAAATTGGAAGAACTGGTATTAAAAACTTGGGAGATTCAGGACATTTCAGTATCTTGAATATGGTCGCAACTAACAGTCTGGTTTATGTTTCCATGGCAGCATTTCCTTTTACTGGGTTGTTTATGAACCATCAGTAACAGAAAAAACTATGTATTTGCTAATCCAAGTTCTAGAGTCTACAGCAAAAAGGAACTTATTTTTAACTAATTCTCACTTAAAAACTTTGCCTCTTTATTATTATGCTTAGATGACAGAATATAAATAATAAAGACTTTTACATGTTAACTATAGTTTTAAACTAAATTTGCTTATAATAAGACAAATCTTGCATGCAATGGAAACAGGAAATGTGCATTCTCTTTCATATATTTTGCATTTTGGAACTTGAAGCCTTCTCAATTTATTTGGTAGAGAATCACTGAAAGTTTTGAAGAGGTAAGGAATATATTAAGAGCTGAACTTTAAAATGATTTATCTTAATGGAAGTTTTTAAAGAATTGAGGGAAGAAGAGGCAAAGTCCACTATTCCTGTAATGTTTTATATACTTGCTCATACATTTTAATAGTTGCCATCTTGACTACCTTTTCAGTGTTTTATTTTGAGTAATTGATTAAAAAGAGCCTTAACAACATGAGCTTTAAAAAATAATAACATGAACTTTTATAATGTAGTTAGCATGATTTTTTCCCCTGTGATTCACCTATTAAAGCAAGTCATCAATACCCAAATAAATGCACAGGCTAAAGTTGTACCAAACTAGACAAAACATTTCGTTCTTTGTTTGTCAGCTAAAATCTTACAGTTATAAAATTTTAGGTTTGGATTTAAAAAAATTTAGAAAAACAGATATAGGACTTGGATGTTAATGTTTAAAACATAAAAACACACACCAAGTCTAACACTTGTAATTTTAAAACCTAAGGCAGATAAATACCAAGCCAAGATTTTTAGACCTGTCTTTTAAGAGTAGTAACTATGGTATGGATGATAGAAAAAAAGAAAATCTAATTAGCAGGTACACCAGCTGGTTGGGTATCATTATCACTTTATAGTTTGATCTGGACTTTGCCATTTGCCTTCTCCTTATGATTATCATCTCTAGATAACAGCTATGCCTCAGAAAAGTGCTGTCAAGCTTGCTAAACTCAATTCCAACATTTAATGGACGTAGCTATAACCTAATTACCTTCCACAGATTGGAAGAGAAATATTGTCATTTTGAGGTATTGATTCAAACATTGTTTCATAATCAAAAACACCACACAAGCACCACCAATTCTACTTGAATGTATCCATTTCAGTAAAAATCTCAGTATGTAAAGCAGTCTACAGATTTTTGTGAAGATTATACCCACAAGGTTCTTCCTTCCCATGCTGACTTGTGGTGAATAGCTTGCTAATTTTGTCCCAATATTTGACAATTTCTATATTTATCCTCTGGGGGTGCTTAAATTATGATTAGGGCTTTGATTGGGCCATGTCAGTAGGGCGTTGAGTCCACCAAGGGGTGGGGACTCACAGATAAAAGACATGCAAAGGACAGAGTTGGAGTTTTTGAAGCTGGAGTTTTAATGCTGGAGCCCGGGGAAGTAAGCACACAGAGGAGCCTAGTCATGAGGAAGGGAGAAGGCCCCGGGAAAAGAGATGAGCCGTTCACCTGATAGTCTACAGCTGGCTTTGTGGAGAGAAGCAAGCCTGAGCCTGGAGACAGGCAAGCCCCGGACAGAGAGGAACCCAGGAAGTCTGAATCCTTACAGATATCAGCAGCCATCTTGCTCCAACATGCGGCAATAAACTTTGGTGAGGGAGGTAACTTGTGCTTTTATGGCCTGGTAACTGTAAGCTTCTACCCCAAATAAATACCCTTTATAAAAAACAACCAATTTCTGATATTCTGCATCAGCACCCCTTTGGCTGACTAATACACATACACAAGACATACCTTAAAAGATTATGGAATGCAAATATTCTTGCTGTCCTGATTTTGTGATAATCAGGGTAGGCTAAACATTCGCTATATTAGAAACCATGCATGTGTCCCCAGACCTAGTTTTTCTCCCTAGGTCTGGTTTTTAGAATGCTGGTGATAAACTAAGCCTGATTTATTATATGACCATATGTACGGGAAAAGATCGTAACTCTAGGTATCTTTGGTCAACCTTAAGAGATATAGCAGGGGGACAGATGTGGTTCAAATGGTTGGGTGTCATTCTCCCATATGGAGGAACCTGGATTTAACCCCCAGGACCTCCCGGTAAAAATACAAAAAAGAAAAATATAGAAGGCACGTGGGCCACTAGGCCCCATGCGCAGTTGCGCCATCAGGCCCCGCAAGCCACGCAGCAAGATGATGACGTAACAGGAGAGTGACACAAGGGAGAGCCAAGAAGAGATGCGCCGAAAAACCAGAAAGTAAGGTGGCGCAGGCGGTAGGACGCCTCTCTCCCACATCAGAGACTCGAGGATCTAATCCCAGTGAAGACAGGAGGAGAAGGATGAGAAGAGAGGGCAGGAAATGGACACAGACAGCTGCCCAGCAAATGGACACAAAAACAGCAAAAAAGGGTGGGGGGTGGTTTGTAAAAATGGGTAAAAGTAAATAGATAAATAAATCCTTAAAAAAATGTATAGGGGAAAAGATATGGGCTATAGTTAGTAGTAATACTTTGATGATGCTCTTTCATAATTTGTTAAAAAATGTTTCACAACAATGCAGGGTATTTGTGGTGGGGTGTGTGTGGGAGCCCTGTATGATGTTATATATGTTTGTTTTGTAAGTTCACAATGTTTACTGAACACTTATAGTTTATGTATGTTCATGTATGAATGATATACTTTAATAAATTGTTTTTTTTTTTTTAAAAGAGATTATGGATAAGACAGAAACAGCCCCTTTTGATCACAACCACACATCTTACTGCCCTCCTGTTGTTCTGCAACTTAATTTTTTTTACTACAAATAATATCACAGTAAATATTCTTATACACATCTTCTTGTGCACATATATGAATGTTACTCTAGGGGAGAAATCAAGAATTTGAGCTGCTAGTTAAAGGACATGCAAGTCTTTATTATAATAACGACTGTCAAGTTGTCCTCAAGAATCGTATATTAATTTATACCCATCAATGGTATGTGTATTAGTCAGCCAAATGGGTGCTGATGCAAAATACCAGAAATTGATTGGTTTTTATAAAGGGTATTTATTTGGAAGTCCACAGTTACCAGGCCATAAAGCATAAGTTACTTCCCTCACCAAAGTCTATTGCCACATGTTGGGAGTGAGATGGCTGCCAACATCTGTGAGGGTTCAAGGCTTCCTAGGTTCCTCTCTTCCCAGGGCTCCATTTCTCTTTGGGCTTAGCTCCTCTGTTTCCTCCACAAGGTCAGCTGTAGACTACCAGGTGAATGGATCGTCTCTATCCCAGGGCCTTCTCTCCTTCCTCACGACCAAGCTCCTCAGTCTGCTCGCCTCCCCGGGCTCCAGCATCAAAACTCCCAACATGAGAACTCCAACTCAAAAACTGCTTCAACTCTGTCCTTTGCCATGCCTTTTATATATTTATATTTGATTCCCCACCCACCAAGGGGTGGGGCTCAACACCGTACTGACATGGTCCAGTCAATGCCCTAATCATAAATTAATCATGCCCAGATTAACAGACCAGTTTATAAGCATAATCCAATATCTATTTTTGGAATTCATAACTATATCAAACTACCAAACTGCTATAGTATGAAATTATCAGTATTAGCCCATCTCCTCCCCTAATTTGATATTATAAAATATTTTAGTTTTTTACATTCTAATGAATAAAATCTGGTGTTTTTTGTTTGTTTGTTCCTTTAATTTGTATATCACTGATTACTAATGAGGATGAACATCTTTTATTGGTCACTTAAATTTTCTCCTCTGTGAACTGCCTGTTCATATTCCTTTTTTTATTAGGTTTCTTTTTGCTATTGAATTATAGGACTTCTTTATATATAGTGGCATGCTGCTAACTGTAAATCTCTCTTTTCAGTTCCATGTTTAATGATATGATGTTGGTAACTTGAAACTGGCCATGATGGGAGTATTTATGGCAATCTGCAAAAGCTACAAGCCCTCACCACCCCAGCTAGCTGTTAAACATTTACCAGCATATCACTGATTATATATTTTGAATCTTAATTCTTTGTTTGCTATTTGTCTCAATGACTTCCTCTTAGCCAATCATTTTCAAGTTTTCTGCAACATTTGATACTGTTACTTATTCACACTTAAACTGACCTTCCTTAGCTTCCATTATACCATACTTTTCCTAGATTCTTCTACATCTCTACTTATTATTCTGTCACTTTTGCCAAGAGTTCTCCTTTCTGTAAATTTTCCATGTCTCTGAAATTTCTGTTCATCTTTATTCCCTCAAATTGCTCCATAATACTCAAAACTGATGCTGTGACTTAGAGCTTTAATCTCATATCAACTTGATCTTTGTCCCATATTTCTAAATACCTAGTAGACAGTTCCCCTTTATGTCCCATAATAAGTATAAACAATTTAGGTTTAAACTCAGAAAAGAATTAAGTGATAGAACTAAAAAAACTTAATGCAATTGCAAAAGGACATATCCAAGATTTCCAACACTTAAAGGGAATTCACATTAACCTCCAAATCTTCTCCCTTACTTCCAACTATCCTACTATGAAACATCTCACTTGGAAAATTACCAAGACAATTTTTATTTTTTAATTTTAAACCTTTAATCTGAAATACCTTCAAACTTACAGGACAGTTAGAAAAAATAGCACAAACCTCATATAGAAAACTCAAACATACCTCTTCCCTCCCAGATACCCAGATCCACCAATTTTAATATTTTGCCACATTTGCTATATCATTCTATCTATACAACAATCTATCAAATTCATCTATCTATCCATCTGACTATCAATCAATTTTCTGAATACTTGAGTGTAGGTTGTATACATCATGCTCCTTGAACACTTAATGCTGCCATGTGCCTTCCCTAAGAACAAGGAAATTCATTTATATATCCACATTAAGTACAGTTATCAAATTCAAGAAATTTAACATTGATATAAAACTTTTTGTCTATATTCCATTTAAAAAATATATGTCACAACAACGTCCTTTTGAGCCTTCCCTCCTCCCTTCTTAGATGGTACCCAGGATCATGTATTGCCTTTATCTGCCATGGTCTCATTGCCTCTTAAGTTGCTCTTTTTTAAAAAAATTGTGTTAACATATATAAAACATAACCTTTCCCATCTCAACCACTCCCAAGCATACCATTCAGTGGCACTAATCACATTCATTATTTTGCAGAACCCTCACCACTTTCCATTAAAAAACTTACTATCTCCCCCAAAAGAAACTCTACACCTATTTTGCATTAACTCCCCATTCCCTCAGTCCCCACCACTGGCAACCAGTATGCCAATTTCTGTATCTATGAGCTTGCATATTCTCCAGTATTTTCTTCGTAGTTACCATGGGGCTTAAATTTAACATCCTAAGTCTATAACAATCTCATTAGCCTTGATACCAACTTAGAAGCAATGGTAGATACAAACTGTGTTCAGTCCATTGATTTATTATTACATTGGGATGCATTTGTCTTATAGATCCAGTAGGAAGTAAAAAGTGGAGTAACAACCAAATATACGATAGTATAGGCATTTATATTTAACCCTGTTATTACCCTTACTGGAGCTCTTTACTTCTTCATGCAGTTTCAATCTATTGTCTATCGTCTTTTCATTCAACCTGCAGAACTCTCTTTGGCATCTCTTGTAGGGCCACTCTTCAGGAACTCCTTTAGCTTTTGACTATTTGGGAATGCCTTCATCTCGCCCCTATTTTTGAAAGACAGTTTTGCCAGATACAGAATTCTTAGTTGGCAGGTTTTTTTTTTTTTTGGCTTCCAGCACTCTAAACACGTCATCTGAGTGACTTCTTGCCTCCATGAGAGAAACCAGATGAGAAACCAGCACTTAATCTTCTTAAGGCTCCCTTGCACATGACATGTTGCTTCTCTCTTGTGGCTTTCAGAATTCACTCTTTACGCTTGGCATTCAATAGTTTGACTATAATATGACACTGTGTGGTCTATTTGGGTTTATCCTGTTTGGGGTTTGTTGAGCATCTTGGATGTGTATATTCTTGTCTTTCATTAAATTTGGAAAGTTTTCAGCCATTATTTTTTGGAATATCCTCTGACCCTTTCTTCTTATGGGACTCCCACGATATGTATATTGGTATGCTAGATGGTGTCCCACAGGTTCCTCAGACTCTGTTTACTTTTCTTCAATTTTTCTTCCTTCTGCTCCTCAGACTAGATAATTTCAATTGTCTTATTTTCAGACTCAAGGATTCTTTCTTCCACAAACTCCAATCTGCTATTGAACCCCTCAACGGAATTTTTAATTCCTGATACTGTAGTCTTCAGTACTACAGTACTTAAGTACAATTTCCAACTCTCTATTTCCATCTCTCTGATATTCTCTTTGTGTTCAACTATTGTTTTCCTGATTTCCTTTAGTTCTTTGCCTATGTTTTCCTTTAGCTCTTTGACATTCTGAGGACCATTTAATAAAAGTCTCTGTCTTGTATGTCCCAGGTCTGGTCCTCCATATTTATGGTTTCTAATGCTTTTATCTTCTCCTTTGCTTCGGCCATCACTTCCTGTTTCTTTGTATGTTTTGTAATCTTTTGATGCAACCTGCGCGTTTTGGTATTTTAATGACGTGTTGTCACTGAATTTAGATTCTGAGATTTCTGTTCCTTAAGCTTGTATTCAGCTAGTCTTATGACAGAGTTTTCCTTGATTCCCAGTAGCTAACCAAAAAAAGAAAAGAAAACACCTTCCTCAGTGTTTGCATAGTGACTTGAGCCTTCACGGCTTACTCATACCATGAGTTTAAGTGGATAACTCCAGGCCAAAACTTAGGGCCTCCCTGATCCGTTCTGTGCATGCATCTTGTCTTGGGCATCCAAGTGTGGCCCTAGGAATTCACCCATTTACATGGTTCTGAATGTCCCATCTACTCCAGGAAACACACGGTCCTGGGCATTGCATACAAGCCCTTCAGCCAGCCATCGCTTGCCCCAGGCAGCATGACTTCACTGCTCTCCCACAGCATTCTGTAAGAGAGTTCCATGAGTGGCCTTTTACGTGCAGGGCTGTTCTAACACAGTGAGTCCCTTTCAGGCTACCACCCCAGACAGATTGGGCCAGACATACATGCTCCCTGTATGTGCAAAAGGGTTAACCTGCTCCCTCTGGAACTGGAACACAGAATCTGCATTGGGCATATGGCTGGTTGTGCATTGAGCAAGGGAGCGGTGGGATTGGCCCAGCCAGGGTGCCACAAAATCCTAACACTTTTAAGTAGCCTTT
The DNA here is from genome assembly GCA_026826555.1 of Tolypeutes matacus. Taxonomy (NCBI): domain Eukaryota; kingdom Metazoa; phylum Chordata; class Mammalia; order Cingulata; family Chlamyphoridae; genus Tolypeutes; species Tolypeutes matacus. Next base: position 39,163,319 of record JAKSZT010054030.1, read on the forward strand.
TACTTGATTCAATGCTTGCCCTGTTATTGCAGTCCTTTAACTGTTTTCTGGAGCTTTGAGAAAGATGTTTCTGCCAGTTCCTGAAGATTATTCAAAGCTTCTGTGGGGGGGAAAGAGCCCTGAAGCATCTCACTCTGCCATCTTTATCAGGGCCACCCAAATCAATTTTAAATACTCTTTTGCTGTGAGGACATATTTTTTACTCAGATGTTTTATTATGTATGAAAGACACTATAGGTGAGATCAATAACACATTAGAGCCATACAACAGCAGACTTAAAATGATATTAGAAAGAATAAGTGATATTGAAGACAGAACAGCTGAAAATGAAGAAAAGAACAAAGAGAGAAAAGAATGGAAAAAATTGAGCAGGGAAGCAGGGAATTGAATGATAACACGAAACCCAACAACATACGCGTCATGGGAGTTCCTGAAGGAGAAGGGAAGGGAAAAGAGACAGGGGTATCTGAGGAAATAATAGCTGAAAACTTCCCAACTCTCACAAAAGAAATGAACTTACGTGTCCAAGAAGCATAGTGTGCCCTAATCAGAATAAATGTGAATAGACCTACTCCAAGTCACATATTACTCAGAATGTCAAATGTCAAAGATAGAGAAAATTCTGAGAGCAGCAAGGGAGAAGCAAACCATCACATACAAGGGGCGCCTAGTAAGACTTAGTGTGGATTTATCATCAGAAATCATGGCGGTGAGAAGACAGTAGTGTGATACAGTTAGGATTCTGAAAGAGAATAACTGCCAGCCGAGAATTCTTTATCCAGCAAAATTGTCCTTCAAGTATGAAGGTCAGTTTAAAACATTCACAAACAAACAGAAACTGAGAGAGTTCATAAAAATGAATCAATCACTGCAGGATATATTAAGAAAGCCTTACAGCCTGAAAGAAAAAGACAGGAGAAAGAGCCTTGTTGGAGAGTATAGAAGAAAGAATAGCAGAATGGGTAACCAAAAGAGTAAAAAGACAAAAATAAGATATGACATATAAAAACCAAAGAATAAAATAGTGGAAGGAAATAATGCATTTACAGTAATACCACTGAATGTGAATGGATTAAACTCCCCAATCAAAAGATACAGGCTGACAGAATGGAAAAGAAAAAAGAAAAAAACACGAGTCATCCCTATGCTGTTTACAAGAGACTCACCTTAAACCCAAGGATACAAACCGGCTGAAAGTGAAAGGTTGGAAAAATATACTCCACTCAAATACTAACCAAAAAAGAGCAGGTTAATATACTAATATTGGACAAAACAGACTTTAAATGCAAAAAAGTTATGAGATACAGAAGGCCATTATATATTAATAGAAGGGACAATCCACCAAGCAGAAATAACAGTCATAAATATCTATGCACCTAAGCAGGGTGTCCCAAAATACATGAGGCAAACTCTAGCAAAACTGAAGGAAGAAATGGACATCTCTACAATAATAGTTGGAGACTTCAACACATAGACAGAACAACAAGACAGAAGATCAACAAGGAAACAAGAGAACTTGAACAATATTATAAATGAGCTAGACCTAACAGACATATACAGAATGTTTCACCCAAACTCAGTGGCTTATACATTCTTCTCAAGTGCCAATGGGTCTTTCTCCAGGATGGACCACGTTAGATCACAATGCAGCTCTCAATAAAGATAAAAAGATTGAAATTATACAAAGCACCTTCTCAGATCATATTGGAATGAAACTGGAAATCAATAATAGAAAGGAAAGAGACAGATTTGCAAATGCATGGAGGCTGAACAACACACACCTAAATAATCAGTGGGACATAGAAGAAATTGCAAGTGAAATCAGTAAATATATTGACACAAGTGAAAACGAGAACACAACTTATCAAAACTTATGGGTGATTGTGGGAAGATGGCGACAGACTAACAGGCAGAGCTGAATGCTCTCATAAAAACAATGGAGTAAGAGCCAAAAGCTGTCCGAGGGACCTGCTTTGGGGGTCAGCAGACCAGGACAGTGCTACAGAGGATGAGGGACAGAGAGACGACAAATCTGAAATGACAAAAATGAGTTCCCAAGTCCCTGTGGCGGTAGGGAAGACTCCCCTCCCCCATCACCAAGATATTAAGCTGGGGTAAAACACCTGGCTTGAGGCAGCCGACTAAGAGGGGAACAGACATCTTCCTTGTCAGCTGTTTCAAGGGAAAAGGGAGGGGAGGTTGGGGTGCTTTTCTTCAGTGAATTTGGCCAGCAGAGCCCGCTTTGAACCTCCGATCTGGAGATTGAACACAGGACCACAGAAAAGCTGAGACTGAAACACCTCTGTGGAAAGGTGCTCTTATTTATTTAAATAACAGTAGAAGAGTTCTGCTACCACTTAGGATATAAAAAACTACAAGAGAATGACACACCCAATTGTGTCCAAGACCTCCCATAATAGGAAAGTGCAAGAGACTGGGTTGAGCTCTAGAACAGTGCTGTACAATAGCACTTTTTACAGTGATGGAAATATTCTTTATCTGTGTTATCCAATACCCTGGCCACTAGTCACATACGGATATTTAGCGAGTGGAGAGTGTAGCACTAGACTCTGCACTGAGTAGATGGGAGAGGCAGGGAAAGTCATGCCACTGAAGTACAGGCATACAGGGACTGTATAAGCCTAAAGCTAGAGCAGGAGAACTGAGAAATCTGCCCTGCCTCTGCCAGATCCTTTCACCAAGTTAACAAGCAAAAGCAATCTACTGCTGCGGAAGGGGCAAGAGTATGAGAGAAAGAAAGATATATACTCTACCCTCCTCCCACTGCCAAACATGGCATAAGCTGAAAGATAAAGGTAGAGCAGGAATGCTAAGAAAAATCATATGACCCTCCAGTCTTCAACTAAGCACAAAGTATGAGCAGTCTATCTCTGCAGGAATTTGAAGCTTGTAATGTATTTGAAGGTAACCATGGCAATCACAAAATCCAAACTCAGCTCAATTATTAACTAGATTGACCAATACTAGTCCACACTAACAGCCTGAAAGAAGAGGAACATCTGTTTCTGGTGTTTCTGAGTCTCTAGTATTCAAACAGTCTTTGACATTCAATCCAAAATTATGAAACACACACAAAAACAAGAGATAAAACTGTCAGCAAAACCAGGTCCAAAGAGATGGATCAGATGTTGAAACTATCAGATACTTTAAAATTCTTATGATTAATATGTTAAAGGATCTAGTGGGGAATTTTAGCAGAGATGGAAACAATTTTTTAAAAAGTTAAATGAAAATACTAGAAATGAAAAATATGAAGAAGTTCTTTGTTGAGATTATCAGCAGAATGAGCACAGCACAGGAAACAGTGAACAGGAAGAACGGTTAATAAGAATTATAAAAACTGAAAACAAAGGGAAGAAAGAGTTAGGGCAGGGGCAGAGCATCCAAGAGGTAGGGCAATAGCAAATGGTCTAACATATTTCTATTTGTTGTCATAGAAGCAGGAGAGAAACTGAGGCAGAAGCAATATTTGAAGAGATAATGAGCAAAAAGTTTCTAAAACGAATGAAAGATAAACCACAGAGCTAAGAACCTCTGAGAAACCAAAGTAGGATAAATATAAAGAAAAATACATCTGGGAAATGGATGTAGCTTAGTGGTTGAGCACCTACTTCCCATGTACAAGGTCCCAAGTTTGATCCCTGGTACCTCCTAAAAAAAAAAAAAAGAAAGAAGAAAAACACATCTAGGCCCATCATAGAAAAAATGCTGAAAAGCAGTGATAAAAGAGAAAATCTTGAAGACTGTAAGAAACATCACAAAGAGGAACAAAGATAAGAATGACAGAGACTTCTCATCAGAAACCATGCAAGCCAAAAGACAATAAGAGTAATATCCTGAGTACTGAAAAAAAAAAAACTGTCAACCTAGAATTCTCTGATCCAACCTCTACCCCCGAAAAAAGTGAAAAGAGAATTCATTGCCAACAGATCTGTACTATAGAAATATTAAATAAACTTCTCCAGGCAGAAGGAATTGATTCTAGAAAGGCTATCAAGGTCAGCAATCTTTTTCTGTAAAGGGCCAGATATTTAAATACTAAGTGTTGCAGGCAATACAGTCTCTCAGCTCTATCATAGAACCCCAAAAGCAGCCATAGACAATATGCAAACAAATAGGTGGCTTTGTTTCAATAAAACTTTATTTACAAAATCAAGTGGCAAGCCAGATTTGGACGGCAGGCTGCAGTTTGCTAATCCTTGATCTACACAGAGGAATAAAGAATAGAAATGGTAAAAATGTGGGAAAACAAATTTATTTTTTCTTAAAATTCTTATAAAATTGACTGCTTTAAGCAAATACAGTAACAACTTATTATATGGTTTATAAATGTATCAAAGTAAAATGTATGGCAATGATAGCAGAAAGGAAGGAGGGAACAGGGGAAGTATGCAGTTGTATGGTTCTTACAAAACAGGTGGACTGGTATAACATTATTTGAAGGCAGACTGATAAATTAAAGATGTATACTGAAAGCTACATAGCAAAGAGATATACCTAATAAGCCAACAGCAGAGATAAAAACAAATCATAAAAAATACTCAATCCAAAGAAAACAGAGAAAGCAGAAAGAAAAAGAGATAAAGCAAAGTGAAAGATTTAAATCCATCCATATCAATTACAATAATGTAAACGGTCTATATTCTAATTATAAGGCAGATTGTCAGGCTGAATGAGAATAACACACTGATGCAGTTGTAGGAGCACTATAGAAACTAAGAATAGAAAATATTCTTTCTCAGAGGTTCTTGGATCTGTGGAAACTAAGAATGTTAAAAGACTAATTTATATACCTATAGTAGACTGAACATAATTCTGTTCGATTTACATCAATACTTAAGAAATTTTAAAACAACTCAAATGAAAGCAAATGGTGAGCTAATATAATTAAGCTTAAGCTGAAGTAATTTATAATGACTATTTTTAACTCCCTTGATTTTCCCATATTTTAAAGCCTAAATAGTAATGCCCCCTTCCCCTCACCAAATATAGCAATGTTTATAAATACTGACCTTTCCATGGCTTCTTTCCACTTTCTGAAAACATTTATTCAGGGATAGATTATGTCGAACAGAATTCTTCCAGCCTGTTGGTGCAGTAGCAAAATATGGGAAGCGGTCCAGAATCCAGCTATAAATTTCTTTGACAGGCAAACATTTATTTGGAGAGTGTTCAATAGCCATATAAATGAGAAGACTAAAGGAGTAAGGAGGCTTTGAAGTTGCTGATTTTTTTTCTGGTTTCTGGTAGCAAGATGGTTCAAAGGATGGCACATCATCTCCCTCTATGTCATACAATGGACTAACAATAGGAAGACCCTCACTTCCAAGGCTGAAGTTTGTTAGAAGATTAGTACTTTCATGAAGCCAGTTCAAGTTTGTGAGTTCATCATCTGCTGACTCACTGTCCACTAGAGTGGCCTTTGGCCCAGCAGCATCAATAGCTTCAGGCAAGCTTCCCATTTTGTAAATCAGGCTTAATCCTGCAATCTTTTCAGCTCCTGGGGTTTCAGCTCTCTTATCTGAAGTCATTCCAATCACTGGACCCATTTACTCTTATAGTTCTGCAATAAAGGAAACAATTATCAATGTAGTTCTTAATATTCTTAACCTCTGGGAAAAGAAAACACATATTTAAATATCTCCAAATCAGAGAAATTTTGCAATCAATTATTCTACATAGTACTTAAGCACAATATTTGTATAACAAAGACACTAACGGTTAAATACAAGGAACAGAACTTATTTCATATTAGTTGAAATGGTTGTAAATAAAATACAGTATTACAGCACCATATATATCGGTAATATAAAATTTAAATAACTCTATTAAGTACCTCGTCCACAGTAACCCCCTAAATAAGTAAGGGCTACTATTATTAAAACTAAAAAGACCATTTCTTTGATTTATTGACTTTATATTCTAAGGATCTATGATTTTTCCTATAAGTCTCTATATGGTTCAATCCTGAAAATAACCAAATTTGAAATATTGTTTAAACAATAACTCTAAATAGGTTTTCCCCTCAAATATGAAATATTTACTATAAAAAGGGATAAACCATTTCTAAAACTTTTATAGTGTATTATATTAAAAAGTGGTAACATTTCTTATTCACCATATTCATTCCCAGCAAAATTAAATCTACTATAAATTTATTATTTCTTTTGTAAATTCTAGTATTTTTAACTTTGTTCTAGATCAAGTACTGACAATCTCTTTAAATTATCACTATTTTCAGAGAGAAAGAAAAAGCTGTTTCTAAACCATCCTTTTTATTTTTTATTTTATTTTATTATTATTATTTTTAAAATTTTATTTTACCGGGAGGTCCCGGGGATCGAACCCAGGTCCCTCCATATGGCAGACGGACGCCCAACCATTTGAGCCACATCCGTCCCCCTAAACCATCCTTTTTAATTTTCATTTTATTGAACAACTTTTGCTTTTTAAACACACTTCAATTTAAATAAAAATGAAAAATATGTCATGAGAGAATAACTGATCAGAAAGGAAAGTGAAAACTAACGTGCTATTAAATTCATTTTCAATGGTTCATAAAGATATCTCTGAATTTCTGAGTTCAGTGAAAAACCTTCCATGTCTTCTATCATTCTATTCAATCTACTTATGCTAATATAACTGAAATGAGGAGAAGTATCTCCAATATTTTTTTGTACTTAGAACATAGCTGGCAACTTACTCCAAGAATTATGAAAACGGGTCCATTTTAAATGTAGAACAATAAATCTGGGGTTCTAGTAACCTACTACTAGATGTCATCTCAGAACACTCAATTATCAGTAATAGCATTAGCTAAAATTTGGGAGGGCAGTCATTGTGCTTAATACATTCTAAATCTCAATTAACTACCAATTAAACCCTATAAAAAGTAGCACTGTTATTAACCCACTTTTATAGGTGAGGAAAATAATTCAGAACCCATTTAAGGTTACCTGGCTAGTAAGTGGAAAAGCCAGGAATTAAACCCAGATATCCTCAGAATAGTATATACATATCACTCATGGGCAATCTAAAACCTGAATCCTATCCATTTTAAATCTTAACACTGTTCTCTCTCTACCCAGTCCCTATCTCCATTACTTACACCTATATCTATGACTTGAAACACCCAAGACTTTGTAAAAAAGGAAAAGGTCAAACTATAACAGCTTTGGTTTCTATTTCAATCTACTATCAAAACCACACACACACAATCGTGTATATATATGCACACAGTATATTTCAGAGCTGACATCTTGTCAGATGTTATTGACCAAATTATTTATTCATTTTACCACCAAAGCCTCCCTACCCATACAGAATACAAAAGTGTGATGAATGAGAATTCATTGGTTGAAGAAAGTCTTGCTTCTTTACAACAAACAAACAAAAACAAAACAAAACATTTTTTAGCACCCAGTGTTCTATTAAAGAAGGGAGTAACTAATTTCTAATGTTCCACTCTTGCTTTTTCATCTGTATCTTCATTTATATTCAAATATATAGAGAGCATAAAATTACAGAGTACCAAATAGTAGTGGCAAACATTTACTGAGATGTTACTACGTTACACACAGTATGCTATGGGTTTTAAAATGAATCATCTCTACTTACTCTGAACTACCACTTAGTTCTATGTATAGTCCTTTCTTCCTGTGTATTCCATAAGGGGTAAAAGAGTATTTTACGTTTTTTTTTTTTTTTTTGAGAGCAAAGTTTATTTGTTCATTTCTTGCACTTGAAATATTCTTCGATGACATCCTTGGCCTGAGATTCTTTGCCATAGTCCTTAACAACCACACAACTGCAACCAACTACTTTACGGGGTTTCCCCTCTCTGTCGATTTTACAGAGGCCTACCCATTCGCCTAGTTTTTTGTTGTAGTCAACCTTAATTAGGTTGATTTGGTGCTCAGCACAAAGGGCCTCCACCAGCTTGACATACATGGGTTCATCACAGTTGGATGCAAGCACACAAAGATGGGCTTGGCGCTTGTCTAAGGCTTTGGCAGCTTCGCGGATTCCATGTGCTAGGCCATCGTGAATGAGGGCGGTTTTTAGCACCTCTTGTAAGGCAGTGTTAACGTCCATTACACCTCCAGCAACAATGCCTTCCTCGGCCAGGGCGGTGGAGCCAAATCTTGAAATCACCGGAGTTTCCGCCTCCGCGTATCTCCGCAGCGGCAGGGAAAGAGCTATTTTACGTTTGTATTCCTAATTAATCACACCAAATGCTGGGCATGAACAGGCACTCAAATCATAATGATTTAAAATGATACAAACTTAAAAGCACTGCACTACCTGCCTTTAAGCGTTATTTTATTTAAGAAACAACTCCTTAAAGGTAGGAACAGTCTCACTGGTAACAATCAGAGATTGCAATCATTGTTATGACTAGGAAAATGGTAGGTAATTAAGCCATTTACCTAAGGTTCTAAAGCTAATAAAAGTAGAGCCAAAAAGATAAACCTGACATTTCAATATTCAGGTTTCGTCATTAGATGACACTCAATTTCTTAAGGAACTTGTATTTTTAGCAATACTAAAACAAAAACAATGACTAGTATTAATGTAACAGATACTCAAAAATCAGTCTCTTAATATATATGTTATTCCTCTGAATTACAAGTTTAGAATATTACTTTCAGATATAAACCAATATTATGGCAGCAAATACACAAAGTTTAAAAAAAAAAGTACTGACATTAAAAGGCTGACATTCTCTTAGTAAGATTTGAACTGTCACTGTATTTTAAAGGAGAAAAAAAGGAGCTGTTTCTAAACTATCTAATGAAGTCCATTTTTGGCAAGGACCCAGGAAAGCTAACTGGTAATTTGTATCAGGAATCATTAAAATTTTCCTATCTTTTAACCCAGTAATTCCACTTATGGGTCAGTTTGATGAAAGTAATCCAATGTATGGAAAAGATCTCTCTCTTTTACACATACACACATACTCACACATATTCATCCAAGAATTATTAAAGATAGTTGAAAATTATAAACAACGTATATATCCAATAATAAAGAAATAATGAAATAAACTAAAGCATACCTATTCAGTCTAATATTTAGTAGCCATTAGAAATGATTATCTTGAAAACTGTGAAGTAACAAAAAAGCTTATAAAAACATCTGGGGAAAGAAGAAAATATACCAAAAAAAGAGTGACTATTTTATTAGCAAATTGGCAATTTTTGTTTGTTTTCCTATTTTCTAGTGTTTATTTAATGTATCTATTATTTTTATAGATTAAAATTAAAAATAATCTTAAAGGGAAAAAGGTTGTGGTAGATTACTTTTAGATGTAGTGTTTCCATTTCACATAAAAAAATCAACTTAAAAAAGATCATGGACTATTATTCAAAGTCAAGAACAAAACCATTTCTTGAATTCTTAGTACAGCCTAGTAGGTAAAAAAAAAAAACACAACACAAAAACAACAAAAAACTACAAACAAAAACAAAAACTCTTCTGCAACACAAATAAGCTCACCGAGAAATGGGGGGTGATTTTAGTATATGTGGAAATCACATGGATTTGTACATGATTTTCCCAGCCTATTAATGTTTTTGCATTACCAAGTAACAACAGCTGAACCCAAAATAGGCTAACAGTGGAAAGCAGCAAACTGCTGAAAATATAGTACTATACTCAATTCTCATTCAACCCATGTTTTTCCTCTCGCCTCAGTTTGGCCACATGCTCTTTCTTGGAAGTGCTTAATAAGCCCTTCTCTTAAAATCGTTGTGCATTTTTACTCTTGCCTCCATCACCCTGCTACTTTAACCTTTCCTTGCACAGTCTGTTAGGCCAGCTTTATCTCTTTCTCCCCCTGCGGTAAACTGACTCTAGTATTTATTTGTAACAAATTTGTCTTTTAAAACATTCTAGTATTTTTACTAGGATTTGTTTAGTTAGCGTTCTGGTTACAAAGTTGCATACATTTTAGGTGAGTTGACACATCAGCTGTGCACAATTTCAGTGTTTTCAGAAATACATACTATGTAATATTATAACAAAAAAGTATATATTTCACACTAAAATCAAGAAAACTTAAAGTTTTACATATTTTGAAAATTCTAATTTTATTGGGAAACCACTTCTTAAAATAGACGGGAACCATGTAGTCACAGAACATGAATAACAGGCATAGTGGTATGTTTCCTAAAGCAAAATGAATAAAAAATAAAAGGAAATCTGGGCTAGTGATGTAATACTTCCTTTTACTAATCTTTTAAGAACAATACTTCAACAAATCACATATAAACTATTACATAAAATAAACGTAACTCAAAATGAGCATTAATGGCCCAGAGAATAGGGTGTGCGAATTGAAAAAAAAGTACTATTTTTTTAGTAGTGTAACTACCATAATTCAAGATTAATAAATCCACAAATAAACCAATCTCTAAAACCAAGACTTTTCTACAAAGTCAAGTAGATAAATATACTAAGCAATTTAGTAAAAGTACACATTTATGTTAAAACTCCAAAATCTTCTACATTTCAGGAAGGAACAGAATTTTTCCTCACAAGAATTTTTAAAGTGGAGAGTTCAAATAAGCACACCCTGAAATCCCTATATAGAGCTTTGCTTTGTAACCTGCCATGTTATTTTGAGAAGAGGGCTAAGTATTTAAAGGCAAATTTTTCACAGCTGTGCAGCTCAACCATCTACTAAAAGTGTCTGAGATTGTGCTCATGTGCATATTATGTTCTATATACTACAGTGAAATTCCACTCTAGAACAAGAAAAAAAAAATCATACTGAAATTCCCAAAAGGTCAGGAGAGAGGATTTTTGCTTAGGTTGCTATTAACATTGGTCTGAGAGGAAACAGTTTACTGAGACTAAATAAGAGAAGGAAAACTAAGCCACAGAATTTTCAATTTTATCCAAAGCCTAATGTGAAGCAACACAGGGAATAAGAGGCTTTACTTTGATAGCCTTTTGCCCCAAATTACCCTCTAAACACAAAACTTTAGTTTTAATGACATTGATTTTTTTAAGTTATTTTATTTTTTCCATTTTTAATTGATTGCATTAAATACTGAGTAAACACACGTTTTTTCTTTATAGTTTTACATTAGGATCCCTAAACATTTTATTATTTAGCTTTTCATGCATTTTAAACATCATATAAAATTGAGTCATACTGACTATATTCTGGGACTTTTCCCCCCCCCACCAAACTCATTAACATTATTGCAGCAGTAATTCTTCAGTTTTACAGATAATATTCCACTTTATGAAAATATCACAATTATTAAACTCTTAAGGGCCGTTTTAGTTGTTTGTATTTGGGGCTATTATAAGGATTAGTGTTGTAGACATCCTTGTTCTTATCTCCTGGAACATAAGAGCCAAAATATGTATAAGAGTAGGAGGTAAAATTTGGTGGTCACAAAGTATTATCTTCAACCTTGATGACAAACTGCTTTCCAAAATGGTTGAACCAATTTACACCCTCACTGGGAGTGTATTCTGATTGCTCCATGTCCTTGCCACAAATTTTTTTTTTTTTTTTTTCCAATCTGATGACTATGAAATTGTATCTCCTTATGGTTTTTTTATTTTTTTTATTTTTTTATTTTTTTTTTATTTTGTAGGCCAGGACATAAATGAATAGAAAAGTTACTTTTCTATCCCAACACTTACCGTAGGCCCATTTCAATGTCCCAAAGTTTAATTAACAGAACAGGGAAGTTGCCCTGAATTGGACTCAACACTTTGGAATCTCCTTATGGTTTTAATCTGCATTTTCCAGATTTGTAATGGGTTGAAGATCTTTTTGTTGCTGTTTAGGTTTCCACTTCTATGAAATGACGATAGAAGTATTTTGCCCATTTTTCTTAATAGTTTGTATTATTTGGATACTAATCCTTATAAGTGATGCAAATATCTTTCCTCAGTAGATGGCTTGTCTTTTTAGTCTCTATTAGCTGTCTTTTAATGAACAAGTTCTTACTTTTTATATAGTGGAATTTATTAACACTTTTCTTAACGGTCTGCAGTTTTGTGTCTCATTTAAGAAATCCCTCCCTACCCCAAAGCCTTATTTTGATTCCATATTATCTTCTAAAAGTTTTATAGTTTTTACTTTTCATATTTGTCTTCAATTCACAAAATGTATGTATTTTTGATCCAATTTTATATTTTCATAGGGATATACAATTGTTCCAGCACCATTTATTAAAAATTCCAGAAGATGGTGATTGAGTAAGGAGTTCCAAGAGTCAGCTTGTCCTACAGGACAGTTAGTAATCACCCAGAACTATCTAAAGCACCTACTTGGGGGGCCCAAGAGTCCAGAAAAGCATCCTGCAACATCCTTGAAAGAATGGGAGAAGACTGCCCATCAGCAGTGAAGTTGCGTGAGGCTGGTGCTCATCCTCCACTGGTGGCGGAAACCAACTTGGGAGCTATTCCTTGGATGGAACTGGAAGCTCCATTTACCAAAAACGGGGGAGGAAAGAGACGGTTGGCCACTGACTTCAGCTACTGATTGGTAAACCTGGCTGGCTTAAAGTATAATCCTAAAAACAGCTAAAGTTTGAACCTGTCCAAGTCAAAACAGAGACCGGTAGCTGCCATTTTAACTCTACTCCCAGCATGAGGGGAAGGAGGGCTGATTGAAAAATCACAGTGGTGGTGATTCCACCCAGAATGAACTGCAGCCCTAGCCTAGGCTTCAGGCCTGCCTCTGACAGGGAGGAAGCTGGAGGGACCTACACCAGCCTCTCCAGGTAACTGCTGGTGCTTTCAAGTTGGAACAGACTGAATAGTAGGACATTTGAGGCTCCATCCCCATACCCCAATAGGACAGGAGGGAGTTGGTGTTTCCTCAGCTTCTCTGGGCAATTGCAGGCTCTTTTGGCCCACACAAACTGGTTTGTTGAGCACCTTCAATTTCATCTCCACTTTCACCCTCCCCCACATAGGATAGGAGGGGGCTGGTATTTCCTCAGACTATCTGGGCAACTGCAGGTGCTTTTGGCCTGCATGAACTTGACTACTGGGAGCCTGTAACGCCACCCCCACCCCCGATAGGGCAATAGGGGACAGTGTTTCCCCGGCCACTCTGGGTAACTGCAGATGCTTTTGGCCCACACGTCGAAGAATCAGACACCTATAGTTAAATCCCTGCCCCCAAGTAGGATAGGAGGGAGCTGTGTTTCCAGGCAATGGCAGGCACTTTTGGTGTGCATGGACTGAACTGTTGGGCGCCTGTAGATCCACCCTCAATAAGATAGGAGGGGGCTGGTGTTTCCTCAGCCTCTCTGGGCAACAGCAGGCACTTTTGGCATATATAGAATAAATTGTTGGGTACCTGTGGTTCTACCCCCACCCCCTAAAGGGCAGAAGGGACAGTATTCCCTCAGCCTCTTAGGTAACTGAAGGAGCATTCAGCCCCACACGAATTAGATTCTTGGGCACTCCAGAGGGTCCATCCCCTCCCCTGGCAGGGAAGGAGGGAGGCCTGTGCTATATTATTCTACCTGGGCAACTGCAGTCATTTTGGACCTGCACGGCATAGATGGTTGCCCACACCTGCAGCTACATCCCCGCCCCAGGCAGGGAAAGAAGGGGCGTAAAGTTTCATCAGCCTCTCCGGGCAACTACAGAAGGTCTTGGGCTGAATAACTTGGATTATTACACAGGCTGTAGCTTTGTCCCTACCCCTGGCAGAGAAGAAAGGTGGGAGAAACTTCATCAGTCCCTAGGGCAACGCAGACAGTTTCAGCCTCCACAGCTTACGGTACCAACTACATCTTTGGCTCCTACTACACAACCAGCAAGGGAGAAAGGGCAAGAAAGTCCTAAACTAAAGGGAGAAACTGCACCCAGAATAAATACATCTAGTAAGCCATATGCCAAGACACCAACAAAAAATTACAATCCATACCAAGAAACAGGAAAATACGGCCCAGTCCAAGGAACAAGGATAAGCCTCCAAAAGACATAAAGGAGTTAAGATAACGAATCATAGATGTTCAAACACATCTCCTTAATAAATTCAATGCGATGGCTAAATAGATTAAGGATATTAAGACGACACTGGATGAGCACAAAGAACAATATGAAAGCATACACAGAAAAACAGCAGATCTTACAGGAATGAAAGGTGCAATCAATAAAATTAAAAATATAAAAATACACTTGAGTCATATAACAGCAGATTTGAGGAGGCAGAAGAAAAGGATCAGTGAGTTTGAAGACATGGCCTCTGAAAGCGAACATATGAAAGAACATATGAAGAAAAGAATGGAAAAAATTGAACAGGGTCTTAGGGAAATAAATGACAGAAAGAGATGTGCAGACATACATGTCATGGGTGTCCAAAAGGAGAAGAGAAAGGAAAAGGGGCAGAAGAAATATTTGAAGAAATCATGGCAGAAAATTTCCCAACCCTATCGAAGGACATAGATATCTGTGTCCAAGAAACAGAATGTACTCCCATCCAAATAAATCCAAACAGACCAACTCTGGGACATATACTAATCAGAATGTCAAATGCCAAAGATATAGAGAAAATTCTGAGCAGCAAGAGAAAAGCGATGCATAACATGTAAGGGATACCCAATAAGATTAAGTGCCAATTTCTCATCAGAAACCATGGGTGCAAGAAGGCAGTGGTATGATATATTTAAGATACTGCAAGAGAAAAACTACCAGTCAAGAATCTTATATCCAGTAAGATTGTCTTTCCAAAAATGAGGGCGAGTTTAGAATATTCATAGATAAACAGAAACTGAGAGAGTTTGTAACCAAGAGACTGGATTTACAGGAAATACTAAAGGGAGTGCTACAGCTTGAAAAGAAAAGACCTGAAAGAGGCTTGGAAGAGAGCCTAGAAATGAAGATTATAGAGTAAAAGTAACTATCAGTATAAAAAGAGTGTTGAAAAGAAAATATGACAGGTAAAACCCAAAGGTCAAAATGGGTGAAATAAGAACTGCCTTTACAGAAATAACATTGAATGTTAATGGATTAAATTACCGAATCAAAAGACAGAGACTGGTGGAATGGGTGAGAAAATATGAGCCATTTATATCTGTCTACAAGAGACTCACCTTAGACCCAAGGATACCAATAGATTGAAAGTGAAAGGCAGGAAAAAGATATTCCACATATGCAGTAACCAAAAATAAGCTGGAATAGCTATTACTTACATTGGATGAAATAGGCTTTAAAAGGAAAGTCTTTTTTACTTTGAAAGGTGAAGAATTTTCTTGGGTGTCTGTCTGCTTTTTGTTTAGTATTCTAATATTACTGAAATAATAAAAATGCAAATGCTCTAATAATGATTAAAGGGATGAATGTACAACTATGTGATTACACCAAACACCACTGATTGTACACCTTGCATGAATTGTATGCTTTATTAATATGTATCAATAAAATTAATTTATTAAAAAAGTTAAAAAAAAAAAAAGTATATGCACCTAACCAGGATGCCCCAAGATACATAAGATAAACACTGGTAAAACTGAAGGGAGAAATACATATCTCTACAAAAATAGTTGGAGACTTCAATACACTGCTCTCAGCATTGGCTAGAACATCTGGGCAGAGGATTAAGAAAGAAACAGCTTGAATAATATGATAGATGGACTAAATCTAATAAACATATACAGAACATTGCACTCCCAAACAGCAGGATATACATTCTTCTCAAGTGTTCATGGCTCTTTCTCCAGGATAGACTATATCTTGGGTCACAAAGCAGATCTCAATAAAATCAACAAATCAAAATTATACAAAGCATTTTTTCTGATTATAATGGAATAAAGTTGGAAATCAACAAGAGGTGCAAAAAGGACAAATTCACAAATATATGGAGATTAAATAATACACTCTTAATCTCTGGATCAAAGAAGATATTGCAAGAGAATTTAGCAACTATCTTGAGATGAATGAAAATGAGGACACAACAGAACAAAACCTATGGGACACTGAAAAGGCAGTGCTGAGAGGGAAAGTTATAGTCCTCAACGCTTACATTAAAAAAGAAGAGCTAAAACTGAATATCTAACTGCACACCTGGAGGAATTAGAAAAAGAACAGCAAACTAAACCCAAACCAAGCTGAAGGAAAGAAACAGTAAAGATTAGAGCAGAAATAAATGAAATCAAGAACAAAAAAACAATAGAATTTAAAAAGCCAAAAGTTGATTATTTGAGATTAACAAAATGGATAAACCCTTAGCTAGACAAACATCAAAAGAAAGAAGATGCAAATAAATGAAATAAAAAATGAAAACAGGGACATTACTACTGACCCCATAGAAATAATAGAGATCATAAGAGGATACTATGAACAATTGTGTGCCAGAAAACTAGACAATGCCAATGAATTGGAAAAATTCCTAGGAACATACAAACAACCTACACTGACCCTAGAAGAAATAAAAGACCTCAACAAACCAACTACAAGTATAGAGATTCAAACAGTCATGAAACAACTCCCCAAAATGAAAAGCCCAGGACCAGACAGTTTCATGGGTGAGTTCTAACAAGCATTCAGAGATTTAGTACCAATCTTTCTCAAGCTCCTCCAAAAACTGAACAAGAAGGAACACTACCAAACTCATTCTATGAAGCCAATATCACCCTAACACGAAAGCGAGATAAAGATATTATGAAAAAAGAAAATTACAGGCCCACCTCCCTAATGAATATGGATGCAAAAAGCCTCAACAAAATACTTGCTAATCAAATCCAACAACACATTAAAAGAATTATTCATCATGATCAAGTGGGTTTTATACCAGGCATGCAAGGGTGGTTCAGCACAAGAAAATCAACCAGCGTAATAAAACATATTAGTAAATCAAAGAAGAAAAGTCACATGATCCCATCAATTGACACAGAAAAGGCATTTGACAAAATTCAGCATCCTTTCTTGATAAAAATAACACGAAAGATAGGAATTGAAGGAAACATTCTCAACATTGATAAAGGCCATATATGAAAAACCCACAGCTAACATTGTACTCAATGCTGAAAGACTGAAAGCTTTCCTGTTGAGATCAGGAACACGACAAGGAAGCCTACTGTCACCAGTATTGGTCAATATATAGTGCTAGAGTTTCTAGCTAGAGCAATCAGGCAAGAAAAAGAAATAAAAGGCACCCAAATCAGAAAGGAAGAAGTAAAACTTTTGCTATTCACAGATGATATGATCCTATACCTAGAAAGTCCCATAAACTCCACAACAAAGCTGCTAGAGCTAATAAACAATTTCAGTGTAGTGTCAGGATACAAGAGCAATACACAAAATCCAGTGGTACTTCTATACACTAGTAATGCACAATCTGAGGAGGAAGTCAGGAAAAAAATTCCATTTACACGAGCAACTAAAACTAGCAAATATTTAGGAATAAACTTAACCAAGGATGTAATGCAACCGTATTCAGAAAACTACAACGCATTGCTAAAAGAAACAAAAAAAAGACTTAAAAAATTGGAAGAACATTCCATGTTCGTGGACTGGAAGACTAAATATCATTAAGATGTCATTCTACCCAAATTGATACACAGATTAAATGCAATCTCGATAAAAATTCCACCAGCATTTTTTAAACAAATGGAAAACACATTTATCAAATTTATTTGGAAGGATAAAGGGCCCTGAATAGCCAGAAACATTTTAAAAATGAAAAGCTAAATTGGAGGACTTTCATATTACCTAGCTACAGTGGTAAAAACAGCATGGTACTGGCATAAAGGTAGACATGGAACCAAACTGATGGTTCAGAAACAGACCTCACACCTCTATGGTCAAGTGATTTTTGACAAGCCTGTCAAACCCACTCTGCTAGGGCAGAACAGTCCATTCACCAAATGGTGCTCAGAGAACTGGATATCCATAGCCAAAAGAAAGAAGGAGGACCCGTATCTCACACCTTATAGAAAAACTAACTCAAAATGGATCAAAGACCTAAATATAAAAGCTAGAACCATAATGCTCTATTAGCTAAAGGGGTGCTGATGCAAAGTACCAGAAATCTGTTGGCTTTTATAAAGGGTATTTATTTGGGGTAGAAGCTTACAGTAACAAAGCCCTAAAAAGTCCAACTCAAGGCTGCTTTCTCACCAAAGTCTATTGCCACGTGTTGAAGCAAGATGGTGGGCAATCTCTGCCTGGTCTCTCAGGCCTTATTCCTCTTGAGGCTCTGTGGGCCCAGCTCCTTGCAATCTCAGCTGTAGGCTGGCATAGGGCTCATCTCTCAGGGCTTCCTATATCAATCTGCCATAGGACTAGTTTCTTCCCAGGCCTTATCAGGTGCTCAGTTGCTCTCTTCTCTTCAGCTGCAAACTATCAGGCAGATGGCTTAGCTCGCCTCAGGCTTTAGCTGTTTGAGCCTTCTATCCTCTGGCATCTTATGGAACTCTCTCTTCCTGTGTCTTCTTGAGTAAGTGTCCATTTATATCAGCACACCAATGGGGCGAGGGGCAGGGGGTGGGAACTCAACCCTGAGTCATGCCCTACTGACATGGTCTAATCAAAGCCCTAATCCAGGGGTTCTTAACCAGAGGTACATGAGCTTGGATTGAAATTCAAAAAAACATTATTCTTGTGGGGACATGTTGGTGTGGATGTGATACATTTATTAAATAATACACAGTATAGTGTGGACTTTTGAGTCCGTGGTCTTCACCTGACTGGCAAAGGGGTCTGTGGAACAAAAAAGGTTAAGAGCCTTAATTTTAACAGGTAATTTAATCAAGACATGTAAGCTGAATCTAATGCATTAAAAGGGTATCACACCCAGAGGAACAGACCAGTTTACAAACATAATTTTTCTCTTTTTTGGGGATTCATGAATGATATCAAATTGCCACAAGCTCCTAGAAGAAAATGCAGGAAAACATCTTCGAGATGGTAGGTAGTACATTCTTAAACCTTATACCAAAAGTACGAGCAATGAAAGAAAACATGCGTAAATGGGACCTCCTCAAACTTAAATACTTTTGTGATTCAAAGGACTTTGTCAAGAAGATGAAAAGGCAGCCCACTCAACGGGAGAAAATATTTGGAAACCACATATCCGATAAGGTTTGATTTGCATTCTATATAAAGAGATTATACAAGTAAACAATAAAAGAGCAAGCAATGCAATTTAAAAATGGGCAAAAGACTTAGACATTTCTCCAAAGAGGAAATACAAATGGCCAAAAAGCACATGAAAAAATGTTCAATATCACTAGTTATTAGGGAAACGCAAATCAAAATGACAATGAGATATCAACTCACACTGCACAGAACGGCCATTATTAAAAAAACAGAGAGGAGCGGATTTAGCTTAAGTGGCTGAGCACCTGTTTCCCATATATGAGGTCCCAAGTTCAATCCCGGGTACCTCCTAAAAACAAACAAACAAAACAAGCAAATAAAAACCCAACTGTCATTGGAGAGCAGATGTAGCTCAGTGGTTGAGTGCCTGCTTCTCATGTAGAGGATGTGGAGAAATAGGAACACTTCTTCACTGTTGGTGGGATTGTAAAATGGTGCAGCCTCTGTGGAAGACAGTTTGGCGGTTCCTCAGGAAGCTAAATATAGAACTCACATATGATCCAGCCATTCCTCTACTAGGAATATATCCAGAAGAACTGAAAACTGTGATGCGAACGGATATCTGTACACCGATGTTCGTAGCGACATTATTCACAATTGCAAAGAAGATAGAAACAACCGAAGTGTCCATCAACCAATGAATGGATAAACAAAATGTGGTATATACATATGATGGAATACTATGCTGCAGTAAGAAGGAAATTTGGACTCAAGGTAACATGGATGAATCCTGAAGACATTATGCTAAGTGAAACAAGCCAGACAGAAAAGGACAAATATTGCATGGTCTCACTAATATGAACTAAATACAAAGAATAAATGGAGGAAGTGGCTGTGGCTCAATCAGTAGGGCTCCCGTTTACCATATGGGAGGCCCCGGGTTCAGTTCCCGGGGCCTCCTGGTGAAGGCAAGCCCGCCCGCACGGCATGTTTAGCTGACCCAGTGAGCACAAACAGCAAGGGGGGGATAAATGAATAAATAAATAAAATCTTAAAAAAAAAAAAAAAAAAAAAAGAATAAATGGATGGAGTTAAAAACTAGAGTATAGGTTATTAGGACATAAGAGGAGGGCTGTGAATGAGTACTGATGCTTAATGTATGTAGAAGTTTTAATTAACTTGACTGTAAATGTGTAGAAATGGATAGAGTTGAAAATAACATGTTATAGTGAATAGCAGCTGGTTTATAAATGGGATTGTGGCTGAAAAAGGTAGTATAGGGGTGTAAATGTCAATTGAAAGAAAGCTAGAGAATAATCTAGGAACTCAATAACACAGTTAACTAAGAGGTAGATCGTGGTTAACTCTGCAAAAGCAAGAATGTCCTTCCGTGAAAGAGAACAGATGTACATCAATATTGCAGTGTGGTGGCGATGCGGAGAAGCATGGGAAAAATACAATTAATGTAACCTATGTACTATAGTTAACAGCACTACTGTAATATTCTTGAATCAATGCCTAAGATGTACTGTGTTCTTAATGGGCGGGTGTGGAAAAAAATGCCAAATGTATGCTGTGGACCACAGTTAGTGGTAACAGCCTGCTATTATCTCATAATCTGTAACAAATGTTACACAATAGAGTGGTGTGTTGCTGAAGGGTTGTTTTATGGGAAGTCTACACATGTGTATGATTGTTTTGTAAGCTCCCAACTTCTGTAATAAAAAAATATATTTTAAAAATTCCATCCTTCCTATTGGAAGAAGCAGTGCTCCATTGGCCTTTAGCATTCTAGCGCATTTTTGCCTGGAACACCAAACAATGCAAGGTCTCTTACCTGGGTCATTTCTCAGAGTTGTTTGTAGCAAGCAAACCTGAGAGATGAGGTAACATCTCCTCCCAAGGAGTAGGCCAGTCCTATTATCATTTCTTCTTTCATCTGTGAGTTATCTAAAAGACTGTTTCTAATTTCCAAACGTGATTTTTCTAAAAAAAAATTTTGTTACTGATTTCTTAACTGAATTGATATTATACCTGACCTATAGGCTACCAATCCTTTGAAATGTGCTGAAATTTGTTAAAATGGTCCAGGTATATGGTCAATTTTCATACTGATTCAGCTGATGTTTCAATAGTAATTGGATGAAATATATTTATGTCCATTAGATCCAACTTGGGTTAACTATTATTTAAATTTTCTATATTCCTACTGATTATTTTGGGTGGGTTCCCATTATACTAGAGAAATTTGTCACTTCCCCTTGTATTTCTGCTAATTTTTGCTTTTATGGCTAGGGATATTATTTGCATACAAATTTTAAATTCTTATATCTTTCTGGCAAAATGAACCACTTACCATTATATAACAATTCGTATCTCTAGTAATTCTATTTGCCTTCAAGTATATTTCAAATAACATACCAGTTTCTTTTCATTAACATTTGCCTGATTTATCTTTTTCCATCATTGTACTTTCAACCTGTTTCTTTGTAGTTTGTCCTAAATGCCATATGAACTTTAAAAAAAAATAAGGCATATATATATATTTGGATTTATTTCTACCATCTTAGTTGGTGTTTTGCACTGTTTATTTCTCTTTTCTTACCGTTTTTTTGGGATTATTTACTCATTTCAATTTTTTTTCCATCTATGAGTTTGAAAGTTATATGCTTATTTCTATTAAGTGTTACCTTAGAAATTTTACCACACATACTTACCAAAAGCCAGTTATCTTTATTTTCCTCCTGAACAATTTTAAAAGATCTTTTGAACACAAGCTCTATTAACCTCCTCCTGGTTTATAAAATATTAACCATATTTTAGTTCTAGCTTTTCTTTTTACTCCACAAGACACTATTAGTTTATAGTCATTTTTTAAATTAATTTACTGACATACATACAACTCTTTGATCACTAGTCCTTCTTGAATCTCAGACTTTCTATCTATGATCATTTTCCTTCTAAAAGTACATAATTCAAAGCTTCCTTTAGTCTGCTAGTAAACTTTCCAATTTTATTTTTCTAAGCATGTCATTAGTTTGCCCTTGTCCTTGAAAGATATACAGAATTCTATGTTGACCATTATTTTTTCTTGGTATATCATTTCATGGTTTGTTACTTTCATTGCTGTTTTTGAAACCTAATATTCCTTTGAAGGTAATCTGTGTTTTCTCTTAAATTTTTTTTTATTAACCTCTTTTTTAAATTTTCCATTTCTTTGCAGCTCCGGGTTACATTCTGGATTAATTTCTTCATATTTATCTTTCATTCTATAATTTTTCTTCAATGGATCTATTTGCTTTTGTATCTATCCACTGATTTTTTTTTTTGACTAATGAATTCTTTAATTTACATTTTTTCTGTTAAAATATAAAACTAGAATTCAATGAAATTAGCAAAGTCTAAATTAGACCAAATATAAGCCTTATACAACCCACTAAATGGATTTAGTTTGACAGTGTTCCTTAAGGGTCTAGTCATCTTCTTCCATCTTTCTCCTTTTTTCTAAATTCATTCTGTACCAGTCTTCACTTACATGCACTTTATTCCATCAGACACCATTTCTCAGTATCATTCTACTTTATATCCACTGAGTTTTAATTTCAATTATTGCATATTTTCATTTCTAGAATTTCTGATTCTTTTAAGTTTCTCATTAAATATATTAATGTACTTATCTTACATTTTACATCTGATAACTCCAAAATGTGAATTATTTGCAGAATCTAGTTCTGATTTTCTTACACTGTGCCCTCCCTTGGATGATTTGCAATTTTTACTATAAGCCATTCATTTTCATGGAAACTTCACCAATGGGAATTCTTTGAGCTTTGGAATGAAATTAGGTCCATTCTGAGATCATTTGTGTTTGCATCTGTTATGCCCCTGAGGATACTAACAGTCAAGGATCACTTTAAATTCTTAGTTTGAGGTTTATAGTGTGAATTCAAGTTACAAACCAGTATGAAGGCTGGTTTGTGGTAACAAATTTTCAGTGAGATTGTATTTTCCCCCTTAGCAGCAATATTCTAAAAAGGTAATTTTCTTTATGGTCCCTGGGGACATAAAGAGAAATAATTTCTAGATCACTCTTACATCTAGAAGGTACAGCCCAATGGGGCTCCAGATTAATGAGAGAACTATTTGCTGCTAGATGTCTCACCTCGTCTGGACCTGGACTTTGCTTCCTGACCCCTGAGCCCCACAAGGGCATGAAAAGGGAAGCTTACCTGATCTGGCAAACACCCTCAAGAGAATAGCCAGTTTCAGCACTCTAATTTCCTCACTGGGTTTCTAATTAGTATTTGGTCTAAGTATTCTTTACTTTTGTGCCAGCTTATTGATGCATTTTTTCCCAAGCAGCAGGAAATAGACATAAATTTTGTCTGATAGCAATATGTCTAAAATATATTATCTTGTGTTTTGGAGTATTGGTTCTTAAATTGTTTTCTGCTTCGTCACACTTGAACAAATTGACATATTCCTATCAGTAAGAGTGGCACATTATGACAGCAATTCCCACCTCAAAGTAGGTAGACAGCATGTTCTGGGAGGTCAAAGGTAGATACCCCAAAATCTAGGTATATTTTTTAAAAGAGGTTGCCTCTTCTCATCCTCCTTAAAAATCATATTCTTTAAATATAGGAAATATTTAACTCCTTTATTATGATTTAGGCTCATCATTATAAACAAGGAATTGTTAAAGAATAATGTGTGTAGGGACAGCAAATATAAGGCTATTTGCCACTACGTCAGTGTTTCTCAAATCAGCATCCCATGGGTACATTCAGGGGGCACAGGTTTTGCAAACTTTCATTTTGTGCTTTCATTTCAGCAACAGTGTAAAAAATGTATTTCACCATTTTCAAAAATAAAAGTGAAAGACATTTTTAAAGAACACTACTTCAGTAGACTAAAGTTGTTTTTCAAATGAGAACTATACTTTTTTTCTTTATACAAGTTTGAGAAGCACGGCTCCACTCTAATAAAAGCCTCACATTGCTGTGCTTGAATGCCAGATTCTTAGTTCTATATACCCTATTCCTCACTTGTACTGTAGTCAGTGTACCTGTTTATACAGGCCTAAGATCCCTTACCTAAAATCCTTGGGGACAGAAATTATTTAAGAGTTTTGAATACTTTGGATTTTAGAAGGTAATACAACACATACATGACAAATGTATATTCACACTAAACGGGTAAATAAAGACCATCAACAGCTTCCTACCAGTTTAGATCGTATTTTGTCACTAAATGGGAAAACTTTTCGTTTTCAGAGCATTTTGGATTTCTAAACAGTATAAATGGAATTGCAGATCTATTATCTACTATAGACTGGAAAGCCAGATGAATTTCATATAGCCTAATAGTAACTAGGATCTAAATAAGGGTAAAGAGATTGCCTTAAAAGTGAATGAATTTAATGCATACACTTTGTAACTTTTTTCCCACACAACTATTTAGGAGTCCCTTTTTGCTTTTTTGTGTTTTAATAGTTGAGGATACAGGATAAGCAACCCCCTGATAAGCTAGAATGTGTCATACTCTGAATTACTAAAACGCCAGAAGTACGTAAACATATATAGGAACTTAAAAATATATTCCAAAGCTAAAGTATTAGCTATTTTGCATTATAATAACAGCAATGTGGATAAAAGGAAGAGAAAGAAATACAGAGACATATGATTGAAAATAACTTCTCTTGTTCCTTTTCTAAGGAGCTTCAAGAAGAAATTTTTTTTTTTTTTTTTTTTTTTTTTACCGGGAGGTACCGGGGATCGAACCCCGGTCTCTCCATATGGTAGACGGACGCCGAACCTCTTGAGCCACATCCGTTTCCCCAGAAGAAATTTCTTGTTCCTAGTATACTCGTGGCTCTGTTATCATAGCTATTAAGATTCTATGGAAAATAACGTACAACTGAAAGGCTTCTTTCTTGAGAAAGGAATTAACATATGTAATACTAAGAGACATTGAGTAGAATGGGGGCAAGGGAAGGGCATGGTGCAGAATATTTGAAGTTAAAATTATAAAGGTCACATTATCACATTATCAAAAAATCTCAAAAGTAAATCTAAATCATTATTCTTGATATTATAATCACATCTGGAGGCAGCGAAGCAGAGGGTAAAAAGCATGAGTTGTGGAGAGACACTGTCTGGGTTCAAATCCCAGCTCTGCCATTCACTACCTGTAAGACCTATCAATTTAGAATTATAATAGAACCTACTTTCAAAATATTGTTGGTACAAATGAAACAAAACAAAAAAAAATTATTAACTTTCTTCCTAAAGTAGTAGATTTATAAATGCCATATCCCTCAAAAATAAAAATTAGGTTAGAAGCAGTAACACTACTTTATGTTTTGAAGTTGTGAAATTTCAAAAAAATATTCCAGTATTAAGGATGGGTGTCCCTCATGACCAATGACACCCACTGGTTAGGCAGCTAACTGGAACGAGAACTTCTCAGAAGAGGGCTGCAATAACCATTTCATCATTTTCTTTATGATGTGACTTTCACTTCCTTATTCTATTTGTTTCCATGCACTTTGTTATATCACTATTTTGCCAGACATACTATATGATAAAACCTCTCTCCAAATCTTGTGGTTTAAATAATCTAAATGAATTTAAAGCATATAAATTTTCAGAACTTATTTAGCATTTTGTTATTAATAACCCAAAAAAGGTCTAAATTCTTTTATTAACAGCTCTCTGCCCGATGCCAATATTCACACACACACAAGAATGTAAAAAATAACAAAGGAAATAACTATGCTACCTCTGAAATTAAAAAATGTTGAGTTTTCACTATTAATGCCATTCTCAGTAACAAAAAAAGACCCAACAACAAACATAATGCTATAATCAAAACAGGACATACAGCTTATATTGTTAATTTCAGCATAATAGCTGTAAATAATTTAAAACTATGAATTCATCAATATAAAAATTATTTAATGACCACAAAATCAAGTTCTCAGTTCAGCTATTATCATAAACATAAATTTTTAATGTATACTTTAGCAAATAATATAGATCCATACCAAATAAGAAATAATTACTAATTAATTCATTCATTTTATTAATGATGTGCTTAATACTTTAAAAAATGTTTTAAAAATTATATTAGTGAATCTCCTCATGCTATGTGCAACATCTTCAATTTTAACCAAGTTTTTACCTTACCTATATTTTAGTTCTTTAGAGCTCTAAATCTATGTTATTGTTTACTATATAATTTTTTAGTTGTTAAAAATTAACATTTAATTATATTGCCTAAGAATTCTTTAGGAAATAAAAATCAGTGCTGAAAAAAGACTCAGATTAAAAAAAAATTGTAACCAAAAAAAAAAAAAGAAAAAAAATGTAGTCAATTCTTGATACACTTATTCAAATTTATTTTTTCCTTGCACCTTCAAGCCACTTTATTAAATATTTCTTTCCCCATTACTCAGACAGGTCACCCTTCAAATTATATGTCAGTATCTGACCTACAGATAAAGTTTCTCACCATTTTTACCCTACTATTACTCTAGTTCCCTACTTAAAATCAGTCACATTAAATACTTATTTTAAATATATGAATTCCGGAAACATGTGACAAAGAAATGAGATTTTTTTGGTTATACTTAATTAAATGTGCTTACAATTTTAAGTTACTATATTTTATGTGGTCTTAAGACATCAGGAAACATTTTTATAGGAAAATATCTACAGCAGAGCTAAGACACAGATGAGAAATCCAAATGTTTATGAATTAATTGAAACTGGCAATTATTGTAATTCTTCATTTTACTGTAATTTAAATTTTGCCTCTGATTAAGATTCACTATATCATGAAAAGAAATTTCCATTCAGTTTCTCTCCGCTCCTCACCTCCAATCCCCTTAGGAATAAACCATATGTATTAATTAATTAATCATAATAAAGTGCCATTCCTAGAGTTATTCAACAGATAAGCTTAGTATAATAAACTTGACATAAAATATTTTAGCAGTTTAAGGATAATTCTTTTCTAGATCTGAACAATTCCTAATTTTTAAAGAAGAAAACAAGTTTCTTCCTATTTATTTATAAATAAGAGTTGGTAACAAAAATAAAGTCTAACATTTATTAAACACATGGCATTTGCAAGGCACTGTATAATAAACCTAACAAACACTAGAGCTTTAAAAATATTCTATCATCTCAAAATTTCTGAAAACCTTGGTAACCTCCAGGTAAAAAACAAGATATACAAATGGTAAGAACTCATAACCATTCCTATTTATTTAAGAATACATTCTTTGTTTCGATTAAGATATGTAAATACCTTCCATCCCATAAAACCCAATACTGAGATTAGAGGATATATTCAAACCCCAAATGTACTGCAGAAAGATGTATATTTGATTATAATGCTACATGATGTCATGTATCCAAGACAACTGAAGCATTATGGTCTCTTAGGGATAAAACTGCCTCTTGGTCATAGATTTAGGTGACACAGCATGTGATCCATTGTCTCTAAACAAAAAATGTGTGCAGCTGCATTTTCTAGTCAAGATGGGGGAGGGGCAAGGAGGAGCGACTACAAAAGGGTCAAAGATTTGTTTCATAGGGAAATTGCTTCTTAAATGGGGGTAAATAAAGAAATAAAATTGAACAGGGAAACAAACACCTTTCTCCAACTCATACTAAAAGCAGAAATACACTAAAATCTGGAAAAACAAAACAAACTATTGTTGCAATCTTCCACAGAATCCACCTTTCTCCTACCCTAACTTGCCCAAATACGCTTTGTAAACCATGTTTTAAATTCCACTTCTATATAGTTAATTTTTTGCTGTATGCACATAGTAGACAGAATTCCCCTTCACATTGCTGCAGTATTTATCTGCAAAATGTCTCAATTGTTCATCAGTTTCTTGGGGAAGTTAAAATGAAGCACTAGCTGTTTAAGTAAAAAAATGAAACACATTTGATTCTAACCAGTAAACATGAAACAAACCTGATATTTTATGTATTAAGGCCAAATAATATATAAATAATACTTAGCCCATAACCCTGCCTTTAAAGCAGAGAAATACTGATTTTAAAAGCAGTACCACAAAAGAAGATATAAATTGAATGAGAATGTTTTCTCTAATGAAAATGGGTATTTTTAATAAATGTTTTTGAAAAATGTTGATAATAATTTTTAAACTTGTGCAATAGCACAATACACCCTATATATTATTAAATGTAATGACAAAAGAACCACAACTGGTTCTGAGTAAATCTAGCTTTGAAAACCCATCTTCTCAAACTTTTGGATCGCAATCAAAGCCATGTTCAAACAAAAATGTGTTGAAGGCAGAAAATAACTGAAAGCACAGAAATCAAAGTAAATAACTACCAATGGAAAGAAATGTCCTTACCATATAGGAGTAGAAGTAATATCACCTATGCTCCAAATCATAGTGACCAGTTAGCCAACTAACATTTCAGTTCTTTGAAAGCCTTGTATTGCTCTTGAAAAGTTACCTTGAAAGAAGCAAAGTTACAGAAATCTGAAAGTCAATAGATCTGATGTTCTAAAGTACAAGGGTAATAAGTTTGATTGGCATTTGAATAACAGGTATATTCTTTGTCAACAAATTTTATGTATAATATCATTTCAATGCCTTGAAGATAAACCTAAATAATTAGGCAGTCATGCAGTGAATATCCTAAAACAATTTAATTGCTCTACTGGGAATAAGCATCTTTTGAAAGTACATTCATGATCAGAATTACATTTAATAAAGGGAGACAATGACATCTTTATCTATGTCAAATTTGGAAAGCAAGAGTAAAATGACTTAGGACTCCACACTGCCTAATTTAATATGCATTTCCTTAAAAAAAAAAAGTGTATGATTAACAGAATTAAGTTGACTTTAAATAGGGCTATACTAACCCTGTATATTCACTTAAATAAAATATATTAATGCTAAAAAATATTAAATATATTTATGCTGTTAAATAGACTATCTCCAGAGCATTTTAGAGGGTAATACCCTAATAAACAATTAAGTTTTTAAATGAACATATGTAATAAAACTTCAATTCTAAGTAGTCATATCAACTGCAGCTACGTACTGCTAAACAGCTTAGTGGTCATCCTACTAGTACACAGGGTCGGCAACTGCACGGATGCTAGTTCTATCTGATAACATAAAGAATATTGAAAGAGAAAATGGATTTTTTTAAAGTAGATAAATTTTTGTAATGTTTTCAGGTTTTGTTTTTATTTTTTATTTTCACATGCTGAGTTTGAGATGTCTGTGAGATATCCAAGTAGATACAGTGGACATTTGGGATATGCATGACAGTTCAGGAGAGAAGTCTGGTCTCGAGATAGAATGAGGAATATTTAAATCTGAAAGTCTTGCCCATTTCTTTTCCTGCTCACTATCACAACTATGGTTGTGATGTCAGGTCAACATCATCTTTCATCCAGACCACTACAACTGTAGTATGAATCATGCCTCTATGATTGTGTTCTGCACAACCATATATGGTGGCCCTGACACCTTAGTCTTCTTAAATTAGTCTCCCTTCATCTATGCCTGACCCTCTCTTAATTTGTTCTCTATATTATAGCCAGAGTGATCTTTTAAAAATGCAAACGTTCCTTTCCTTCTTAAACCATTGAGGGGACCCTTAGGTCAACCTAAAGACCAAAATTCTTAACAGGGTGTAATAAGATCAGCATGATTTAGCCCCTGCCTAACCTTGCTGGCCACATCTTTTGCCACTTTCCCTTATTGTCTTCTCTTCATATTTCTGAATGGACCATACTTTCTCCTCCCTCAGGGTCTTCACAAAAGCTAGTACTGTCTAATAGCTATTTATCTTTCATTTTTCAGTTTAAATCTCTTAAGGGAAACCTTCTCTCACATCCCAGACTAGGGAGGGCCCTCAGTTCTATTCTTCCATTGTATCCTGTACTTTTTGGTAACATTCATCTTTCTTCCCTGACTGAAAGCTCCAGGAGTGCAGAGTTGGTTGTCTGCTTTTCTTTACTGCTTTATGTTCAAATATCTGTTGTCTGACCAATCTTGATTCTAGCTTTCCTACTACACAACTTTTGACATTTGTAAAATGAGACAGTTGGATTCTTCTACAAAAATCTGAATGCTAGTCAAAAAAGAAATTCCAATTTTACTAGCTTTCCTGTAGATAAATACATGTAAGATCTACAATTCCTACCTGCATATACATTTCTTACATATGTGAGTGTGTGGGTAGATAGGGAGAGAGAAAGAGGCAGTGCTAGTACTTATATATATGGAAGAAAGCAGTTAACATTGATTGAATGCTAATTGATACCAGGCTTTGTTTTAAGTGCTTTACTAGCATTAAATCTTTTAATCTTCGTAACAACCCTATCAGGTAGTTGCTACTATTAGTTTTCATTTTTTATGTGCAAACAGATACAGAGAAGTTAAATAGTATGCCCAATATCACAAACCTTTAAGTGGCAAAACAGGGAGGGATACAAGCTTAGAATGGTTTCCAGAGCTCACATTCTTCACTACTAATACTGGCTGCTTCCCTGCCTAGATTGCTTCATAAATGCAAATAAAAAGGCTTTAAAAAGTACATATAAGCATCAATATCTAAATTCCAAGCTAATATTCTTCTATTTGAAGTTAGTCCAAACTATACTAATCCTATTCAAAGACTTCTTGTGTATTTCTCTATTTATACACTTGCTTTTGTTAGCATCTGGGTTGCCTACTTTCCCTACCACCATTCAGTCAAAACCCTAATATTTAAAGCCAATTTAATGACAACTCCTCCATGTAATTCTCACCCCAACTCGATATATTAGGGATTTTTATCTCTCCTAACTATGATGTTTCAATAACATTTATGTCTTTTTTTTTACTGTAGTTATTTGTGTCAATAACGCAAAAGAAACAATACGTGGAATCAATTTGTAAACACTAAAGTTCTATGCCTTATAAAATACTTAACTCAGTCTAAGTCAAAGGGAATGTTAACCAGAGAAAACAATGAATTCAACATCCCTAGGGGGAGCACTTTAAACAAGCACAACCTGGCACTACCTTGCTGCCAACTAGATTAGAAATGCAAAAGGAGAATTAACCTGAATTACACCACATAATTAAGTTTTGCATCATAATCAATTAAACAAAGGATATATTTTAATCAAATTATGCGAACAAAAAGTTTAAGGGTGAAATGATATTCATTAAAAATATATTTATTGAACAATTTACCAAATACAGAATACTATGCCAGAGACTGTTTTCCATGCTGCTTTGTGATTTTTTTTCACTTCCTAAATAGCAGTTATTTGCTTAAGACATATTTGGAAATAATGTGTAAATAGTATTATTTCAAAAGAAAGCTTTAAAAAAATATATTATTTATTTAAACTCCACCTTAACAGTTATTTTAAAGCATTTTAAATTGTAGGAAGTCTACAGTAAGTCCATGTGTATGAAGTACTACTAATGGAAACGATTATAAAAACAGAGATAATGAGTTTATTAAAGATACAGATAAACTGAGGCAGGCTAGATTAGGGAATAAAAAGAGGAATCTGGGACCTGGCAGAAAAACCATGGCTGTGAAACATGTGGCCGTGGGAACTATCCCTGAGAGAAAGACCCCACAGGATGGCTGCTGGAAGAACCTCGGGAGAATTCCCCATTTGGAACGGGATTTCATCTGGGATCAAGGAAAAGCCCCAGATATTCTCAATGGGCCTTGCCATTGGGCCCTCGGGGGAACTGATAGGTGGGGTAAGTAACCAGTCAAACAGCTGCCAACAGCTGGGACTCCTCCCTCAAACATTAACAAGGGGAGGGGTAATTAATGGTTTAAAAAGCAAGCGTGGAAGTTAAATCAATCTTTTTTCTTTTTTCCGTTTTGTCCTTTCTTGCTCTGCCTGGACCAGCTCGCAAGTACACCTGGGGACTTGTAATCTGCAAGGGAGACTTGTAATCTGTAAATCAGCCCTTTTAACCCCTTTTTGCCCCCTTTCCCCCTCTCTGCATGGACCAGCCTGCAAGTATACCTGGGACCCATAATCTGCTATTTTCTTTCTCTTCTCCCATTTGCTTAATAAACTACTGGCCTAACTGGCATGTTCTTAAATTCTTTGTAACATAGCCAAGAACCTAGAGAAAATCCAGCAATAAAACCACTAACAAAGTCAGTATCTAAACCTCCATTAAGAGTATACTATATCTTACCCAACCCCGACTCCTTCGAAAAAGTTAGTTCCTGCCCCCTCTGTGTTCCCGCAGTACACTGGAATTTATGTCTAGGAGGGTATGTCACACACTGTAATTATTTACTTACATACATTTGATTCCTAAGACAAATTAAGCATTTAATATTTGTTAATATCTTCACCTTGGACAAATTAAGTTTTTTTTTCTTCTAAACAGCAAAAGAATTTTCCATTAAACTTCCTGATTATTTAATTCATATGTCTGAATTATTAACTTTAAATAAAGGAAATTAACAAATCAAACTCCCAAAAAGCTAACCAATCCATATTAAGCTATTAAACCCAATTCCTTCTCTGTAATATAAGAATGGCTTGGACATACATAAGACTGCAGGTTAGCTTTTAAATACTGGAAGAGCTAGATCATTACAAGTCAAATCATTAACATTCATGAACTCGTACGATATTTTTCCTTTTGTATCTGACTTATTTCACTCAACATGTAATCTTCAAGGTTCAAACATGTTGTCACATGTATCAGAACTTCTGAAACCAAAATGACTGAGGCAGCAATATAAAAACTGGCAGTGAGCATTAAACACATGACTACTTAAAGAACTCAAGACTCAATGAGGACTAAAGGGAGAGACCATAGTATGCAATGGCCATAGCATTTGGCAATGCAGTAACAGCTCAACTATTTTTTAAATGAGAAGAAAGTGTGGATAGAATGTATGGATAAAAAATTAACTTTTTGGTAAACAAGATTGGTGGTACTTGTGTTAGTATGGGTATTCTGAGACTGTTGAATGTGTAAAGTGTAATAAAGCTACTTAGTACTGATAAGATGCTAATTGTATCATCCTCTGGGTCCTTGAGAATCAAAATTACTAATGTGGAAGAATGGAAATTAAGATATAATGAAGAAAGGCTAAGTTAGAGCCTTGAAGTTTTGAATGTGAATTAGAACTACCAATAGGACCTCATGAGGTATTTTCTCTCTCATACACTTGCTCTGTCTAGCAGCAATGAAGAGCATCCCTAGCATTCAAACTGTGTGGTCTTGAAATATTTTTCCCACTGAAAAACTAGAGCTTCTTGGAAAAATGCAAGTCTGAGGCAGAGACTATATAAGATGAGCCTAAAACATCCTGATATCAGATAGCAAGGAAGCTATCAAAGATATCAGGGCCATATAAGTCTTGGAAGTGAAATGGAAAAGGCTTATACTAGCCAGCTAAGACAATTTGAGCTTAAATAAAGATAAAAATTGCAATGCACTAAAACCCCTAAATTTATAATGATTTAAAAAAAAAATCTCCTTCTGAGGATTGCAAGGAACCACTTGATTAAAAAAAAGGAAAG
Source organism: Tolypeutes matacus (assembly GCA_026826555.1). Taxonomy (NCBI): domain Eukaryota; kingdom Metazoa; phylum Chordata; class Mammalia; order Cingulata; family Chlamyphoridae; genus Tolypeutes; species Tolypeutes matacus. Next base: position 39,196,950 of record JAKSZT010054030.1, read on the forward strand.
AGCCCAACAATATCCAGCCTTTCCTATACGATCCATACCACTGGGTAACTAAATAGATGACAGAAAGCATCTGGCTCATAAAATTATTCTGTAGATAAATGAAAACAAAATTATGGAACTGGAAATTACCATTTTGCAACCTGTAGTAGACTGATGGATCTAAGCATTGAGCATCAACAGCTGCAAACATCAAAAAAAGAGAGCAAAAACCAGAAACTATATGCCTTCTAATGAAAACAAACAAACACTACCAACTAGTCCTGGCAATGGAATTAAACCCTAAATCTGATCATGCCTTTGGATTCAACTGCAAATTTGTAGGAAATACAAAAGACAGAGGAGCACACTGAACTACTCTACAAGTACTCAACAAACAAAATCCAGACTATGGGAAACTACATATCAAAACACCCAGGATTTTTCAATAGATAAATTATAAGGAAAAGAAAGAAATGGAGGGAGAACATGTAGACTTAACAGCATCTCACAAGTGTAAGGGAGGGAGACTTAACTATAGTGTCTAAGGATGTATACTTGGGAAATAAAACCAAAAAACACCCCCTAATTAAGTGATTTTCAAAAAAGTCAGGATAGTGGCTTTTTTTTTTTTTTTTTTTTTACATTAAGAGAGGCTGTAACTGGGAAGGGGAATATGTATGGGCTTTAAGGTAGCTGGCAAAATTACATTCCTTAACCCGCAAAGTAGATAGAAGGGTTTTGGCCTTATAATAATTCACTAAGCTACGTATTTGTTTTGTGTGGTTTTCTACACCTTTGTTTTATTTTCCAATAAAACAGATAAAGAATTTTGGAAAATGAAAAACTTGCAACTGATATTACTTTAAAACGACTACATATTATTAAAAAACAGAGTTTAATTAGTGGTTATGTAAGGCTAGGGAGGGCATGCTAAGAGGTGTGGAGTTTTTCTTTTTGGAGCAATGAAATAATTCTAAAATTTTTTGTGATGATGAATACACAAAATTGTGATAATACTAAAAGCCATTGATTATACATTTTAGAAAGATCGTATGGTATGTAAATATATCTCAATAATACTGCTTAATAATTGTGCAAGAATAGCCATAAATAGCAGCCATGTATAGCAGGGGCAACAGAGAAAGATTGAGAGATGAAGAATTTTCTTGTCTGTTTTTTATTATTATTAAAAAAAGAGTAACAAAGAGTTTTTGCAATAACCTACAAAACAAATTAATAAAATTACTTCACACCAAGAGGCTAATTTTCCCACAATGTTTCTTCCTGATATTTGGCAAACAGGACAAACAGTTAAGTCTACTATATAATAACATAGTACCAATCTCCTCTGTTTCTCACATGTTTAAAAAGTATTTGACATTTACTCATTCTTAGAATAAATCACATCTAATACTTAAAACGTGCAAAAGATTTTTTGAGTTAAGATATACTATAAAACTGCCAAGAAAACTCATCTTCTTGATAAACAAACATGGTAATCTTAAAAATAAATATAATTAAATTCAACAAGCATTAATCCAACACATGTTATGTTTGGGATGCTTACAATTTAGTTGAAGGGATAAGAAACACATATAACTATAATAGAAAGCTATATGTTAAGTGCTTTGAGAAAGATACAAAGTACTATGGGTTCAGAGGAAGAAAAGGGCCTCTTACCTGTTCCACTGTATTAACGTTCTCACCAGGCCCTTCTCATATTCCTCCAATACATCCTCCCCAACACTGGCAGAATCTTTCAAAAGCCAAAATCCCCCTTTGTGAATTGCACAAAGAGACATTTCAGGTGCCAGATGGGTGACAAATAAATGACACTGACTTGTATAAGACAATAGAGAATGATGGGGACTGCCTTGCCTAAAGGGGGGAGGGGTGGGGAAAGGAGGAGCAGCCTCTAATTAACTTTAGCCAATTATTACCATGTAGGAACATGGAATCAATGTTGCCACACTATTCAATTTTTTAAGATGACAGAACCCCAGATTTTTGTGTGTAATATATCAATATTTAAATGTTGGCAAATAATTCAAAATTTGAAAAAATATTACAAGCCATACAGAAAACAGCTGTAGATGAAGCCTGCAAACTCTAGTTTAGAGCAATGATATGTAAGTGCCAACAGCTGGCCCCCAGGTGTTATCAGAATTGAATAATGGTGGTTGTCCCAATTCAGAGGAAAAGTTAATCAACAAATTTTTTTTTCTCTTATAAAGTTTTCTTAAAACTTTAGCACCTGCTACCATTGGTCTGTTAGCAATAGCCAACAGATAACAAAACACAAGAAAAAGTAGGTAAGTATAATTTGATAGTTACCTCAAAACAGCCTTCCTGGTTTTGGTTGTAATTGTTTTTACAAGCAGTTGTCCTAACCATCATTTTATACTGCATAAATGTTGGCTAAGTTTACTACTCCTAATATTGTTCATAGATAGTACGGTAGACTCCATGCATTGGTTCTTTAGCAAAGGACCATGAGACTCCAGAAGAACCATGGGCCTAACAATCAAATCTAAAGTTTTTGGTATGGTGGCCTACAATTTCTCTAGAAAATTAGCCTCCTATTTGACACCATTTCACACTCACCCAAGCTTATCCCAAGCTTCCTGAATATACTATGCTCATTCACTCTTTCAAGTTTTTATACGTATTTAAAGCTCTCTACCACCTGCTTTAATACTGCTGAAAGTCACTACTACTGGGAGACTTCCTAGAATTATGTTTTTTTCCATCACATTTCCTTAGAATCCTATACCGAGTGCAATCATGGAACTTCCTTGCTACTTATGGTTATTCATAATTATTTACCACCTGCCCATCTCTGCCACTAGACCAGTGGTTTTCAAACTTTTGATGCTATCCACAATAAAAAATATATTTTTCATAGATACCCACAGCTTACATACATAAATAACTGAAACAAAAGTTTCATGAAATAATACTTTTACACTGAACATGTACAACGCACTAAAATTTTCTATTCAAATTTAAAAAAAAAAAGAAATGTTGGTCACAATTTATTACATTGAATTTACCACTCATCTGAAAAACACGGCACTAGAATATTAATCCTTGTAGGCAGAATTCAATACATCCATTTTTGTGTATCCAGTGTCTAGAAGGCCACCTCATTACATAGCAGGTATTCTATAAATATTAGTTTCCTCTCCCTACCTTGTAGTCTCTCCTATTCTTTCCTGGGGACAAAGCAAGATGCAAGCGTCTCCTCCTGGCACATTTTTTTTTTCAAGATTCCAAATTTTTAAGAAGACTGCAGGTCACAGTACAGAGTCTGACAGACTATGAGAATGAAACTCCTTGCAGGGTTGTTAATGAGAATAAAACTATACACTTACATGTCTAGTATAACACAGTGCCAGTATATAGTAGGCACATAATATAGCAACGATTGCTATTATTATTAACAAATGTTTTCAACCAGCATAGGAGGAAGTAGTAGTTAGCTGAACTTTTAAGGAGGGAAGGTTTGGATAAGGCATAGTGCAGACCAAACAACCAGTAAAATCTTAATTTACAAGAAATCTCTTCCATTTTTTTCTGTATTTCCTCTTTTTAGGATAAAGAAACAAACCAGAAGGTTTATCAATTTCCTCAATTCTCTACCTCCAAAGTTACGTATAAAACTAAAAAAACTATACCAACCCAGTCTCATTGCAAAATTCTAATTTAAATATAATTTATGTTCAGTGAGATGTACAATATAAAGTGTATTAATAATATATTTTAGAAAATTTTTCATTAACAGTTCAAAGTAAAAGTACTTTGTAGTTAACCCATTAACTACAAAAAAAAAAAAATAACTGGAATCCTCATTCAATAAATCTTGAGTTAATAGAATTTTATTCTCCAATAAAATTAGTATTGGTTTATTAATAACATTTCCAATAACAGTCCCAATGTTAGAATACTCTCACTCTTCTAAATATAAAGTGACCTCCCTCCAAAATAAGGTTTTCATCACTTTTAAAACTTTGATTAGTATATTCTTTATTTTCCTCAACTTTGTTTTCTTTCTTTCCCATAAATAATCATAAATAAGGGAGTGTCCAAGGTCTCTGTGCTTTTCCCAATGTGTTTTCTCCAAAACCTTCCAAACCACTTTTCGGGGAGGGGGGGGGAGCTCTTGAGTAGCAGAAGCACCAAATACCAATGCAAGGACTATTATAAAGCCTTTATTGCCTTGGTTTACAAGAATTTTCTTATACCACTTGCAAATTTTGTAAGATAAGAAGACAAATAAAAGTTACTAAATTGCCCTGGTAATTCAATAGTAATAAATCTATTTAGGGAAAATCAAAGTAATTTTCCGTTATCTGTGTTAGTAGCAAAAACCAGTTACTTTTATGGTATATCATTAACCTTTATGATACTAGCTATATCTTCTATATGGCTACTTAAATAAAGAGTTTTATTTAGCCTTTTAAGCCTTATAGTAATTTTATGTTTATAACTATGAATGAAATCAAGATCTGTGTAGGTTAGGGGATAATCCTATCTTACATTTAAATCAGGCAGACTCCAAAAGAGTAGGAAATAATGTCTCTCTTGGTTACCACTGTATTTTTAGCACCTAGATGCTCAATAAATCCGTTTAAGTTTAGATGTAGATTTATGGAAAAGAAAATTAGGTCAGAACAATAAAGAATACATGAATCAAAATCAGGTTAAGGCCTTAAGCATGGGCTATGCTTAGTGACTTGCTTCCAAAGAACAGACTATGGAAGTGGGGGTGGGGGTGGAGGGAATAACTCTACAAAGGAGAAACCTGGCAAACATGTCGGTTGATCCAGGTTAACGTCATCAGTGATAAATCATGTGGGTAGTATGTACCTCTGATAGGATGTGATGAGAATGGCACTTCACCTCAGTCCTCTTTCTCCCTAAAACCCATGACCTCAGTGTAATCATGAGAAAAATGCCAGACAAATCCCAGTTGAAAGTATTCTACAGAAGTCCTGACTAGTACCCCTCAAAACTGTCATGATCACCAAAAACAAGGAAAGTTTGAGAAACTAGGATTCTGGATCAGAAAAAGGACATTAAGGAAAATACAGTGAAATCTGAATAAAGTTTAGTTACTAGTAATTGTAACAACTTTGTTTCCTTAGTTGTGATAAATGTACCATAGTAATATAAGAAGTTAACAGTAGGGGAAGCTTTCTGTACTATCTTGCAACTTTTCTGTCAATGTAAACCTATTCTAAAATTAAAAGTTTATTTAAATTTGAAAACTAGGTTATGAGAAATAAGGAATTTAAAAATCAATATATGAAGCAAATAATGATAAACATTCTTTTGGCCCCTTTATATTTGATGGTAAGACAGAGATAGCATATTCATACAGTGGAAACAAGTTATTCATAAAATAATACCATAAGCATTCTACAAGTCTGTAGTGTTAATTATAAAGTCAAGTTAATTATGACCAAAGCAAATGCCCCTTGAATCCTAGACTCTCAAAACATTATCCCTGTTCTTCAATACTTCAACAAATAGCTCTCTGACAAAAACTCACAACACTAGCTGTTACCGCTATATGAATGGATTACTTTACCCTTTTATCTTCAGTCACTTTAGGTCACATTCACCTTGATATCTCCCACTCACCTTACACTCAGCTAACTAAAGTCTTCTTTCTTGATGTTACCCAATCTAACCTCCCCCTCTCAGTTGATTTTTCCTCCAACAGCTCTCTCTCCTTTCCATTCCTCTCCATTCCCACAGCAAATAATGAGTCCTGTACAGTGTAGTCAAAAAAATTTCAAATAAGGATTTTATCATATCATTCCCCAGTTCAAATGCCATTCTTCTTTTGTACTAAACCATATTTAAATTCAGAAGCAGTGTTCCCAAGTCCATCTATATTTAGTTATTCTATAGTATTGTTCCCCTTACTTGTCAAGATATTTCCATCCTATCTCTCCATCTAATACCAGAAGTCCTGCCTTTCCTTTATTCAGAAAATAATCAAATATTCACTACACACATAACATATGCCTGAGAAAAGAAAACTCCTCTGGGTGGTTAGTGACCTTATAATCTAGTTCAAATGATAAAACCTAAAAACTAACAAGGAATATGGAAATTTGTTTTATTCAATGCTATATCCTCAGTTCCCATAAGAGTACCTGGCACATGGTAGATGCTCAAAAAATATTTATTAAATGAAAACAAGGTAGTATACAATGCTAAAGCCCGAAAGAATTATATATTGTTAGAGAAGGGAAAGAAAGAATGTTCAGTTGAGGGATGAAGGCAGCTCTAAAATTCTATGATTCCAAGTCTTCTCAGGTCAACCAAGATTTCAGTCAGGCCTCAAGCTTGAGTGCATACATCTTCATAGTTATGAGAATGTGTAGGTGCATTTCCAACAGAAAAATGTTACATTAGTAAAAGTAAAAAGAAGTAAAATTGTAATACCATGTTGAGGTAGTAAATAATGAACAGTTCCTGTTCTTGGCGGAAAATGAGATGGGAGAAGGCTGGGACCAAAGTTTGTAAAGTCTTCTGAAGAAATCTGTATTCATGGTTGACATAAGTGATTTTGGTCATAAGAGTTTGATTAACATAATGGGAGTAGCATGAAGTTAAGAGTTTAGAAATCAAGAGCCTTCATTTAACCAAAAAGCCTCCCCTATCTACTCTAAGGTCTGCCTCTCCTCTTAACTCTTGCATCATACAATTTAACACCTAATCACATCCTCTCACACTGTAAACTCTTTTTTTCCATGTGTGTTAGTCTTTCTCTTCAAAGACTAGGGATCAAATCTTAGACCTTTTTCTTCCCTACAAAATCAGTAAAACATTGGGCTCTCAAACTATTTTTGAGAACCTTTTTATATTTATTTATGCAAAACCCAGTTACTAAAATAACCCTCAAAATGCAAAAAATAAAATAAAAAATAAAAAACACACACAGGGGAGCTAAGCAGTAAACTGCCGTAATGACAAGATTTAAGTCTCATATGAGTGGCACTTTTTAAAGTTTCATTTTCATAGTTGGATCCCACAGCTAATAATTTAGTTATCTTCTAGCATGTTTCCAGTGGTTCCTGCTTTATATAAATATTTCATCACCTCATTTACTTTTCTTTCACAACTAAGTATTATTCCCAGTGGTGAGCACATATACTCATTCCTCAGTTGGATTATCTTTTGTGCACTGAAGCACAAAAAATATTGGAGTTCTTCTCCAATATTTTTATCTATTTACTTCACTGATTGAGCACCACTGCTATTGTGTAATTTTAAAATTCTAATAAGCGGTACTGCTACAACTTAAATTCACTACACAATTCTTACATATTTGAAATGTTCCTGTGGTTTAGCATTATTCAAGTGAAACTGATTCAAATAAAAACATTACAGAAATAATCCAAATCCACCAAAGCATTCACAAAATGAAACCTGATGCATTAGGAACCAAGGATTGTACTTAAAGTTTTCCAAACTCCCTAAAAGTTTAGTGTTTTTATCTTATCTTCAACTCTTTGACTTCTTACTTTTAAATATACAAAAAATTCATTTTCATTCCCTTAAAGTGAAATCTGTTCATGCTAACATTCATATTAACTGTAAATACCATCCCAAGGAATGCTTAAAAAAGCACACATACACATCAAACGAATATTTATTTCATCCCCTCAAAAGTATTTCTGCTGATAATAGATTTACAAATTTTCAGGTCACAATTTTTATGTAAAGAGAAAAAAATTTATAAAAGTAGAAAATCCTCGAGAATGTGATTTCTGATTACCTTTGAACCTGTCACTGATGTTTTTGAAGGTCAAATTATTATTTTTTTCGAGCGGGGAAAACTCTATACTGTATTAATATATTTCCCACCACTCCCTAATACTGCTGATATTTTAAAGCTAAATCATCAAAAGGGCAGAAAAAGTAGAAATGTTAATATATACCTTAATAAGACTGCGAGTAGACAAAGGAAAGTCTTAAGATTCGGATGGAGCAGGGATATACATGTAAACGGTTCAACCTTTTTCACTTCTCCATCTGAGAAAGCACCAAAATAAACGTGGAAGCTTCACCACCTTTACAAAACCCCTGGCTACCAGTGAAACCTCAGACCCCAGGGCCGCTGGAGCACTCTTCTAACTCTGTGCCAGCCACGTGGCTGTCACAGTCGGGAGGCAGATAGGAGAAAGAGCATATACTAACCTGGGAAGAAATAACCGCCCTCTTCCCCTCACGTCGGATTTGGGGCAAAAGAAAGCCTGAGTCTTTTTGTGTGTGTGTGTGTGTGCATACTAAGACTTTTTACCTGTACGTAGAAAACAGGTAAATACAAGTGCCGTTTTAAAGAGACGTTAAAGCAGAAAACAGGATCAAGAAGACCCAGAGAGTGTGGCTTCCCAACTCCCAGGGATACCCCAACTCCCGAGAGCTGCGTTGGGAACACGGACCTTTTGCAAAGGGTGAAGGGGTGGAGTTAAGATTAGAGGAGGGTGCACTTCGGCACATGGGTCGCTTCACCCCAACTCCCAGTCTTCCTGAGTTCCAGGCACGCTGCTGCAGGAGTGGGACGAACTCAGGAGGGTGAAGGGCCTCACATACGCCTTCACGGTCTCCTTCTACCTGTCTCCCACGGCCGACCTCTCATCCTGCCAAAAGAGAGGACTGAAAGGTAGCGGTAACCACGGCCCCAAAGGAGGCGGCAAACAGGAAGTGTCCATATTGCAGCTCTGAAACACTAACTCCCAACCTACCAAGACAGCCACCCTCCGAGGCCCCTGGGGTGCCTGCGGGAGAAGGGGCGAGAGGGTGCCGGGGTCGGCCACCCCCACATCCGGGACCCGCCCTGCCCACGCCCGCAGCCCAGCTGCCCGAAGTTCAAACCCGGCCGCGCCCGGCGCCTCCGGGGTACTACTTGGCGGGGTCCAGCATGTCCCGCCAGAGGCTGGACGAGCACCCCACGCCCGGCACGTCTAGCTCCACTTCAAGTCGGGGGAGGAGGCGTTGCAGGGGCTCCCGATTAGCTTGGGGTTTTCCCCTAACAGCCGATTTCCCCCGAGTCGAGCCCTAATCGTCCTCGGGGCCGCCTCAAAGCCTTCCTTGAGAGTCGGCACCTCTCGCCGCGGTTTCCGCCGCGCGACAGCTCCTCCAGGGCGGTCAACACCTCTCAGGAAAAACTCCTAACTCCACGGGGCCACACTCTCCTCAATTCGAGACCCCCAGAAACCCACACACGCTCCCAGCCGTGAGCAGGGAAGACCCCCGCGCCGGCGCCAATTCCTCACAGAACAAAAATGTCCGGGAGCGTCACGGGACAGCCGCCTCCGCGCCCCACGCCCGGCGCCGGCCGCACGCGCTGCCTCCGCGCCCGGGAGCGGCTCCGGGCCGGGACAGAGAGCGCGGACGCCGGGCGGCGCCGGCCCGGGAGGGCGCCGCTCCGCCGGGACTCACCGTCAGGTCGGCCGCCGCAGGGAGAAGGTGAGGGACCGGCAGGGGAAAGACACAATATGGCAGAGCCCCGCAGCTGCTCCCTGCGGCTTCCAGTAGCCGCCTCCGGGAAGACGCGGCAACGAGCAGGCAGCGGCAGCTGCGGTGGCGGCCGCGGCAGCACCACATCCCCCTCCCGCTCTCTTCCTCCCGGTTCCTCCGCCCTCCCCCACTGCCATGGCAACGCGGCGCCAGGGAGATTAGCCCCGCCCCGCCCTGCCGTCCCCGCCTCCGGCGACCCCTCGAAGAGGGGCTCGTCCCGCCTCTCCCGGTCCCCTCCCACTTCCTAAAGACCCGACGGGCTCGGACCCCGGTGGGCAGCCCAGAACGGCGGGTGGGGGAGGAGTGTCCGGAAGGGCGGGGCTGGCACGGAAGGCAGGGAGGAGACGTTGTGGGCTTGTGCGGGTTTCGGGCTGAGGCGGGGTGGGGAAGGCGGGAAAATGAAACGGCCTCGCCCGTTCCGGGAAGGACCTATAGGAGTGCGCCGGAGGCGCGTCGCGGCCGCTTAGTGGTCGAGAAGGGGCGGAGCGAAGGTGGCCACCCGGGCGGGTCTGCGGGCTGTTCCTGTGCTGGGGTTGCTGCGTCGTGCCAGAAGTAGTAGGGTCACCCTCTGTCCCCAACAGCCCGGTGTACCGCGGGTTTCCCCAACAACTTCCACCACCGGCCGGCTTTTTGAAAGCGCTTTATGAACCGTAGGGCATTAATATAAACTTAAAATTTATTACCCTTGCCTGACAGAAATTTGATGTGAAAACTGAGCTCAGCGTGTTTGTGGTGGAAGTGAATGGACTTTGGAATCAGATCCAAATTTTAATAAGCATAGCATTTACTGAGTGCACACTAAGTGCTAAGGACTGGCTACGCCCTTTACATGCATTATCATAACCATAAACATAGTTGCCAGATAAAATACTGTAAGCCCAGTGAAATCTGAATTTCAGATAAACAGGATGCTTTTTCAGTATAAGAATGTCTCATTTGGGATATAAGTCCAGTTTTGCTTTGTTTGCTAAAATCTAGCAACTCTATCTTAACCCTTATGCATTCCCACATTAAAGATAAGGAAACTGAGGCTTAGAAAAATAATTTACCAAAATATAGTAAGTGGGAAAGCTAAAACTCAAGTTTACTGCTATCATTTTTATCCCAATGATTAAATTTATATATACACATCTTCAAATACCTATCTCACAAAGGTGTATGAAAGAGACACGGCCATAGCAATGACTGAGGCATAGAAGATGCTCAATAGAATAGGAAGAGGAATTTCCTTCCTGAACAATGAATGTTAATTGGATATTCACAATGTGCCATGTTCTGCATATAAAGTAAGCTGAATATGAAGCAAGCTGTCTGTTGACAATAAAACAAGTCAAGCAATGGGGATGACAGAGATACAGAAGAACTGTAAACATCAGAATATATAAAAACAAAAATGGAAGCATTCAATCCCCTTATTCCGCAGATGGAAGTACTGAATTTATATGATTTATCTAAGGCCTTCTGCGATTTCCATTTGTTTTTTACTACACTGTCCTGGAGGGCCTAACAGCTCCATTCAGTGTGAGAGGCCACAAGACAATTAGAATAAGAGTTGCTGCAATTCTTCAAAGCAATCACTGTTGCCCCCTCATGTGGACAAACTGAAGGAAGTTCCTGGAGGAACAGAGTAGTGTAAAGGGAGTAGTGGAAAGAAAAGAAGGGAAGGCTAAGAGAAGGTGGCTTCTGGGGAGCCACAGCCTCTTCAGACTTCAGTTTCATTTTATCTCTGCTGGCCATTGTCATGGTGGCCACTAACATAATATAGGTCTTCATTTTATTACAGCTTATTGTACTAATATCTTACTTGCTATATTGAACTTTTGTTTCTCTTTTTCCTTCATTGCTACTACTCCACTCTTTTTTTTTAACATTTTATTTTATTTTATTTTTTTTACTGGGAGGTCCTGGGGATCGAACCCAGGTCCCTCCATATGGGAGACGGACGCCCAATCGTTTGAGCCACATCCGTCCCTCCACTCTTTTTCAAACCCAAGTGGCCAAACAGTCCTTCACCACTCTGAATCACAGAATTTGAGAGCTGGAAGGTACTTTAGAGATATATCATGCAGGGGTCCAATCTATCATGAATGAGGAAACACATCCAGAAATGTTATGTAACTTGTCCAAGGTCAAATAATGAAGCTACTTCATCCTCATTCACTAAGTTATCTCTATTGGTTCTTTCTACTACTGATGCAACCCTGAGATGTTAAGGATATTTAAATAGTCTCTGGGTAGGGCTCAGGTCTCTTAGCAAATCTGTCATACTCTTGGTTTAGAGTCTAGGGATATTTGTATACCTAGAGGTTATTTTAGAGGACTTTGAACTAAAGTCCAAGTTTGAAAAGCTCTGATTAAAGATCATGATGATTCAGGGTAAGTAGCTTTATCCAGAAGTTTACAAGACTAGAAAGGATAGAAAAGCAGAACTTAACTCTTTAGGAGAAAGAGGATGCTGGCATTTAAAATCTCTTGTGAAGCTTGTATTCTTCTTTCTCCAAAATATTTTGAAGGAACATACTCAGTGATTAAGTTTATTGGAGGACAGATACATTAGAAAATATATTGTTTAAAATGCCCTCATATTTAAATTGAAAAGTGTTAGGAACTAAAATATGCATTTTATGTTTTCAATGTATTTGTGGTATAATATTAGTATATTTACAAAAGACTCTATGATCATGAATTGATGATTCTAAAAATAATCAGTTTCCCAAAAAGGAATCTAGATTTCAAACCCTTGAGGTCAAGGACCATGTCTTTTTCTTTTTTTAATTCTAATTTCTTAGAACAGCATCTGGTAATGGGGGATGTTCAATAATATTTGTCAATGATAGAAGTAACTTCCCTCAAATTATATGATACCAGAACTAGAATACAGCACTTCTAAGTACTGGTCTGCCACTTGGGCTAAAAAGTTACAGAATTATGAGTAAAAGTCTAATTTTTTTTTCTTCAAGGATATTTTTCAATGCATTTCTTAAAAGTACATATCTATATTTAATAATATCTACATTTCTATAATCTCTGGTCCTGGAGGTAATGTGGACAAATTTTCCTGCTGAGTATACTAGAAAAGCTCAACAAAATATTTTTAAAATGCTTGAAGACGTCAGAGGGTTAACAAGATAGTGAGGCTTTAACAGGCCATGATCTGAGGAATAATGGAGGCCCAGGGAGGTAAACCTTTCATTTACTCACTCCATCAGTTGCTGAAAGGATAAGGAGGACTGGGGGACAAAGATTAGAGTTCAGGGCATGCAAAAGGAGAAAGGGGAGAGCCCTGTTGAAGCCCCCTTTCTATGGACTGAGAATCCAAATGACTATACTGTAGAAGTAGAGAGGCTACTACTCAGTTTCAAATCATCTTAACCATGAAATTGAATTAGGATCATTCCTTTGAGTTAATGCTGCCACACACTAAAATAGAAGCAAACTAAAATACTTATTCTGGAGTAAGATAATATCATCCTAGACCTCAAATCATTTCTACAAACAATTTTACAAATACAATGTCTAGTACACAATAAAAAATAATCAGACACACAAGGAAACAAAAAAAAACAAAGCAAAATAATACTGCTATGAACTTTGATATACATGTATCTGTCTGAGTTCCTGTTTTTACTTTCTTTGGGTATATATCTATGAGTGGAATTGTCAGGTTATATGGTTATTCTATATTTAACTTTTTGAGGAACTCCATATTGCTTTCCAAAGTGGCTGTGGTTTATACAGCAAATGTTCATAGAAGCATTATTCATAATAGCCAATAGGTAGAAACAAACCAAGTGTCCATCAACAAATGAATGAGTAAACAAAATATGGCATGTATACACAATAAAATATTATCTGGCCATAAGAAGGAATGGACTTCCAGGAAGATGGCATCGGAATAGGTAGGCAGGGCTCAACTCTGTCACAGAAACAACAGAGGAAAAGTAAAAAAAGTTGTCCAATGGACCAGTTTGGGGCTCTGCAGACCAGGAGAGTGCTGCACTCCCCCCAAGAGGGCAAGGGACAGAGAGATAAGCTGAAATGAAAATCATGAGTTATTAATTCCCATAGCCTGGATTGACATCAATCCCCCACCCTTAAGGTGAACAGCCTGGATAAAACCTGTGGCTCACTGCAGCCAACTGAGAGGAAAATGGAAATCTTCCTCCTTGGGAAAAGGGAGGGTGTGGCAGAGGGTGGAGAATGGTTCCTCTTCAGTGAATTTGGCCAGCAGAACCTGCTTTGAATCTCAGCTCTGGCCAGACCAGAATCACAGGCAAATGGTGGTTGAAGAGTCACTTCTATGGAAAGATTCACCAATGAGCACTGACTACTGGTTGGCCAGGAAACTGTAAGGAGAAAAACCTCTTTCAGGTGTCTCTTGTCCCAAATTCCTGAGAGTATATCTGCGCCACATTAGTGAGTCCCTGGCCTATTTTAATAGCTTAAGCTGGGCAATTTTAAAGACTTAGAATAAGTTGAACCAAAAATCAAATAAGAGCTATGAAACAAAAACACTAGGCAAGAGAGAGAAATTGATCATCAGAATAAATTCACCAACATTTGCAGATGCCTAGACATCAGAAAAAAATTACAAACCATACTAAAAAGCAGGAAGAAATAACCCAGTCAAAGGAACAAAACAAAAATCCTGATGGGACATAGAATTTAGGACAACTAATCTGATAATCACAGATTTCCTAAATCAAGGACTTGAAGGAAAATATGATTAAAGAGATAAAGGATATGAGGAAGACACTGGATGAACATAAAGAACAATTTGAAAGCCTGCAAAGAAAAGTAACATAGCTTATGGGAATGAAAGACACAATGGATGACATTAAAAATACATTAGAGGCATATAATAGCAGATTTGAATTGGTGAAGGACAGAATTAGTGAAATCAAGGACATAACATTTGAACTTGAAAAGACAGGTAAAGAGAAAGAGAAAAGAATGGAAAAAATGAAACAAGGTCTCAGGGAAATGAATGACAACACGAACCACACAAACATACACATTATTGGTGTCCCAGAAGGGAAAGACAATGGAAAAGGGGCAGAAAGAATATTTGAAGAAATAATGACTGAAAACTTACCAACTGTTATGAACGACATAAATATCAATATCCAAGAAGGACAATGCACCCCAAACAAAATAAATCTGAATAGACCTACTCTGAGACACCTGCTATTCAGAATGACAAGTACCAGAGATAGAGGATTCTTAAGGCAGCAAGAGAAAAACAAGGCATCATATACAAGGGAACCTCAATTTAAGACTAAGTGCTGATCTCTCATCAGGAAACATGGTGGTGAGAAGAAAGTGGCATGATGTATTTAAGGTGCTGAAAGAGAAAAACTGCCAGCCAAGAATTCTTTATCTGGCAAAACTGTCCTTCAAAAATAAATGAGGATGAGGGAGCAGATGTGGCTCAAGCAGCTGAGTGCTTGCTTCAAACATGGGAGGTTCCCATTGCCTCCTAAAAAACAAACAACAAGCAAAAAATAAGAAAAAACCAACTCAGGGGAACTGATGTGGCTCAGTGGTTCCCACATACAAGGTCCTGGGTTCAATCCCCTGCCCTGGATACCTCAAAAAAAAAAAAAAAAAAAAAAAAGTAAGAAAAAAGGGAATGAGGGTGAGTTTAAAGTCTTCACAGACAAATGAAAACTGAGAGGGTATGTTACCAAAATACCAGATTTACAAGAGATACTAAAGGGATTGGTGCATTCTAAAAGGAAAAAACAAGGGTAAGAGATTGGAGAAGAGTGGAGAAATGAAGATTATTAGTAAGGGTAACTTAAAGGGTAAAAACAGGCAAGCGGATGTGGCTCAAGTGAATGCCCGTCTACCATATAGGAGGTCCAGGGTTCAATTCCCGGGGCCTCCTGATGAAAAGCAAGCTGGCCCATGTGGCGAGCTGGCCCGAGCAGAGAGCTGGCCCATGTGGAGTGCTGGCCTACGCAGAGTGCTAGCCCACACAGGAGTGCTGGCCCACGCAGAGTGCTAGCCCACACAGGAGTGCTGGCCCATGCAGAGAGCTGGTGCAGCAAGATAACGCAACAGAAAGAGACATAGAATAGAGAATGAGAGACGCAGCAAAATCAAGGAGCTGACGTGGTGCAAGAGATTGAGCAGCCTCTCTCCACTCCAGAAGGTCCCAGGGTCACTTCCTGGTGCCGCCTAAAGAGAAGACAAGCAGACACAGAAGAAACACACAAAGAGCAGACAGCAAGCGCAAAACAATGAGGGCGTGGGGGGGGAGAAATAAATAAATCTTTAAAAAAAAAAAAAGAACCTTCTTAAAAAAAAATAAAGGGTAAAAAGACAACAGTAAGATATGACAATGGAAACTCAAAGGATAAAATGGATGAAGGAAGTAATACCTTTATGGTAATAACATTGCAATTAATGGATTCAATTCCCCAATCAAAAGAAATAGATGGACAAATTGGATAAAAAATATAAGCCATCTATATGCTATCTATAAGAAATTCAACTCAGACATAAGGACACAACCAGATTGAGAGTGAAAGGTTGGAAAAAGATATTCCATGCAAATAGTAATAAAAAAAATCTGGATATTGAACAAAATAGATTTTAAACACAAAATGGTTAAAAGAGATGAAGAAAGTCATTGTATATTAATAAAAGGGGCAATTCATCAAGAAGAAATAACTATAATAAATATTTATGCACTGTGGCAGTTTGAGATTATTTATGAATCCCCAAAAGAGAGATTATGTTTGTAAACTATTCCACTGGGTGTGATATCCTTTGATTGTATTAGATTCAGTTGAGATGTTTTTGATTAAATTATGTTAAAATTAGGGCTTTGATTCGACCACATTAGTAGGGCATGACCTTGGTTGAGTCCCTGCCTCCTTGATGGGCTGATATAAATGGACACTCACTCAAGAAGACACAGGAAGAGAGAGAGCTCCATAGATGCCAGAGGAGAGAAGGCTCAAACAGCTAAAGACTGGGGAGAGCTGAGCCATTCACATGGTGGTCTGCAACTGAAGAGAACAGAGCAGCTGAGCAGCTGATAAGGCCTGGGAAGAAATGAGCCCTATGCCAGCCTGCAGCTGAGATCAGAAGAAGCTGGGCCCACGGAGCCTTCAGAGGAAGACGGAAGGAGAGACCAGGCAGAGATTGCTCGCCATCTTGCTTCAACACGTGGCAACTGACTTTGGGGAGATAGCAGCCTTGAGTTGGACTCTTTAGGGCTTTGTAACCATAAGATTTTACTCCAAATAAATACCCTTTATAAAAGCCAACAGATTTCTGGTACTTTGCATCAGCACCCTTTTGGCTAATACATGAACCTAACCTGGGTAGCCCAAGATACATGAGGCACACACTGGCAAAACTTAAGAGAGAAATAGAGGTCTCTATAATAATAGTTGGAGACTTCAATACACCACTCTTAGCATTGGGTAGAACATCTGGACAGAAGATAAACAAGGAAACAGAGCACTTGAATAGTATAATAACTAAACTAGACCCAATAGAGCATTATATACATTCTTTTCAAGTTCTCATGGATCCTTCTCCAGGATAGACCATATGTTGGGTCACAAGACAGGTCTCAATAAATGTAAAAAGACTGAAATTATACAAAACACTTTCTCTGATCTTAATGGAATGAAGCTGGAAAAAAATAATGGACGGAAAAGGAGAAAATTCAAATATATGGAGATTAAACAGCACACTCTTAAATAAACTTGTGGGTCAAATAAGAAATTGCAAGAGAAATCAGTAAATACCTTGAGACAAATGAAAATGAGAACACAGAATATCAAAACCTATGGCATACAACAAATGCAGTGCTGAGAGGGAAAATTATAGCCCTCAATGCTTACATTAAAAAAGAAGAAAGAGGGGCTGAAGTCTCTCTTTAGACCCCTTTCATACTGGTGGGGTGGGGGCTGAAGTCTATTCTTTAGACCCCCTCCATTGTGAGAGCTTCCCAATAAACTTCCTGCCTGCAATTGTCAGTCCCTGCGGTCCAGTGAGCACCATTTTTCTCTAACAGGTGGTATATGGGAAGGGGTGCACCTGGTGCAAACTGGGTACTATAATTAACAGTAATGTTTTAATATTCTTTCATCAGTTATGACAAAGGTACCACACCAATGCTAAGTGTCAGCAATAGAGGGGTATAAAGGGTAGAGGGTATTTCTTTTTGGAGTAATAAAAATGTTCTGGAGTTCAGTGTGGTGATGAAGGCACAACTCTGTGATTATGCTGAAAGCCACTGATTGTGCACTTTGGATGGAGTGTGAATATATCTCAATAAAACTGCTTTAAAAAAATACTGGGAAACACAAGATTTGGACACCAGGGGTTTAACTTTTGGATTCATCACTTAAAGTTGTGATTTGATCAAATATTTATTTAATCTCAGTTTCATTTTCCTAATTTTTAATATTAAGCTTGTTCTGATGTTCAAATTATGTCTGTGAAAGTTTTTGACAAAATTATTTTCTTAGCAGGTAAAACATAATATTAGCAGTGAAATGTGATAAGGCAGGTGCCATACTTAAACTCTTCAAAGTGTCCAATACAGAACCAGACGGAAACTTAGACTTCATGAGGAAATTCTGTCCTCCCCTGCCCCCAGCCTTCCAGGTTGAGAAAAAAAAAAAAAAAGAAGAAAGAGGTAAAATCAAAGACCTAACTGCACACCTGGAGGAACTAGAAAGAGAACAGAAAACTAATCCCAAACCAAGCCAAAGGAAAGAAATAATAAAGATCAGAGGAGAAATAAATGAAATTGAGGACAACAACAAAAAACAATAGAATCAACAAAACCAAAAGTTGGTTCTTCAAGAAGATCAACAAAATTGACAAGCCTTAACTAGACTGACAAAGAAAAGAAGAGAGAAGATGCAAATAAATATCAGAAATGAGAGGGGGGACATTACCACTGACCCTGCAGAAATAAGAGAGATCATAAGAGGATACTATGAACAACTGTATGCCAACAAACTAGACAACATAGATGAAATGGACACAAACCACCTACACTGACCCTAGAAGAAATAGAGGACCTCAACAAAGCAATCACAAGTGAAGAGACTGAAACGGTCATTAAAAACCTCCCAAAGATGAAAAACCCAGGATCAGATGGCTCACAGGTGAATTCTACCAATCATTTAAAGAAGATCTAATACCCATTTTTTTTTTTTTTTTTTTTGAGGTACTGGGGGCAAGCTCAGGACTTCATATGTGGGAAGCCGGTGCTCAACCACTGAGCTACATTGGCTTCCTTGAGTTGGTTGTTTCATTTGTTTTGCTTGTTGTTTGTTTTTGTTTTTTCAGGAGGCACTGGGAAGCGAACCTGGGACCTCCCATGTGGGAGGCAGGCACTCAACTGCTTGAGCCACATCTGCTCCCTGATACCAATCTTGATCAAGTTCTTCCAAAAAACTGAACAAGAAGGAATGCTATCAAACTCATCCTACCTGGGAGCTGATGTGGCTCAGTGGTTGCACACCAGCTTCCCATATACGAGGTCCCTGGTTCAATCCCCAGCTCTGGTATCTAAAAAAACCAAACAAACAATAGAAAACTCATTCCACGAAGCCAACATCACCCTAATACTAAAACCAAATAAAGATACTATGAAAAAGAATTACAGACCAATTTCTCCAATGAATATAGATGCAAAAATCCTCAACAAAATACTCGCAAACCAAATCTAAAACACATTAAAAGAATTATACGCCATGATCAGATAGCCTTTATTTTTTTTTTATTTTTTATTTTTTCAAAACACTTTATTTTTTTTAACGGGAGGTCCCAGAGATCGAACCCAGGTCCCTCCATATGGGGGACGGACACCCAACTATTTGAGCCACATCTGTCCCCCATCAAGTAGGCTTTATACCAGGTATGCAAGGATGGTTCAGCACAAGAAAATCTATTAGTGTAATATTAATGATCTGAAGAAGAAAAATCACATGATCCACTCGATTGATGCAGAAAAGGCAGCTGACAAAGTATAGCATCCTTTTGAGGCAGATTAGTATAGTGAAAGAGGGAAGGCATTTTGGATCCAGCAGACAATATGGCAGTGAGACCCCACCCGGAAACATCCTAAGGATAAAGCAGCTACTAAAGAACAAAGTCAGAAAGATTCTGTAAGACCCTGGCCACGAGATCCCATTTGGAACTCTTTCTGGGGTCAAGAGAAACCCCAGATACCTCCAAACAACAGGCCTCCCATTTATCCCTTGACAGCTAATAGGTAGGAATCATAAGGCAACCATTCAGAAGAGCAAACAGCTGGGGCCCCTCCCCAATTTATGAAATGGGAGGAGTAAAGGTTTTAAAAAGGTTTTAAAAATCCAGGGCCCCATATGTACCACTCATCCTGTAGCACCCCCACAGTCCATGTCTAGGACTGTATTCTTTTCTTGTTTCTTACTAAATTCTTTACTCCCTTGCCTACCCTAAGGCGTGTCCTTAAATTCTTTTATGTGACATAAGCCAGGAACCTTAGAAGCCCAGAAGCCAGAGCGTTCTGACGATATATTCTTGATAAAAACACTCTGAAAGATAGGAATAGAGGAAACTTTCTCAACATGTAAAGTGCATATATGAAAAACCCACAGCTAGCATTGTACTCAATGGTAAAAGACTGAAAGCTTTCCCACTGAGATCAATGAACAAGACAAGGATGCCTACCGTCACCAGTTTTATTAAATATTGTGCTAGAAGTTCTAGCTAGAGCAATTGGGCAAGATAAAGAAATAAGAGGCACCCAAGTTGGCCAGAGGGCCAAATTCAACTTGCCATCAGCTTTTTTTTTTTTTTTTTTTTATTATAGGTAAAAATCAAAATTCTCACAATACATACAAACATTTGCATAATGATATATAAATATATGTGCAGCCATCAGCTTTTATAAATACAGTTTTATTGGAAGACAGCCACAGATATCGTCTATATCTGTTTTTGTGCTATAGGACAGAGTTCAGTAGTTGCAACAGAGTCTGTAGAAATGGCCTGCAAAGCTGAAATATTTACTATATGGCCCTTTACAGTAAAGGTTGGCTGACTCCTGCATTATCAGTTGGATGTAGGTGGGGGTCTATAGAGAACTAGGGGGCATTGGCTCTGGTAATCAAAGCTCTGAGAGTGTATAAACTCTCCCATCTCTGCAGAAAGAGCATTACTAGCTGAGAAAGTATTTTGAGAAAGAAACTCAAATGAATGTGAGGGATCTAACACAGGAAAGAAAATAATCATTCTCAAGTAAGTGCTAAATTTTTTACCCAAAGCGTGGAAGAGTGCAAGACAGTTATTTTCCTTAATTGGAGAAGTTCATTAAGATACTAAAGTTAGAAGAAAGTGTCACAACTCCCTTTAAATAACTCACTTGTGGCAAATTTCCCAGACCCTGTATAGTTGGTTCTTGCTCAGACAAACTGGCTGGGGCATAATGTTTACTACATATACAGATTTTCAAATGCTTGCCCAGAAAGCTAAAGTATTATTCACCTTTCAAAAGAGAGAGAGAAAAGAAACACTGAGATAAAGAGACAGATGCTGGAAAGACAGATGCAGATAGACTGAGCCTTTGGTGGGGATGGAAAGCTAGAACTTACACTTTTGGTTAACTTAAGAGCATTGTGAGAAAAATCTTTCATAACCAAAATCTATTTGGGTGAATGGGAAAAAAATTAGTTTTAAAAACCTTAGAGATCATTCTAGACCCTTGCTGTTCAAACTGTGGGTGTGAGACCCAGCATCACTGGCATCACCAGGGAATTTATTAGAAATTCACACTCTTAGGCACCACCCCAGAGCCACTGAATGAGAATATGTATTTTACAAGATCATGCTGAAAGTAGGAGAAACACTGAATCAGAACAGTATTTTTCAGACTTTTTAAAGCAGTGGAACAGTTGTTTGTTTTTGTTTTAATGCAATCCTACATGAATCCCCAGTCCCTAAAACAGATTCAAGTAGATCTGCTCTGGTTGAAGATGGGAGGATGCTGAAAGGCAGAGCAGGGCTAGAAAGACCCAGCCATTGCCAGCCAAGGCCTGGGCTTTCCAGGAAGATGGCTACTTATCCAACAGAATGGCAGCAAAGAAAGGAAAGAATAATCGTGCATAGCAGATCTGTGAATTGATCCCTTCATGGGGAAATGTTGAAAAATCCCCTCCACACATTGGTGAGACGGGAAAGAAGACAAATTTAAGGAAAGCATTTATAAAGTTGTGGCTGTGGAATGTGATTCATAAAACTCTCCCCTTGGTTCTTTTACATCTTGAGAAAAATCTATATTGCTGGGCAGCAGATGTAGCTCAAGTGATTGAGCACCTGCTTCCCATGTATGAGGTCCTGGGTTTGATCCCCAGTACCTCCTAAAAACAAAACAAACGAACAAATGAATAAACCAACTCTCATTGGGGAGCGGATGTAGCTCAGTGGTTGAGTGCCTGCTTCCCATGTACAAGTTCCTGTTCCTGGGCTCAATCCCTGGTACCTACTAAAAAAAAAAAAAAAAAAAAAATCTGTAGCTTATCAATATTTGAAGGGTAGGTTTTCTTTTGAAAGGATTTAAAGGTATTCTGATTCCTACTTCAAGGTTGGCATGGGGCAAAAATGGAGGTTTCCCATTGCAGGGTTACACAAAAAAGTTTTAGGTGTAGGATTAACAGGATTAATAAGAACCTATTCAAGTAGCCAAGAGAAGTGTTGGGAGAGGGACCATAGAAGTGACCAAAAAATCACATAATTAGAGTCCTTAGGGTTAGGAATCTCTCTCTCAAAGTTACCTGTTTTAAATGTATAAATGTTTCCTAAAAAGGGAGAAATTGGTAGGGTCCTGATTATGTTTAATTAACACATCTGTTGAGGTTAGTTAGCTTCTTTAATATATAGTGAGTAGAGCCTTGAGAGAAAAGGAAAGAGGAAAGAATTCATAGTGAGGATAGGGCAGGAGTTTCAAAAACGTTAGAGACAAGGTATACTGCCAACAGAGTTAGACAGGGATTGGCCCCATAGTACATGCCCTGGGGAATGGGGAGAGGATGTAGTTAAAAGTACTTGTATTTGTGTGAGAGAGTGGATCATATTCTGGTCGACTGCATCACATTTTTGCTTATTATCATTCCTGACCTAAGGTTTTTTTTTAAATATCAAATCACCTTTTAATATAATCAGATTAAAGGGCTATTATAATTATAAAATCAGTAGGCTATGAAGATCATAAGAACAAAGACTGTTTTACAATGCTGAAGTATTTATTTTACAATTAGATAATATATATATTTTAAATTCTATGATTCTTAGACAATGCTGATGAAATGGACAAATTTCTGGAAAAACACAAATCACACTGACCCAGACTTTTCGTCTTTGGAAGGTTTTTGATGACTGTTTCAATCTCTTCACTTGTGAGTGGTTTGTTGAGGTATTCTATGTCTTCTAGGGTCATTGTAGGTGGTTTGTGTGTTTGTGGGAATTTGTCCATCTCCTCTACATTGTCTAGTTTTTTTGGCATACAGTTGTTCATAGTATCCTCTTATGATCTCTCTTATTTCTGCAGGGTCAGTAGTAATGTCCCCCCTCTCGTTTCTGATTTTATTTATTTGCTTCTTCTCTCTTTTTTTCTTTGTCAGTCTAGCTAAGGGTTTGTTGATTTTGTTGATCTTCTTAAAGAACCAACTTTTGGTTTTGTTGCTTCTCTCTATTGTTCTTTTTGTTCTTGATTTCATTTATTTCTGCTCTGATCTTTATTATTTCTGTCTTGTGGCTTGGTTTGGGTTTAGTTGGCTGTTCTTTTTCTAGTTCCTCCAGGTGTGCAGTTAGGTCTTCAATTTTAGCTCTTTCTTCTTTTTTAATGTAAGCATTGAGGACTATACATTTCCCTCTCAGCACTGCCTTTGCAGTGTCCCATGGTTTTTTGTTTTTTTTTTTAAGATTTATTTATTTATTTCTCTCCACCCACCCCCCTTGTTGTCTGCTCTGTGTCCATTTCGCTGTGTGTACTTCTGTGTCTGCTTGTCTTCTCCTTAGGTGGCACCAGGAACTAATCCTGGGACCTTCCAGAGAGAGAGAGGTGCTCAATCTGTTGTGCCACCTTAGCTCCCTGGTCTGCTGTGTCTCTTATTGTCTCTCCTCTGTGTCTCTTTTTTGTGTGTGTCATCTTGCTGTGCCAGCTTTCCGCGGGGGCCAGCACTGCATGCCAGCCAGCACTCCTGCGCAGGCCAGCACTCCACGCAGGCCACCACTCCACATGGGCCAGCTTGCCACGCAGGCCAGCTTGCCTTCACCAGGAAGCCTTGGGAGTCGAACCCTGGACCTCCTATATAGTAGATGGGAGCCCAATCGCTTGAGCCACATCTGCTCCCCCATAGGTTTTGATATGCTGTGTTCTCATTTCCATTCAAGGTATTTGCTGAATTCTCTTGCAATACCTTCTTTGACCCATAGATTATTTAAGAGTATGTTGTTTAATCTCCATATGTTTATGAATGTTCCCTTTTTCCATCCATTATTGATTTCCAGCTTCGTTCCATTATCAGAGAAAGTGTTTTGTATAATGTCAATCTTTTTATTTTTATTTTTAATTTTTTAAAACAATTTATTGAAGTATATCATTCATACATGAACATACATAAGCTATAAGTGTTCAGTAAACATCATGATCTTACAAAACAAAACATGCATAACATCATACAGGGCTCCCACACATCACCCCCCCACAAACATCCTGCATTGTTGTGAAACATTTGTTAACAAATCATGAAAGAGCATCGCAAAGTGTTACTACTAACTGTAGTCTGAATCTTCCTCCCCTATACACTTTTTTAAGGATTTATTTATTTATTTATTTACTTTTATCGATTTTGACACACACACACACACACACATCCGTTTCTGCTATTTCTGTGTCCATTCGCTGGGCAACCCAACTGTCTGTGTCGGTTTCCTACCCTCTTCTCATCCTTCTCCTCCTGTCTTCACTAGGATTCAATCCTCAGAACCTCCGATGTGGGAGAGAGGTGTCCTACTACTGCCTACGCCACTTTAGTTCCCAGTTTTTCGGTGCATCTCGTCTTGGCTCTCCATTGTGTCACTCTCCTGTTACGTCATCATCTTGCTGTGTGGCTTGCAGGGCCTGGTGGCTCCCTCGCGCATGGGACCTGGCAGCTCACCTGCTTGCAGGGCCTGGTGGCGCACCCGCTCACGGGCCTGGCAGCTCACCCACGGATGGGGCCTGGGGCCCACGCACCTATATTTTTCCTTTTTTTTTTTTAACTGGGAGGTCCCGGGGGTTGAATCCAGGTCCCTCCATATGGGAGATGGACACCCAACCACCTGAGCCACATCTGTCCCCCTGCTATATCTCTTAAGGTTGACCAAAGATACCCAAAGTTACAGTCTTTTCCCATACAGGATGATCGTATAATAAATCAGGCTTAGTTTATCACCAGCATTCTAAAAACCAAACCTAGGGAGAAAAACTAGGTCTGGGGACACATGCATGGTTTCTAACATAGTGAGTGTTTAGCCTTCTAATATAGCAAGCGTTTAGCCTTCAATCTTTTAAAATTTATTGAGTCTTGTCTTGTGGCCCAACATATGGTCTGTCTTGCAGAAGGATCCATGAGCAGGTAAAGTAATTTTTGACAAGGCTGTCATACCCACACAACTGGGTCAGAACAGCCTATTCAATAAATGGTGCTTGGAAAACTGGATATCGATATCTAAAGAAAGAAAGAGGACCTCTGTCTCACACCTTATACAAAAATTAATTCAAAATGAATCAGGGACCTCAAAATAAAAACTAGAACCATAAAACTCCTAGAAGACTATCTAGAGAAACATCTTCAAAATCTTGTGGTTGCTGGTGGTTTATTGGACCTTATACCCAAAGCACGAGCAACAAAAGGAAAAATAGATAAATGGGACTGCCTCAAAATTGAATACTTTGTATTTCAAATGATTTTGTTAAGAAGGTGAAAAGACAGTCAACTCAATGGGAAAAAATCTTCAGAAACTATACATCTGATAAGGGAATGAGTTCCATGTTATATAAAGAGATCACACAAGTTAATGACAAAATGACAAGCAACCCAATTAAAAATGGGCAAAAGAATTGAATAGACATTTTTCCAAAGTGGAAATACAAATGGCCAAAAGACACATGAAAAGATGTTTAACATCACTAGCTATTAGGGAAATGAAGATCAAAACTACAGTGAGATATCTCACACCATACAGAATGGCCATTATAAAATTAAAAAAAAAAACCCAGAAATCTACAAGTCCTAGAGAGGATGTGGAGAAATAGGAACTCCATCACTGTTGGTGGGATTGTAAAATGGTGCAGCCTCTGTGGAAGACAATTTGGCGATTCCTCAGGAAACTAAATATAGAACTTCCATATGATTCAGCAGTCCTGCTACTAGGAATATATTCAGAAGATCTGAAAGCAAGGACATGAACAGATATTTGCACACCGATGTTCATAGCAGCATTATTCACAATGCTGAAAGATGGAAACAGCCTAAGTGTCTGTCAACTAATGAATGGATAAATAAGATGTAGTATATTCATATGATGAAATATTATTCAGCTATAAGAAGAAATCAGTTTGAGGAAGCACATGACAACATAGAGGAAAACTGAGGATATTATGTTGAATGAAATAAGCCAGACACAAAAAGTCGAATATTATATGGTTTCACTGATATGATTTAAGTATAATGCACAGGCTTAGGGAGATGGACTATGAAGTGTAGGTTGGTGGGAGATAGAATGTGGGATGAGAAGGGGCAGACAATGCTGGATATATATAGATTATTTAATAAGGTCAAATGCAAATATGTGGTAATGGATGGACTTGATGGAAGCATGTTATAATGAACGTAACAAACACTGTTGATTTACGGATGTGATTGTGGCTGAAACAAGTAGTCTAGGGAGATTAATGCTATTTGGAGGATAGCTGAAGGATAATAATAAAGAGGAATGTATAACAATGATTTTGACAGTAGATGAGGATTGTAGTAACATAGGAATGTTCTACTACAAGGTGTTAAGAATGTTGTGATACATGGGAAAATATAACTAATGTAATTTATAGACTATAGTTAACAACATTGCAATGTTTTTATAGCAAAAACAAAGTTGGTACTATATTAACGCTAAAGGTAAAAAAAAATGTGGGGTTTGCTTTTGTGAGATATAAATATGATTAAGCATGTTTTTCTCTTCATTATTTTCATTAATAAGGAGAGCTTGGCTATGTCATTTAATCTGTGTTCATCTGTGTATCTTTCTGAACACTAGAAGAACAACTGAATTAGTAGTTGGAATTAGATGAGATAAAAGTACCTGGACAGAACGTTTTAGGAGTAATGCTACCATAACTTATTGAGCTATCTTCTTCTGTTATTTTATTTTTCTGAATTTGAAATAAAGTTTTAATTTTAAAAGTCTGTGATTCTTTAATCAAGTTACACTATTTCTTAAAACAAAGTAATGGTAATAATTTTGAAAATAAACTAATATGTACCCTTAAAATAATTTCTTTCAAGTCATAGAACCTGACCTAGGTTTTTACATTCACTGATACCTTCATCTCCCACTGGCCTTTTATTTCCAATGAAGATTTTGCTCTCATTTAAGCAAGTTCTTAACAACAAAGACAATTTGGAGCCCTAATTTTTTAAAATGTTGATTAAGTATATACAATATAAGGTAGACCATTAGGCCCTGAGTATGAAGATAAGGAAATATAAAGCATAGAAAATACTAGAGGATGCTAGTTTTCTGCTAAAGAATGTAAATTCTGATTTGGAGACACAACATATATCCTTGAGAAGATAACAAACAGTATATATTGGTAAATAAGGGACAGACCATAGAAAATTTTGGAGCAATTGGGGAAGACCTAAATGCCTTAAGGAAAAGATGGAATTTGATTGGTCATTGAAGATTAGAGAGGATTGTTAAGTAGAGTGCAGAAGGGGAAAGAAATGATATTCCAGGTAGTAGAAGAAATTGATGGTTCCATGTAACTGAAGGCCTGGAACCCTTCAAAATTTAGATATTATAATTATCTGCATTTTATATGGTAAGTAAAAATTCTTTAAAATTTTTGAGTATTTTTTATACAATGTTTTCTCATCTATTTATATATCAAAGCTTCATAATGCTTTTTGGAAGAATTGCCTTTATTATTTCAACTGCTTGACACCATTTCTGACTTGAATTCTGACAGCAATAGAATTTTCATCTAAAAAGACATTTTAACACAGACATAAACAAGTACACACAAATCCACACAGGTATTTATGATTTCATTTCTGGCATGTTCCGGAAGTAACTATAGTTCTGTAGGCAGAGCTGGCTTCATGGGCCTGTATATAGTCCTATAAAACCTGTTGTTCAGAAAAGCCCTGTGCTTGGGGGTTAACTACCATAATCCCCTCTTCTAATTCTTAATAATTTTATTTTTGCATTTGCATTTTGTAAGTAAGTCTGATGGACAGTGGTGCAGGTGTGGGTGCTTGGAGCTTTGGCCCACTTCCGGCCATCTCCGCCCTCTAGGATGAGTTCCCAGATATCAGATTTCCCGTTCCCTGACACACCAAGCCCCACCCGACCTCCCTCTCTTTGTCCCTGCCCAGTGACCTCTTCTACCCAAGGTGGAAACCAGGCAATGTCAGTGGGGGAGAAGGGGACCTGTGTCTGCCTTAACCCTCCCACTCCAGCAGGGATCTGGGTATGGGCATGGAGAGGGTTGTGCTGGGCATGTGCACCCAGCAGCATCCTGGGGCAGAGTATGATGGCCACAGTCCCTGCCCTGGTCTGGCATTTGGGGCTGTACATTTGGGGGTTGTCCTGGCAGAGGTGAACCTCTTACGATGCCGGATCCAAGTACAAAGTGCTTCCTGTTGCAGTCCTCTGGGGTTGCCTGTCTGCCATGGATTGGGGTGGTGGTTGGTGGGTGGTAAAAAGGGGAGCCTGACTTCCTACCCCAAGCCAGGGCCCAGGACATCAGTCCCGCAGCTTGTGGAGGATGAACCTGGCAGCCCACGGACCATGCACACACATCCTGTCGTCTGTGATGGTCTGCACCCGCACTGAAAGAATCCCTGTGTGCGGGAGCATGCCATTAAATAGCAAATAAGAAAACATCACAACAGGTTGAGAGAGAGACTGTGAAAGAAAGGGAAACGTTTTATATTTTAGTACCTTGAAGGGCACTTTTTCCCGTTATTTGAATAAGGCGCCCACATTTTCATCATTCCCTGGACCTGGCAAATTATGTAGCTGGTCCTGTCTGTAGTCATTATCCTTCTTTCTCTTTTCTAGGTAATAGACTATAACATCAGAAGTGGTGCTATGTCTTCCATTAGTGAAAATAAGCCAATTTTTACAACACATAGTATTATTAATCTTCAATTACATTTAATGGGTTTAGCAAAGGGGAAATGATTTTCCCCATACTCATAAGGCCCACTATATCATTAAATTCACTTTCTTATATGATTTAAAATTAATAAGCAGTGAAGAAAATTTAGCAGTTGTCAGTAAAATTTCATTTTAAATTGCAGTAATTTCTTTTCTGGATGGTCTTGATATTCCGCAATCATGATATAAAATCTTGCTTATATATAGGTATCCTATTACATGAGAGAATTTATTTTCAGTACTGTGGTGGCCAAGTCATCTAAAAATAAGCATTAGAAATAATTGAATTTGAAATATGCATTTCTTGCTGATATGATTGCTGTCTCTTCTTGTGTTAGGGAAGTGACATAGCTTGGTAAACAAAATAACCCAGGATTTGAGTTAGATGGGCAAGTTTTTTAGTTTTTCTGACTCTCAATTTTTTTCTTTGTGAAATAAAGTCCATCAACTAATTAGAAAAAATTTTAAGGTTTCTTCTAACCCTGGAGTTCAATGAAATTTGAATAGCTTGCTTTGAATGTACACACACACGTACACATGTGCACATACACACATTTTATTTGAATGACTACTGCTACTACTAAACTACCTTTAATAACTATGAATCTTGGAACACGTTTACATGAAAGGAATAGAAACCCTCTAAATTATCTCAAGTAAAATTTCTTTCTTCCTGTTGTGAATTTGTGCCTTATAGAACAAGGGTACATAAAACATACATGTACAGATATTAAAAATAGTTATAATGTAACCACCACGCAGGCTAAGAAATAGAATACTGCCATACTTGGAACACCCTTTCTGATAATATCTCCCTCCTTTCCCTCCAGAAGCTGCCTTTTGAGATCATTTCCTTGCTATTCTTTATACGTATGTATCCTTAAACAATGTTATTTTAAAAAGAGTTGTATTATGAAAATATGATCTCATGGTCTACAAGGAAACGGAACAACTAAACCTCGGGAAGAAGAGCAATTAATACAGTTCTGGAGTATCAGTATCAAGAGTTTAGGGACCTTTGCTCTAGTGCTCTAGTGTGACACAATTACCAAAGTACTGAGATAGAGAATCTGATTGACTAAAATGGCTTGTTTATCCTTGATCAGGTGTCCACCTTTAATCTAATCAACCTTGGCTGGAGACAATGTAGTGTGGTACTGGACAGCCAAGATACTAAGTTTCAGGCAGGATTCATCTGAAGATTGTAAGTTGTTCAGGAAATAGTAGATATGATGATGTCTCAACTTTTGACATTTGTAAAATGAAGAGAAAATTTTACGTCTAAGGCAGGGGTTCTCAACCTTGGCTGCATAATGGAATCATCTAGGGAACTTCAAAAAATACTGATAACTAGGAACTCTTAGGTCTGGTTGTGGCCAGAGCATAGGAAATTTTAAAGCTCCCTAGGTGATTGTAATATGATGATGTTACTTTGGACAAGTCTAACTACCACTGGCTTTATTTTATCACTAGCAAATATTGCATTTCAGGGGGGCAGATGTGGCTGAAGTGGTTGGGCATCCATCTACCATACGGCGGGACCTGGGTTCGCTCCATGGGACCTTCTGGTAAAATAAAAATAGAAGGCGTGCAGGCGAGCCACTGGGCCTGCGTGCACAGGCGGCAAGCCAGGCCCCCTCTGAGCCACGCAGCAAGATGATGACGCAGCAAGGGAGAGACACAGGAGAGAGCCAAGACAAGATGCACCAGAAACCAGGAACTGTGTTAGCGCAGGTGACAGAGTGCCTCTCTCCCACATCGGAGGTCCCTAGGATTGAATCCCAGTGAAGACTAGAGGAGAAGAATGAGAAGACAAGGCAGGAAACAGACACAGAGGATCACCCAGCAAATGGACACAGACAGCAAGTAGGGAGAGGAGGGGGGAATAAATAAAGTAAATAAATACTTTAATTTTTAAATAAATTTTTAAAAAAATTGCATTTCACGTTCTTTTTATTTAAAAAAAAGCCACTTTGAGATCCCTATGAGAGGGAAGCAGATGTGGTTCAAGCAATTGGGCTCCCGTCTACCATATAGGAATACATACATACATAAATAAAAAGATCCCTATGAGAAAAAAATTAGTTATTTTAGTCTAGTTAGTCTAGCAAATGAAATAATTTATCAGTTTTATTTACTGGACATTTTTTGAGTATCTGTGTTTCCACTTAACGTAAAAATATTTTGAGTCTCTGGGACATATATTTAATAGGTATAGTGATAATTATAGGCTAAAATAAAAGGGGTAGAAGAATCATGTATAAGGAAATTATAAATGAGTCTAACTCTGTTATATTGGGGAAATAGGTTGTCATATATTCCAAGGTAAAGCCCACCGACAGGGTGCTGATTTCAAGGGGTTGTGTGCCTTACCTACAGTGTCTGGATGGCTCTAGAGCCCTCAGGAGCACCCCTATTTGAGGCTACATTTACAGTGACAGTCAGTGAGATGGGCTTGAAACGTGTAACCTGTGGAATGACCACCCAACTCATTTTGAAATCTCTTAGCCCTAAACACTCTTTTATATTTAATGTTCCCCCCTTTTGGTCAAGGTCTTCCTCCAAATGCATCACAGGTTGGCACTTGGCATTAATCCCTCGGTGCCAGGGAGCTTCATCTCCAGGGTATTTTTCTTTGTTTTATTTAATTCTCATAACAACCCTTAGAGTACTGGTTCTCATCCTCAGCTGCACATTACAATCACCTAGGGAGCTTTAAAACTCCCTAAACTCTGGCCACAACCTGACCTAAGAGTCTCCAGTCATCAGTATTTTTTAAAGTTCCCCAGATGATTCCATTATGCAGCCAACGTTGAGAACCACTGCCTTAGATATAAAACTTTATCTTCATTTTACAAATGTCAAAGTTGAGACCCAGGGAGATTTAGTAACTTGCCATGGTTACATGGTTTGTGGAAGTGATGGCAAGTATGGAGGTGGCTATTGGCGAACGGAGGGGGGCGGCTTCTCTCCACCAACCTTCTGTCTTCACCCAGGTTTCCGGAGCTTGGTCTGCGGGCAGAGAGCTGAGTTGGATACTGCAGAATGCAGTCAGATCCAAATTTTAAGGAACTTAAAAAAGGAACAAGAGGCTATAAAAGCTAGTGAACATGAAAAAATTCTATAAAGGAACATAGGTGCTTTGTGAGAGGCTGAAATTAGGGGGTGGGAGTAAGTTCAATCAAGAAAGAGAAACTAAACATTTCTTTAACTTCCTTCTCATGAAAACATAGCTCTTTTCAACCTTTTTTTCTCTACTGTTTTCCTCGTCACCTCCTTAAATTTCGTTCAACTAGAGAATTCAAGACGTATATTTTTTAAATTGCAAAATAAGAAACTTTTTAATTTGCAAAATAAGATTTCACTCCAAGCTTAGAATAATTAAACATTTGTCTCCTTTGAGCCATGTTTTTTTGATAACTTGTAACCCTTAGGAAGAACTGTGTCATATTGTAATTTAGTTCTATTAATTTTTCATATTGCTGAACAGATAGTGTTCATGAGTAAACCTTAATTGTTGCTGTTCTTAACGTTTTCCAAATATTTAGAAATAAGCCCCTTTCAAGTGCTATTTAAGCTGAAGAAGGGGAAATTTGACCACAGTTTATCACTTACTGCATTAACATACTAATATGACTACAATTTGCATTTGACTTGGGGGTTATTCTTTCACTGCAGTAATCTTGTTGGCAGAATATCACAGTTTTGGGATGATTTTTAAAACAAATTGTCTATGTACGCTAGGGAAATAAGGTGGTGTTAATACAAAATGCTTGGAAGTGAATTAATTGCTCTGAAACCATCCATGTTGGTTTAGCCCCTTAGGTGGTGTTATTTGCACAGCTCTCACAAATGCTAATGATCATTTCACATTGGCCTTTAAACAAAATCAACCCTAAGACATTTCTCACACTTCCTAATGAATGATTTCTTTTTTCTCAGTATTGTTACCTAAGTCCTGTGGTGATCTAGGATAGCTCTACTTTGATAATTAACAGTGTGGCTGAGGCTTTCCAATAGATTTTTCAGTTAACTAGTTCAGAACGAACAAGTTCTTTTCTAGTAGCTTTACCATTTGAAATATTTACCTTGATGAGGATATGCATAGCAAGGAAATTAACACTGGCCCTACTGATGGCAAACATATTGGTATTAGGGAATTTAATTATAAAAAATGAAATTAAATATTATACGTAATAACAAGTTAGTCAAGTGAAAAATATTTTAGATGGCCTGTGGTAAAAAGTTCACTCGCTGCATACTGTATAGAGGCAAGATAATGACACCATTGTTTTCTGTATGTTCAACAGTATAATTTCCAAGAGAGACATTTCTCTTTCTTTAGGAGACACCAAATACTCAATAGGTCCCTCAGTTCAACTGGTCAAATTGTCTTGGTTGGATGGGAGGGTCCCTTCACATCAGATTTCTCTGTCCTGGGATAAAATGGCTAATAAACTCTCTTATAGTCGAGCAAGGGACTTTTTGGTGGGCTGTGAGTGAGGTCTTTCCAGTCACACTCCATGTCTACCTAAGAGGAAATATCCAACAGTAATTCAGGGGAGAATGAAAGTGGAATGAAGCTAATGGTTATCAAGTGCCTACTATATGTAGGACGCTATGAAAACGTACTTAACCTATCTTAACTGGGTGACTTCTCTCAGCAACCTTAAGAGAGAGGCACTGATTTCCCTACCTGACAAACGGTGGAGGTTTAGAGTAACTTGCCTAATATCACACAGTGCATTGATAGAGCAGAGATTGAAACCCAGGTTTATCTACCCCGAAGCCTGCTCTCTTTTCACTACACCATGCTGCAAACAGAAAGAAACAAGGTTCGGTAAAATCTAATAAAATAAATCAATATTATATTGCTCAGCACTTGGGGGAGAGAAGACTAGAAGATAGACAGAAATGGAAAACAGAAGGAGAATCCAAACTTCCCCAGTGTTAAATAATGCACGTAGGCCCAAGATGGACTAGCTCATGCTAAGCCACACTCCAGCAGCAAACCAAAATGTAACTAAATGCTAGGCTCTCCCAGAACCTGAAACCTAAGGCCAACCAATTTAGTTTGTGTGTCCCAATCCCTCTGGCTTGGTGTTAGCTAAATAAGGATAATATCTTTTTTTTTTTTTTACCGGGAGGTCCCAGGTATCGAACCCGGGTCCCTCCATATGGGAGATGGACGCCCAACCATTTGAGCCACATCCGTCCCCCAAGGATAATATCTTGATACAACCAATGGAATCATTTGTTGTACTGCTAGCTTCCTTGTTGGTTGTATAAGCCTGCCTATATAAACCCTCCTCTTTCCACCACTCTTCTGGGCTCTCCAAGGGAGTAGAAGGGAGCTCCTTTCTACTTTCTGAATGGGATGCTGACCAATTAATGAATTGCTTAATAAAGCTGTGAGATCCTTAAGTTTTCTTTTAACACAAGGATCCAGGGCCAAGAAAAGAATGTACTTGGATAACTTTGGAGACTGAAGGTTCTCAGTAAATAAATTTCTTCTAAGTTGAAGGAAGAAAAACTGTGAACCTGTATTTGCTGACCAATATATAGCTGTGGTTTTCAAAGAATAGGTTAATTCTTGCAGGGGCTTCAAGAAGATTAGCCTAATTAACACATGCTGTTGTTGAGAATTTACTGGAGGAGGAATGAAATAGAATAGAGGAGTTTCTTTAGGGTATTGTCTTAGTTTTCCCTGCTGTAAAACAAATATCATACAATGGGTTGGCTTAAACAAGGGGAATTTATTGACTCATGGCTTTGAGGTCAGGAGAAGTACAAAATTGAAGCCATTAGCAAAGGGATTCTTTCTCTCAAAGACTGTGGCATTCTGGGACTGGCTGCTGGCCATCCTGGTCCTAGGCTTTCTATAACATAGCAATGCACATGGCAGCATCTTCTTTCTCCTCCAGTTTTGTTCACGTCCAGCTTCTTCCCATGGCTTTCTCTTTCTATGTCTGAATTTCATTCTGCTTATAAAGGACTACAGTAAACCAGATTAAAGCCCAACTTGATTCAGTAGGGGCACACCTTAACTGAAGAAATATCTTTAAGAGATTCTATTTACAATGGGTCCACACTCACCAGAACGCAGACCAAGACCAAGAACATGTCCAAACTGCGGCACACAACTCAATCCACCACAGGTATATACAGAGGAATGAAATTGCAAGAGGATAGCTGTTCCGAGAAACTCACTCCAAGAATATGTACTGACTTTTCTATGGGAAGAAAAGGAAACTGCCTTAACTCGATCAGCAAATTTGCCAAACTCATCAAGAATCCATTCTGATGTGAATATTCTTGCTGTCCTGATTTTGTGATAATCAGGGTAGGCTAAACATTTGCTATATTAGAAACCAAGCATGTGTCCCCAGACCTAGTTTTTTTCCCCTAGATCTGGTTTCTAGAATGCTGGTGATAAACTAAGCCTGAATTATTATATGACCATCCTGTATGGGAAATGACTGTAACTCTAGGTATCTTTGGTCAACTTTAAGAGATATAGCAGGGGGACGGATGTGGTTCAAATGGTTGGGCGACTGTCTCCCATATGGAGGTACCTGGGTTTGATCCCCAGGACCTCCCAGTAAAAATCAAAAAAAGAAAAATATAGAAGGTCTGTGGGTGTGCTGCCAGGCCCTGCAACTGGGTGAGCCCCCAGGCCCTATGCGCGGGTGCGTCACCAGGCCCCATGAGTGGGTGAGCCCCTCAGGCCCCACGCGTGGTTGTACTGTCAGGTCCCGCGAGCCATGCAGCAAGATGATGACGTAACAGGAGAGTAACAAAAGGGAGAGCCAAGACAAGATATGCTGAAAAACCAGGAACTAAGGTGGCGCAGATGGTAGTATGCCTCTCTCCCACATCGGAGTTTCTGAGGAGCGAATCCCAGTGAAGATAGGAGGAGAAGGATGAGAAGAGAGGGCAGGAAATGGACACAGAGTTGTCCAGCGAATGGACATAAAAACGGGGGGGGAGGGGTAAAAATGGGTAAAAGTAAATAAATAAATAATTAAATCATTTTTTAAAAAAAGTATAGGGGAGTAAGATACGGATTATAATTAGTAGCAATACTTTGATAATGGTCTTTCATAATTTGTTAACAAATGTTTCACAACAAAGCAAAGTATTTGTGGGGGGGTGATGTGTGGGAGCCCTGTATGATGTTATGCATGTTTGTTTTGTAAGTTCACAATGTTTACTGAATGCTTATTGTTTATGTATGTTCATGTATGAATGACATACTTCAATAAATTGTTTAAAAAAAAAAAAAAAAAAGGACCCATTACAAGTGTGGCACTTGCCAGATCCTGAGAGATGCCAATAAATCCTCAGGATGGTTCCTGCACTTGAAGAGCTGATTATCTGATGTAGAGCCATAGCACAGATCCCTGACACATTAAATACCCAACAGAGAAA
The DNA here is from genome assembly GCA_026826555.1 of Tolypeutes matacus. NCBI lineage: Eukaryota > Metazoa > Chordata > Mammalia > Cingulata > Chlamyphoridae > Tolypeutes > Tolypeutes matacus. The sequence continues at coordinate 39,233,352 of JAKSZT010054030.1, forward strand.
ACAGGGTGGTGAGTGCATGGTAGCAGCTACTTCTGGGAGTCAGGGAAAGGAGCTGTGTGGAACCTGGCCACAGGAAGGCTTCCCTGGGGACCTGAGTGGGGCTTTGAAGGACAGAAAGGTGAAAGGAATTGGGTCAGGCCAAAGAAGAAAAGGAAAATAGATCCAGATGAGAACATCCAGGCTTGTATCTTCTAAGTTCTAATATAGATACATGACATCCACACCATATACATATAACACATGTGTGCCCATGAATGTGGGCACATATATCTTTGTATTTAAAGAGTACATTACTGGTTGGAGCGTAATGTTAACGCTACCACTTTTAAGAATTGTTTTATAATATCTAGGTAATTTGCACCCTTTGACCCAGCAATTTTATTTCTAGGTATATACCCTAGGGAAATTCCCCTTCAAGAAGATGTGAATAGAATGTTCACTGCAATGCTTTTAATAGCAAGATATTGAAAACAACTCACATGTCCATCCATAGGAGAATGAATAAATAAATTTTGGTACATTCAGCCACAGGAATACCTACAGTGCAACAATTAAAATCAATGAAATGGAGTTATTTCATTCATTCAATGGATATACATCAACATGAATAAATCTCAGACAAAAAAAAAAATGCTGAGAGGTAAAAGCAAATTGCAGAAAGACACATTCAGAATGAAATTCATATAAAGATTTAAAAACATGCAAAACAGTCCTATATATCACACATACCTAACAAAAATATACTATATATCATATATGATGTAGTAAAAATATAAAAATAAAATTCAAGATAGTGATAACCCCTGACTGTGAGGAAGATAAATACAATTGGGAAGGGTCTTAATAGTTTGTGAAAGATTTTATTTTTAAACTGGGTGATGGATACCTGGGTGTTTGTTGTTGTTGTTTAGTTGATCTCTAATTTTTGTATGCCTGAAATATTTCAACTTAATAACATTAGAAGAGGTAAAAAGAAGACCGAAAAGAAACACAGTGAAATGTTTAACAGTATTTGTTAGAATTACATGTGGATTAAAATTTCTTCTTTAGGGAAGTGGCTGTGGCTCAATCAGTAGGGCTCCCGTTTACCATATGGGAGGCCCCGGGTTCGGTTCCGCCCGCACGGCGTGGTTGGCTGACCCAGAGAGCACAAGCAGCAAGGGGGGGATAAATGAATAAATAAATAAAATCTTAAAAAAAAAAAAAAATTCTTCTTTATATTCATCTGTATTTTCCAAAATAAATGTATAATTTTTATTTTTATTTTTATTTATTTATTTTTTTTGCAGTGATAAATATACAACACTTTTATTATATTGAGAGCCATTGATTGTACACTTTGGATGGATAGTACAATGTGTGAATAATATTATTTTTAAAAAGCCATTAAACTATAAAATCATAACTTTTAATGAAACAACCAGAAAAATAATTTTTATTTTTTTAAAAAGAAAATTTTATAAATAATAAAAGAATTAAACAAAAAAACAGAATACATTGCAGAGCCATGCTATATCCCAAGGGCCTAGAATAGTAATTGGCACATAGTAAAGTCTCAATAAATATTTACTGGGTGGATGGATGGATGGATGGTTGGATGGGTGTACGGACAGACGGAGGACAGTTGGATGAAGAAATAAGACCTTGGTAACATAGGCCAGCAGGTAAAAAGAGGAATTTAGGAGTGGTGTCCCTGAGGCAGGTAGTACTATATGGTACAGTATCTGGTGGCCAATATTCTGTTTTCTGAGGATCAGTAGAACCAGTTTTGGTGTGACTAGATCCATCAGAAATGCTAATCTGACCACTTTTCTCCACCTTCACCAACCTATTCCCACCTTCCTTCTCTTTTCTGTCTACTTGTGTTGCTGAGATTCCATCATTCTTAGTACCTGAACCTGCTCTTCACCATCTGTAGGACAAGCAGGAATGTTTATATATAAATGGCATCCATGATCTAAAGAGCTAACCTAAGTAACTAGACATGGAATGCATCAAAGCTAGTTAATTTGTACCAGTATCAAACCCCAAAAGATCATACCAACTTAGCCAACATTTCAGAAGTCTAGGGCTGAGGCATGACAATCAGATTATATAGATTCAGTGATGCATTTACTTGCTTTAAATGAATACATGTTTTATTTGAACCAAGGTTCTTTACTTCCAAGCAGTATTACATGCTACTTGGTAAGATTTTGCTTTATTAAACTGACTAACAAGGTAATTCTTTTGGACCCAAGCAATTTGAAGAAGATACAAGAATCTGCACAGAAAATTACAGTAATTTTCTAAATACAGCCAAGTCAATTGTATCTGTTGTGCACTAACAGAAAGACTCCTGGGTTTTAGTAGATAGCCCGCTAAGTAATCATCCTGGCTGAATAGCCTCAGATACTTTGTTTTGAAGGGTGTGCAGAAATCCTGCAGGTTTAATTGCCAATAAATCAGCATGACCTCCACTCCCTAGCAGGCCTTTTCTACAATGATCTTTTCAACCAGAAAATGAAAAGATGGATTTTACAGTGTGTGCATACTGCCTATGGTAAGATAACAGAATTACACTTGCTGTTTCCTCCATTACAGGCTATGCTAGATAATGAAAGACTCTATTAATGACATGTTGTGTTTGCTTTTAGGTTATTTTCATCTTGTATTATAGTTATTTATTTTCATTATTATGGAGAGCTGCCTGCTGTTAGTCCTTCCTTCCCTCCCTCCCTCCTTTCCTTCCTCCCTCCCTCCCGCCCTTCCTTCCTTCTTCTCTTTCTTTAAAATCTTCCTATCATTTGTTAGCTTAATATTTTACATCACTTGAGATTTTATTCTCCAGTTAATTCACAAGAATTTGTGTTAATATACTCTGGCTCATTAAAAAAGCTTTTCACAAACTGATTGAATTGGCTGTAGCTTTTAGTTGATTTTCATATTTGTTTTTTAAAAGTAGCTATTTAAGGAGGAATGGATGTGGCTCAAGCAGTTGGGTGTGTGCATCCCACATGGGAGGTCTCAGGTTAGGTTCCCGGTGCCTCCTAAAGAAGACAAGCTGATGCAATAAGCTGACACAACAAGCTGGTGAACAAGCAGACACAATGAACAGACACAACAAGCAGGAAGCAGATGTGGCTCAAGCTGTTGGATACTCACCTCCCACATGGGAGGTCCCAGGTTTGGTTCCTGGTGCCTCCTAAAGAAGGTGTAGACACAATGAGCAGATACAACGAGCAGACAACAAGCAGACACAGCGAGCAGACAGATGAGGGAGTCATCTTGGGAGGGGGGGGTTAAAAAATAAATAAAGGAAAGAAAATATTCTTTGAAAAAAAAGTAGCTATTTTAAATTAGTATTTCCAATCCATGACTATAACTAATACAAAAGTTTCAACACTCATCTATACCCAAATGTAACATACATCTGATGTCTGCATTTTTAAACTGTTTGCATATCTAAGTTTATTTTAATTAGAATGAGTAATAGTCTATGATATGTATTAGACTTAGATTTTTAATTGTATGAACACTATAAAGAAACACCACATTTTAAAACCACAGAACAGTAGGTCCTACTTCCTATTTAATTTCTGAGGGCTCCAGTTGCTTATTCTGAATTTAGGCTGGTGCTCTTCTTGCCTGTCCACAGGCAGCTGGATAAGTTGATCTCTGGAGGCTCTGTTTAGCTCTAAGCAACCTGCCAGGAGGCCATCTATTTTGGGGGATGTGTGATGAACAATACTGTTGTTTTAAATATAAATTTAGAAATGCTTTAGAATTGAGAAAATTATGCACGATGGTAGCAGCAGTATAGTTTATTATAATTTCTCCAAATCCCCACATAACAACAAATGGGGAGTCTGATAGCAAAACCAAAAGCATTTACTACAAAATTAGGTTACAAGGCATTTTCAGAAAATCCAAAATCCAAGCAAATGGTAACAAACTACCAATATGCATAAGACCTGCCACCTGTGTGGGAGAAAGCAGAGGAAACAGAGGAAAGCAATATGGCCTCTGATGAGCCTATGAACAGAGTAGAAAAAATAGCCAACAGATATTTATTAGAAAGTACAACAGTCTAATTTGAGAATAGCAGCTGAAATTGGGAGAGATTTTCCCCACACTAATAGCAGACGAGTTCAAGAGGCCCACAGTGAGGCCTGAAGGGGCTACTGGAGTCTGGCCCTAATGAACTCCTGACACTGACCAGCCAGGGCTTCCTCCAGAACAAGGCCTCATCCAGACTTCTAGGAGTAGAACAAAAACCTATCAGACAATAGAGACAAAGGAAAGAGAATATCCACACAGCCAGGAAATCTCAGAAAAAAAGTTAAAAAAATTTTTTTAACATATCATGAAAACAACAGAAATAAAAACAAAAAATAAAAAACTAACAAAAAAAGCCACTGAAATCACATATTGAAAGAGCACATCATGTAGCTGAGAATATCTACCCAGAACAACCAACACTAAGACATAATCTAGTAAAATTACTGGACTTTAAAGAAAAAGAGGGGAGAAAATCTTTTAGGTATTTGGGATTTTTCATCAGTAAAACATCACGCCATAAAAAAATGGAGTAACATAGTGTATTAGTCAGCCAAAGGGGTGCTGATGCAAAATACCACAAATCTGTTGGCTTTTATAAAGGGTATTTATTTGGTGTAGAAGCTTACAGTTACCAGGGCATAAAGCCTAAGTTACTTCCCTCACCAAAGTCTGTTGCCACATGTTGGAGCAAGATGGCTACTGATGTTCAGCCTTTCTCTTCCTCTTAAGGCTCCATGGTCAGGCTCTCCGGGCTTTGTCTTTCTCCCCGGAACTTGATTCTCTCCAGGCTCAGCTGCTTGTTCTCTCCACAAGGCCAGCTGTAGACTGTCAGGCAAAGGGTTCGTCTCTTCCCCAGGCCTTCTCTCCTTCCTCACGACCAAGCTCCTCTGTGTGCTTACTTCCGGGGCCCCAGCTCAAAAACTCCAAACTTCCTTCTCTGCAGTGCAGTTTCTCTGTGAGTCCCCGCCCACCAAGGGAGCAGGGACTCAACGTCCTATTGACGTGGCCCAGTCAAAGCCTTAATCATTATTTAATCAAGTAAACCTCTGAATCTAATATAATCTAATATGCCCAGAGGAAAAGACCAGTTCACAAACATAATCCAATATCTATTTCTGGAATTCATAAATAATGCCAAACTGCTACACATAGTTAAGACTCTGAAGGAAAGAAAATGTGAGTCAAAAGCTTTATATTCAGCAAAACTGACCTTCAAGTATAAAGGCACAAACATCAACATGCAAGAACTCAGGAAATATTGCTCTTCTTATCTCTCCCTGAGGAATCTATTAAAGATTATCACATATGGTGATTCTTGCAATGCAAGAAATTATAACAATGAGGTGGAGCCAGTGGCCACTTGACAGTTTTTGGGTAGGGAGGGGATGAGCAGTTGAAATACAGGGGCTTCTTTGGGAGTTGGAGGTTGTCCTGAGTACTGTTGTGGCAACGGATGTAGGCCATTTTAAATCAGCACACACCACTCAGAACTGAGTGGGAGAGAGTGTGGTCTACAGTGTGAACTGTGGTCTATGGTTGGTGGCAAGGCTCCAGGATGTGTAAGTTCATTGAGGTTGGTGGGCCACACTGTGGGAGATGTTTGTGTGGGATGTGGTGGGAGGTGTGGGAGGTGGGCAACATGGGAATCCCAGTGGGTTCCGTGTAATATTTTAGGTAATCTAAGCACCTCTTAAAATATATGTATATATATATATAAATAACATTTTTGTAAGCAAATACACATATATGCATATATATTTATATATCATTTTACAAATGTTTGTATGTACTGTGAGAATTTTGATTTTTACCCATAATAATAAAAAAAAAAAAGAATGAGCATTAGACAACCAAAATAAGGACTGTTCATTAGCTTTTAACAAATAATTACTTGTAGGACTAAGACTAAATAAGGGTTAAAAGGCAGAGTATGTATGTATTGGCTATTTGACAATGTACAACTATTAAAACTAAAGGGAGGGGAGAAAATATGGGGAAAATTTTAGCTCTTCTTGATAATGATATTTGTATTTTACTGAGACTGTGATATGTGTAATGTAAGGTAAAGTAAATAGCAATTATGAGATAGTCTATTTCTATATTACCCTCTGCCCTTGAACCCCAGTATGGAAAATGGGCTACAAGAGGGATTAAATTAAAAACAAAAACAAAAAACACAACAGTAGCACTGAATTTTAATTGGAAATATATTACCAATATTAACTGATAAGTATCCCTTGTTTTAAATGTTTTTTTTTTTTTTTTTTGTATCTGTGTATTGTTTTACATTAAAAAGGTTTTTACAAAGGAGGTTTTCTTTTTAACTCTCAAATCTATGTCCATTGAAGAGGCCTAGAAACAATGAACAATACTATAGCAATGAGCATCTCTAGCACCAAGATTGTGGTCTGGAAACACCATAAAATCACTTCCCACTAAGATAAACCAAGTTTCTTGGGGAATAGTTGATTTTAGGTCTTAGGCAGTAAAGATTCAAGGTCTCAGGCACTTGTCACAATACACAGTGAGGAAGCTGTCAAACTAGTAGGGTCATGTCCAAAGATCCAGGAGCCAAACTGAAGAAGCTCCCATTGGCCAAAGAGAGGACAATTTGAGCTTCAAAGTTGATACCCAAACTTTGATACCCCAAAAATTGATTGATACCCATCAATTATATTTAAATGCATCTATTCATAATATGTATAGCATATATGTATCATATATATATATATATATATATTTCATTTGTCTCCTTTGGAATATGGTAGGGAACAAATTCATTGTCTTAAAAACTGATAATTGGAAACAATCAAGGATTTATCCCCTCTTTCCTATATGAACAGTGCCTTTGGGTCACTAAACAGTAGATGAGAGGAAGCATCTCCCTATGAATGTATTCTAACTAATACATTAAAAAGAAATGATAGAATTAGAGTGTCACCATTTTTCAATCCCCCCAAAATTAATGGATATAGACACTGAGCAGCAACAGCTGCTGTCATCATAAAAAGAGAGACAACCAAACACATGCCTCCTAGTGAAAGAAAACACCATGACATTGTCTTCCCAAAGGGATCAAATTTAAGCCTGATCATGCCTCTGGATCCAGTGCCAATATGCAGGAAGTAATGAGGACAGAGAAACTTGTTGAACTGCACCATGAGTGTACAGTCATCCAAATTCAGAGTATGGAGAGTATTCAGGCCAAATGGCCTGGGGTCTTTCAACAAATAGAGTGTAAAGAAAAAGAGATTGAAGGAGGAACCTATAGATTAAAAGATTTAAATTTTTTTTAATGGACAAGACTAAACAATAGTCTAGGGATGTACTTTTCGATTTTTTTACACTTGGGTGATAAAGAAAGCAAAGATTTACTGTAAAGAAAGCAAAGATTATAACAATAGTCAAAATGAAGATTTGCTTTTGGGGAGAAAAGGGATTTTAATTGGAAATGGTACAAGGAGGGGCTTCTGGGGGATGTGCATGGCAGAGTTCTATTTCTTGGACTGGATAAGGGTAGCAAGCGTGTTTGCCTTATAAATAACTCACTAAGGTGTATACATTTGTTTTGTGGGCTTTCTCTATCTGTTTTGTTTTTCAGTAAAAAGTTTTTTTTTTTTTAAACACCAGTGCAACAAACAAAGAGCTATAGACGAGACTTTGATGCTGCATGTTGCTTTCATGTCAAGACACTTGCCAGTGTCTTCCAAAAGTCCTAATGTGACCCCATTTCTCCACTAAATTCAGCAAAGCCTGTTCTTGGGATAATAGACATATATTTCTATCTGTAACTCAATTTAAGGGTAGAGTAGAATAATGTAAGTGAGAGGTCAACAAAGTAGAAAAGAAAAATGCTTTGCCACTCAAGCGTATTCCTGCAAAAAAAATAGATTAAACTAAACTCCTCGGAGAGTATAGGTATTAAGGCAGCATTATGGTGGTATTGAAAAACCTCTCTGAGAAGCTAAAGAATCTCCCACTCTCTGTTCAGGTTTACAGCCTCACTCTATTTAGATTAGACAAACAACTTCGATCCATTCAACCCACTGGTCTTTTTACTTTAAGCTTCAAAGGACTACCTGGAGATCAATTTGCAACCCAAATCAGTCTTTAAGTCATCAGCAAAGGTCTCTCTGAAAGCTCATTTTTCTGAAGTAGTCATTAAAGCAAAGAACCTGGAGTGCACCTTGTATTGCAATAATACATTACATGTGATGAGTGAGTAGAGGTGCATGGGATCTGTAGCAATCAGACAATTTGCAAATATTTATTGAGTAACGATTTTTCTGTAGAATCTCAATTTCAAATATGATGTCTTAATTTAAGACTGGGTTGGTCCAACATATGGTCACCATACCTATATTAAAAAATCATATTTTGTCCTTTTTCCATTCTTAATAAAAATAATACTGTTCTTAGAGGTAGATTGGACAGATGGATTTAACATATTCCCAAATTTTAAATTATTAGAATTAGTTCTGGAGGTTCTGAGAAGGTGTTTTGGAGGCTGTTGGAGAGTGGGGTTGGCAAGCAGACTGCATAATTGAAATCCTATCAATTCTTGGGCCCAGCTCAGCATCATCTCTCTGCTCTACAAGCCCCATAAGAGCATTATAGACTAAGCCACTCATAAACTAGCTTTCACTCTTGCCACTATTACTGTTGTATATTGTTCTTTAACTACTTTTAAGATTGTTAACTTTGTGTCCCTATATGATGACAAAGCTTTTTGAAGATAGCGTGTCTTAAAACTTTCTGTAGTCTACATCGCGTAGGGAAGACATTCAATGCTCATTGATCTCATTGATTGACACTTCAATTCATCTATTTATTCAATCAAATATTTATTGAATATCTACTATGTACTGTCCTTGGTGTTGGGGATATAGCTGTGAGCAAGTACATGCTCTCCTGAAACTTCCATTTTAATGGCTGGAGTTAAGGAAAACCTCAGGTTATCATTATTTTCCTTTCCATATAATGGACCTCAAATAATTAACTTTCCAGCAGCAACAGGAGCTCAGTCACTCTTTGCGCATAAAGGCTCTCCAGCCTGTTCTCTGCTTAGTGGTAGGTTAAAAAAAAAAGGAATAAAACAAAACAAAACAAATTTAGCAGATGTGACTTCTTTCTGATTACTCTCCTCTTAAGTGAAGTGCTTACTTCAAAAAGTCAAGTGGAACCTTACAAAATCCTAAGATGGGGTGAATTCACACAGTTTCCTTTTGACTTTTCCACTTCTCACCATTACTTTCCTTCAGACAGACACCATTTTATAGAATGTACTTTATATATATAAAATGTTACCTATATATTATAGTTCTTATGTTCTTAATGTTTCTGGGGAGATTTTTATTTTAAAGCACTAGTCACCCCACTGCACTTTGCCCTCAACTGAGACTTGACAGAGATTTCTGGAGAGCAGGGCAGTATCAAAGCTGTAAACCTTTGCCTTTGTTGTTTTCCTTTTGATGTTGGAGCTTTCTCACTACCAACTCTTTTTGTCTAAGCAATAATGGCATATGGATGCCTGGGAATCTGGCTACTTCTCAATTGTACTTATTTATTTCATCAATAGTGTTGAAGTAGCAAAAGTTACAACAGTGACATTGCTTCTCAAAATATGTTTTTTCCTGGTTTTGTTTTGCCAAATAATCTTTGACAGAAGGGAGAACTAAAAAGGTGAATTTATCTGTGCCAGGTGAACTACTCACATTTTAAAATGCATATAGTATAAATGTCATAAAACTCTGGCCTTAAAAAAGTAAGTATAGTGCAAATTTGTACAACGCTGCAGATAATGTTAAAAATCAATTAATTGATAGAGAACTACATAGATACAGTTACCTTCTGAATGAATAAAAAGTGGAAAAGTCACAGGGTCTGCCCTCAAAAAGTTTACAATCACCCCTGGTTCCTAGTACTAGCACCATACCAACATATAGTAGGCACAATACATACCTGTTGAGTGAATGAGTTAAAGTCACTTCTTTTATTCACCACTTCCAATCCCCTAATATTAAAAAGTAGATTATCTATGAAGATAGGGAAAATGTTATGAATATAAATAATAATAGGATTATTAGAAATCATGTATCATTTCAAACGAGAATCAGTATGGTCAAAATTTAGTGCTTTAAACCAGGGCTCATTTAAACAATTGTTCACCCACTCTTTGTGCATCATCTGAGTAATCCGATTATAGACAGATGGGAAGATAAAAGTTTCAAAAAAAAGGAATCAGGAGTATTTTTCTGGGTTGGAAATGCACATTTTCAATACTTCCAAGATTTGCTTTAAGTCACCCATTCATGATACCCAAAGAACTGCTCCAAGGTAGGCTTGAATGTCTTTGAAGGGTTAGAAATTAATGAGTTTTCATGTGGGGTGATTGGTTTTATTTGTCCAAGTAAAAAGGGCACTTGGGAAGCAGATGGCTGTCATTCAGCACAGATTGGCTCCCGATGACTGTACTGTTCCCAAGTTGAGTTCTGAGGAAGTTCTCCATGGATAAACAATGGGTGAAACTTGTGGGTAACTGCTGAGAGTCAGACCTGAACTTTATGCTGCTTTATCTCTTGTTTGTGTAGAGAGGTTTGTTTACTGTGCAGGAACAATTCAAAGTCCTAAAGGTACAGGCTAAAGGATTCTTGTCAAACAAGTGCTGCTTGTGTCTCTTTTCCATAGCAGGAATGGCAAAGAAAATATTAGAATCACATAGATTTCTTCCTTATTCATATAAATGGAACAGCAGAGCTTTAGGCTGAGTTGGACAGTTGGTCTTACTAAAGCATTTCCCTAAAGGTAGATCATTTGGGGGTCCCATTTGTTAGACAGCCAGTTGAGTATTTCTATACCTTAAAGATATGATAGCTAACATCCTTGAACTAAGTGTAGGAATTTTAGTTCTATGCTACTATGGAGCTATTAACTTGGGAATTCAAGCTATTATTTCCTTATGCAACAGATTTGAAACAGCCACTTTGCTTCTCTCTTCTATCTCCACAGCTCACAAAGCAAGAGCACACTTTATAATTTGTTTAACAAGTGTACAGAGCTCAAAGTCTTGGGTAAGAAGAATTCAAAACCTGGCCAAGCCTCCAAGTGGAATACATAATGCACATTGAGTACTGAGTTATCTGGGAGATTGTTTCTTAAAACTGCGAATCAAATCTGTATAACTTTAGAAAATAAATCTGCGTGTATTCTTAAATAATAGGTCTCTCTAAATTTATCTCCACTTCTTGGGCTATGCTGAGGCACATATTTATTCATTCATTTAACAAATATTTATTGAGCACCTACATGTGCCAGGCTCTGATCTAGGCACTGAGAAAGTAATTGTGGTTTTACATTCTAGTGTTTTTAAGAATAGTGCTTCGGTCTATGAGCAGCATTCACAGAATTAGTTCCAAGGTTACTCCAATTCACCCATTTTACTTCAGTCTGACTCTGACCACTCTTGACTATCAACGGTTCATTTTTTCTCTCTGCCTAATCACTCTAGTTTGACTCATTGGTTAACAACTTTCAGATCAGACTCTACCTTTCACCCCCCACCCAAAATTGTTCTTTGTATTCTAAAAACTGTCTTTATCACTGGGTGTGGTAGTCCTCAGAACAATGACCAGGTAATGAGTCTCAGACTCTACACCACATTTCTGTACATTTAGTCCTCTGTGGTTCAGTTATTCAGAAACTGTGTTGAAGGGGAGATATGGCTTTCAAGGAAAGGAGTGGGGCCAAAGGAGCTTTAGGAGGCAGCTTGGGCTGCCTTACCAGGGCTGCTGGGAAGAAGTGGTTGTACCCAAGTCTGATCTGGTGGCATTTCACTCAAGATTCTAATTCCTGGGGGAGTCTGATTGGCCTTTTTTGGCATTTTTGTTGAAAGTCATCTTAAAAAATACATGCCACAGGAGAGCTACTAGAATTTGTGATGAGCATGCCAAAGGGCAGGAATATTTCCTCCCAAATGTCATTCTCTTGCTTCTGTTGGCTTTAATCTTGCTGATCCAGCTGAGATGCCCTCTCCTCTTGGTCTACCTTGTAAATGCTTCCTCCTCTACCTTCTCATCTTCCAAGATTCAGCTTGCATGCGTCTTCTTCTTCCCAAGAAGCTTTCCTAGATTTTGCCATGGTGGCCCAGGTACTCCCTCTTTCTATTCTGCCCAAATGAGAGCTAATTAAGAGTAAGGAAGAAAGGTAACTTTTAAAACAAGGAACACTTGGGGGAGGACAAGCCTTGTATTGCTCTAGGAATTGTTGGGTAATTCTAAGGATCTCTTATTAGACTTTCTGTGTCCTGACCCCTTGAACATCTTTTCTCCTTGCCACAAGTCATAGAAATTGAGACTGCTCTCCTTTTTTTTTTCCTGAGCTGTTAACACCTCTCTTTCTTGGTTCTTCTTTTCCTCTGAGAGTGAAAGTGAAGTAGGATATACTGCCTTCTTGCTGTCCATCAAAATAAGCACAGTCCCTTTCAATTTTTTTTTAAACAAATCAATTTTATTGTTACATATTAATAAAGCATACAATTCATCCAAAGTGTACAATCAATGGTATTTTGTATAATCACATGGTTGTGTGTTCATCACTTCAATCATTATTAGAGCATTTTCATTATTTCAATAATAATAATAAACAAAAAACAGACAAGCAAACAAGAAAATTCCTCACCTCTCAATCTCTCTCTGCTTCCCCCACTATACATAACTGCTGTTTATGGCTATTCCCTTTCAGCTTTAAGAGCTTATTGGAAGCTAATTACAATGGGAAAATATCAGGGGACAACAAAAATAACAACATGGGGAGGTTACGATGTCTCCAAAAGCCTTACGTGGTGTCCAACTTTATCCTTATCTGTACACAAAAGTAAGTGTAGATGGTTCCTTTTCTGCTTCTGTGCATGGAGCACTCATCAAAGCTCCTCCTTTCTGTACCTCTTGCCACCCTTATCTTTTTCCCACAGACCCCTTCCTCCTCCCCTGTGGGCCTCTCTTTCAAGATGATTAAGTAAATTTAGGGTGTGGACATATAGACATTCGAATGCTCCCAGACTCAAGGAATCGTTTACTACCAGAGTCATTCAAGGACAGTTCACTTCTTCCCTTCCAATGCATTACACAAGCCACCCCAGGACAGATTTTCCCTAGAGCTAAGAGCACAAAAATGGGTTGTAGAGATAGGACATGGGAGAGACAAAGATGGGGGTAGGAGAAGGCATCAAAGACAAACCATATTTACTTTGCCATTTTGCTGAAGGGTTTGGCAGTTGGTCCATGTGCCCTTGGACATTATTTCCAAGTGAAGCATTTAAGAGGCTGCTCTAGGTGAGTGTTCCATGTAAATGTGAATCTGGATACTGCGGATGTTGAAGTGTGTGAATCAGAGGAATCCAACTTGGCATAACCAGGAGGCCAGTGCTTTGCTGGGCAGACCGATGACTCACCACAATCTGATAATATCACACACAAGAACAAATCTTGGCAGTTTTGATTTGTAAAATGGGAATCAAAATCACTAGTCACTTTTTGAAATAGAAAAGAGTACACATTCATAGTTAAATTTTTTTTAAACAAATCAATTTTAATGTTACATATGAATAAAGCTTACAATTCATCCAAAGTATACAATAAACAGTATTTGGTATAATCACATAGTTGTGCATTCATCACTTCAATCATTATTAGAGCATTTTCATTATTTCAATAATAATAATAATAATAAACAACAAAAAAACAGACAAATAAACAAGAAAATTCTTTACCTCTCAATTTCTGTCTGTTTGCCCTGTTGTACATAATGCTATTTCTGGCTATTCTTTCACAATTTTTAAATTTATTAAGCAGTTTTATTGAGATATATTCATATACTGTATGATCTATCCAAAGTGTATAATCAATGTTTTTTAGTATAATCATAATATTGTGCATTCATCAGTATAAAAAATTTTAGAACGATTTCATTACTCAAAAAGAAAAACAAACAAAAAAAAAAACCCAACTCCACACCCCTTAGCATGCCTTCCCCAGCCCTACATAACCACTAATCTAATTTCATCTTTATAAATCGATTTATAGTTACATTATATAAAAATGGAATCATACAATATTTTACACAATATATTTAGTTCATAATAGCACAATCATACAGTGTTTGTCTTTTGTGTCTGGCTTGCTTCTCTCAACATAATGTCTTCCAGGTTCATCCATGTTGTCATATGCTTTACAACTTCATTTCTTCATACAGCTGCATAATATTTAATCGTGTGAATACACCAGTTTGTTTATCTATTTATCAGTTGATGGACAACTGGGTAGTTTCCAACTTTTGGCAATCTTGAATAACGCCGCTATGAACATTGGTGTGCAGATGTCTGAACTGCTTTCAGTTCTTCTGGGTATGTACCCAATAGTGGTATTTCAGGGTCATGTGATTAAATCTATATTCAACTTCTTTAGGTAATGCCAAACCGTCCTTCACAGTGGCTGTACCATTCTGCATTCCCACCAGCATTGAATAAGTATTCTATCTCTCCACATCCTCTCCAACATTTGTAGTTCTCTGTCTTTTTAATAGTGGCCATTCTGATAGGTGTGAAATGATATCATTGTGGTTTTGATTTGCATTTCCCTAATCATTAGTGATGTTGAACATTTTTTCATGTGTTTTTTTTTTTTGCTATTTGTATTTCTTCTTTGGACAAATGTCTATTCAAATCTTTTGCCCATTTTAAAATCAGATCGTTTGTCTTTTTATTGCTGAGTTGTAATATCTCTTTATATATCATGAATATTAAATCCTCATTGGATATGTGATTTCCAAATATTTCCTCCCATTGAGTCAGCTGCCTTTTCACCCTTTTTACAAAGTCCTGTGAGGTGCAAAAGTGATTTTGAGGAGTTTCCATTTATCTATGTTTTCTTTTGTTGCACATGCCTTGGGTATAAGAATCAAGAAATCACCACCTACCACAAGGTCTTAAGAGCTTTCCCTGCATTTTCTTCTAGTAGTTTTAGGATCCTGGTTTTTATATTTAGGTCTTTGATCCATTTTGAGTGATCAAAATGAGTGAGATAGGGATCTTCTTTCATTCTTTTGGTTATAGATATCAAGTACTCCCAGCACCATTTGTTGAAGAGACTGTTTTGTTCCATTAACATGCACTTGGTAGGTTTGTCAAAAACCACTTAGCTGTAGGGGTGAGGGTTTATTTCTAGATTCTCAATTTTATTCCACTGATCGATGTGTCTATTTTTATGCCAGTACCATAATAGCTTTGTAATATGTTTCAAAGTCAGGCAGTGAAATTCCTCCCATGTTGCTCTTCTTTTTTTAGAATGCTTTTGGCCATTTGGGTGCACTTTCCCTTCCAAATGAATGTGGTAATTGCCTTTTCTATTTCTGCAAAGTAGGCTGTTGGGATCTTGATTGGTATTGCATTGAATCTATAAATCAGTTTGGGTAGGATTGATATCTTCATGATACTTAGTCTTCCTATCCATGAACATGGAATGTCTTTCTATTTATTTAGGTCTTCATTGATTTGTAGTTTTCCACATATAGGTCCTGTATTTTTTTTGGTTAAATTGAGTTCTAGGTATTTGAGTCTTTTTGTAGGCATTGTAAATGGAATTTTTTTCTGCGATTTCCTCCTCAGGTTGTTCAATACTAGTGTACAAAAACATTTCCGATTTTTGTGTGATGTCTTGTATCCAGCTACTTTGCTAGATTCATTTATTTGTTGTAGACATTTCAGAATTTTCTAAATACAGGATCATGTCATCTGCAGATAGTGAGAGTTTTACTTCCTCTTTCCCTATTTGGATGCCTTTAATTTTTTTTTTTTTTTCTTGTCTGATTGCTCTAACTAGAACTTCTAGTACAATGTTGAATAACAGTGGTGACAGTGGGCATCCTTGTCTTGTTCCCAATCTTAGAGGGAAAGCTTTCAACCTTTCCCCATGGAATATGACATTGGCTGTGGGTTTTTCATATATGCCTTTTATTATACTGGGGAATTTTCTTTCTATTCCTATCTTTCAAAGTGTTTTTATCAAGAAGGGATGCTGGATTTTGTCGAATGCCTTTTCTGCATTAATCCAGATGACCATGTGTCTTTTTCCCTTCAATTTGTTAATGTGGTTATTACCTTGATTGATTTTCTTATCTTGACCAGCCTTGCATACCAGGAATAAATCCCACTTGATAGTGATGTATAAGTCTTTTGATATGCTGTTGGATTCTATTTTCCAAGTATTTTGTGGAGAATTTTTGCATTTATGTTCATTAGAGAGATTAGTCTGTAATTTTCTTTTCTTTTAGTATTTTTTTTTGGCTTTGGTATTAGAGTGATGTTGGTTCCATAAAATGTGTTGGGTAATTTTCCCTCTTCTTCAAATTTTTTTGGAAGAGTTAAACAGGATTGGTGTTAATTCTTCTTGAAATTCTTGGTAGAATTCGCCTGTGAAGTCACCTGGTCCTGGACTTTTCTTTGTTGGGAGATTTTTGATGACAGATTCCATCTCTTTAAATGTGATTGGTTTGTTAAGTTCTTGTAATTCTTGTAGCATCAGTGTAGGTTGTTTGTGCATTTCTAGGAATTTTTCCATTTTGTCTAGGTTAGCTAGTTTGTTGGCATACAGGTCTCATAATATTCTCTTATGATCCTTTTTTATTTCTGTGGGGTCAGTTGTAAACCCCCCACCATTTCTGATTGTATTTATTTGCATCTTCCCTCTTTTTTTCTTTGTTAGTCTAGCCAGAGGTTTGTCAATTTTATTGATCTTCTCAAAGAACTAGCTTTTGGTTTTGTTGATTTTCTCTATTTTTTTTTTGTTCTCAATTTCATTTATTTCTGCTCTAATGTTTATTATTTCTTTCCTTCTGCTTGCTTTGGGATTGGTTTGCCATTCTTTTTCTAGTTTCTCCAGTTATTCAGTTATATATATATATTTTTAGCTCTTCTTTTTTAAATATAGGCATTTAAGGCTATAAATTTCCCTCTCAAGACCGTATTCACTGTATCCAGTAAGTTTTGATAAGTTGTGTTCTTATTATCTTATTAATATATTTACTGATTTCACTTGTAATTTCTTCTTTGACCCACTAATTATTTAAGAGTGTGTTGTTTATCCTCCACACATTTGAAAATTTACCTCTTTCTTGTCTATTATTGATTTCCAGTTTCATTCCATTATCTTTTTATATTTATTGAGAGCTGCATTGTGACCTAACATGTGGTCTATCCTGGAGAAAGATCTATCCTTGAGGAGAATGTATAACCCACTGAGTTTGGATGCAACATTCTGTGTATGTTTTTTTAGGTCTAGTTCATTTATAATATTGTTCAAGTTCTCTGTTTCTTTGTTGATCTTCTGTCTAGTTGTTTTATCTAATGATGTGAGTGGTGTGTTGAAGTTTCTAAGGATTATTGTTGAGATGTCTATTTCTCCCTTCATTCTGACAGAGTTTGACTCATGTATTTTGGGGTACCCTGGTTAGGTGCATAAGTATTTATGATTGTTATTTTTTTCCTGGTGGTTTGTCCCTTTTATTAATATACAATGGCCTTCTGTGTCTTTTACATTTTTGCATTTGAAGTCTGTTTTGTCTCGTATTAGTATAGCTATGCCAGCTCTTTTTTTTTTTGGTTATGATTTGTGTGGAGTATCTTTTTCCAGCTTTTCACTTTCAGCCGGTTTGTATTCCTGGGTCTAAGGTGAGTCTCCTGTAAGCAGCATATGGGTGGCACATGGTTTTTAATCCATTCCGTCATCCTATATCTTTTGATTGGGGAGTTTAATCCATTCACATTCAATAATATTACTGTAATATGCATTATTTCCTTCTACCATTTTATTCTTTGGTTTTCATATGTTGTATCTTATTTTTGTCTGTCTTCTTAATCTTTTGGTTTTCCTTTCTGCTATTCTTCTCTTCTATACTCTCCTCTAAGCCTCTCTCTCCTGTCTTTATCTTTTAGGCTCTAAGGCTTCCTTTTATATTTCTTGCAAGGGTAGACTCTTTTTTATGAATTCTCTCAGTTTGTTTGTTTGTGAATATTTTATACTTACCTTCATATTTGAAGGACAATTTTGTTGCATAAAGAATTCTCAGCTGGTACTTTTTCTCTTTCAGTATCCTAAATGTATCATATCATTGTTTTCTTGCCTCCATGGTTTCTAATGAGAAATCCACACTAGGTCTTACTGGTGTCCCTTGTATGTAATGATTTGCTTCTCTCTTACTGCTCTCAGAATTTATCTTTGACATCTGACATTCTGAGTAGTATGTATCCTGGAGTAGGTCTATTCACATTTATTCTGTTTGGGGTACACTGAGCTTCCTGGACATGTAAATTTATTTCTTTCATAAGAGTTAGGAAATTTTCAGCTATTATTTCCTCAAATACTATTTCTGCCCCCTTTCCCTTCTCTTCTCCTTCTGGAACTCCCATGACACATATGTTGTTGGGTTTCCTGTTGTCATTCAACTCCCTGAGCCCCTGCTAAAATTTTTTCTCCCTTCAATTTCAGCTGTTCTGTCTTCAGTATCACTTATTCTTTCTACTATCATTTAGAATCTGCAGTCATATGCCTCTAATGTGTTTTTTATCTCACTTATCATGTCTTTTATTCCTATGAGCTCTGTTAGTTTTTTCTTCAGGTTTTCAAATTCTTCTTTGTACTTTGCTCAATGTCTTCTTCTCTTTTTTAAAAAAAATTTATCCCCCCCCCCCACTGTTTGTGTTCACTGTGTCCATTTATTGTGTGTTTTTCTGTGTCTGCTTGTCTCCCTTTGTTGTGTCATCTTGCTGCGCCAGCTTACCACGCCGCGGGGGCCATCAGCTCACCATTCCATGCGGGCCTGCTTGCCTTCACCAGGATGCTCCAGGAATTGAACCCAGGGCCTCCCATATGGTAAACACTACCACTTGAGCCACATCCACTTCCCCTCAGTGTCTTCTTTTTTTTTTTTTTTTTACCCCCTCAGTGTCTTCTTAATGTCGTTTATCTCTTTAGCTATATCGTCTTTCAACTCATTAATTTGATTTTGAAAATTTGTGTGCATCTTGTTAATTAGTTGTCTCATATCTTGTGTCTCTTCCAGGGCTTTGATATATTCCTTTTCTTGGGCCATGTATACAAGTTTCTTAGCATTGCTCATAATTTTTTGCTGATGTCTAAGCATCTGATTAGACTAGTGAGTTTACTCAGATGCTTGATTTCTGTCTCTTTCATAGGTATTTTGTGGGAGGAGGCTGTGTGTTACTGCTGTTCTTTGATTCCTTGTTGACCCTGGGTCTTTAGAATCATCCCTGTTAGTTGAACAGAACTGGGCTCTGTACCCAGTAATGTGTTGCAGACTGGCTTCCTAGGGCCTTGGGGAGGGATGCTGTAAAGGCTGGGAAAAGCCTCTTATTTACTTTTAATTTCCTCACATGCACTTCCTTGTTCTGCCAGCAGATGGGGAACTCTGGCAGCCCTCAGTTCAGTGCCTGGTTGGAGTGTGTTTGCTGCAACAAGGACTGGATCAATGTGATATAGATTACTGCTTTGAGGCTAAGAGCCTTATAATTAAAACTTTCTCAGAAACAGTTCTCCTCCCTTTTCCTGGGTAGCAAATAATTCCACTTACTTGGCATCCTCAACAATCAGTGCCAGTTAGTAGAGAGGGAGACTGAGAGTGTCAGATCTCTTCAGTCCCTTGCAGGTTCCCAAGGCAAACAATTGTGTGGCCCCACCTGGCCTAGAAGGGCTCGTGGGACACAGCAGACCAAATTTGTGGGTCAAAAGCTGAGTCAGCCTTAGGCTGTGTCCTTCTCTCTTCCCTTTCCAGGGGAGGTGGATCCTTGGGGTCCCCTTTGTCTGTAGCTGCTGGCCCATAGGCCTGCATATTCGAAAATATCTTTAGTGTGGAGGAACTCTCAGGCAGTAGCAGCTGCCACTCTAACTCACAGTTTTGCCATCACAATTCTTTTTCTTTGTCCCTCTCTCTTCTTGGCAGTGTCCAGCCTTCCCCTGGTGTCCTAAGGCCTAGAAGATTTTTTCCCCCATACTGTTTCTACCTGTCTTCTAGGTATTTTTCTGGGAGAGAAGAGAGTCCTGTGTCTTTCTAGTTCACCATCTTCCCGGAAGTCCCATAGTTAACTTTTAAATATGTCTCAAATTCTGTTGTACTTAATGTATTCAAAAATAGGAGGTGAAATCTAAGTTGGTGAAGACAGCTGATGACACAACTGTTTGTGGAAGTGAAAAAAGAAACCCACTGGAGGATTTTGAGAAATTCCAGATGGGCTTGTTCATGTTGAGGTGATCTACAAGCAGCAGTATCATGAATTAGGTCTGACATAAGTACCCATCATTTTCAGAACGAAGTTTGAAATTCCCAAAGAAGCCAAGCTTGCCAAAAGAAGGAAAGAACTCTAAAATTCATAATTTTCTGCCCAGAGGTTCAGAAATTATTTACAAATGTGGAATAGCCCTAAGAGTGAAAGGGAGCAAAAGGCTTGTTGCCCCATCCAAGATAGCTGGAATTTTTGTTCCTATCCAGTTACATGAAACTATTTATGGTTCTCTGAGTATGAAGTCCTGTGACCCCTCCCTTCATATCCCCACCCCACCCTCAACCTTGTTGGGATCTCACAGGACTGTATACTTTTCTTCCATGGCAATCATCACAGTTTGTAATTAGTATTTATGTATTAATTTGATTGTCTGACCTCTACAGCATATTGCAAACTCCATGAACAAGGGCCATATTTGTTTTGTTCAGAAATGTACCTCCAATGCCTACCTGGTGCAACGTAGCTAGCTATGCTCAATAAGTTTTTCTGAACAAATGAATAAATGAGCCATTGCACATGGTTTTTTCCCCAATGTCTGTGATGTCATCACTCTTCCGATTTGGCTGGTGAAGTCGTATTTATGTTTTTCAAAACCCAGCTTGTATCTCTGCCTCAAAATGCTGCTCCTGAAGAAGAAATTACAACCTTCTTTCTTTCTATGTCTTTTAAGCATCTTGATTGTTACACTCAAAAAACACACTCTGACAATTATTTGTTTACATGGCTCTCTTTATGATTAGACTATGAGCTCCTTGAGGTCAGGAACTAGGTCTTGCTCATCTTTTTATTTCCAGTGCCTAGTATACAGTAGGTACTCAGTAGGTGTTTGGGAAGTCAATTAATGAATGAACATTATGTTTTCTAGGCACCACATTAAAGGAAAACTCTTGCTTAGGGGCAATGGTGAGCTATCAGTCAACAATCCAGTGAATGTGTGGGACACTAGTGATGCCCCCACGTGATATTTGTGTTGCTTCCCATGCTTAAAGGGACCTGCCACTTTTCTCTCATGCTCTTGTGATCCAAACAGAGCTTCCCAGGCCATAAAGAGATGAATCCATGACTAAAAGCCTGGATAGTCAAAGAATTTCCTCAGGATTTTCCTCCTAATAACTGGGCTGAAGCCATTCTTTTCTCTTAATGGCAGTGAAATTAAGGTATGAGCCTGAGTCATTCCCCCTCCATGAGGAGAATGGAGCCAGTTCTAGAGAAAGTTCTGAGAGGATCAAGTGTGTAGTTCTAGGAAGACCTGGCCATCCCTGTCTTTCCTATGATTTGGTTGTGTCAGCCAGCACATTCCCTGTGGCCGAAGCTAGCTCACATTGTAAGACTAATGGAGGCAGAGCTTAGCCTCCCTATGACTTTCCCTATGTTCCACACAGCCCTTTGTCTAAAAGTTTCTTGAACAAATAATAAAGAACATCCATTTGGAAGACTTCCAGTTTTAAGATTGCAGAATAAGGATAGTTCTGCTCCTTCTCCCTTCAAAATATTCCCCTAAAACAAAGAGAACAAGAAACAGAAATGTAGAGTCCATTTTTAGTAAAACTAGGAGATAATTGTAACTCTGAACCAAAGAGGAGGAATGTCAAATTAAAGCAACTGATGTCCAGGTTAATCAGAAAGAGTTGAGTCGTACATAGAACTGCAGAAAGGCTTAGGAATTGGTTCCAGGTACACTGGCAGGCAGAGGCAAGGCAAAGGAATGAAAATTGGGTCTCTTCAAAGGGTGGTTTCTTTGGAAGGCAGGCAACTACTTTCCCCCCACCCTTACAAGAGATAAGCAGAGGGTCTTTGGAGAAGTTGAGCTAGATGGTCTCAGGAAATCAAGTAGAGAGGAGAGCTAGTGGTGAGGTGCTAGAATCTTAAAAAAGAGGGAAGTGAGAACCTCACTCCCCTTTCCTGTTAGGCTCTAACCATCCCCTACCTCTGTCGTAGATTGGATGATTTTTCAATTCAATTCTGATGATTTTTCAATTCATCAAAGATTTATATATACTAAAATTTAGGGATACTACATGAGAAAGTTGTCCAGCTACATGCTTATATTACAGTATAGGCCACCAGAAGATAACTCATCCACTTATAACTAGTTTCCAAATAGCTTTTAAGCACCTCATTTTAAATTATAAACGGATAGTCAAAGATCACTGGAGCTCTGAGGAAATATTCCAATATGAACATTAGAAACCAGAATAAGGACAAAAATGACAAAAAACTCAGAGGGAAAAAGAAAAAAGCTTCCAGAGAGAGAAAGAAATATCATCCCCAAGAGTTGAGGAAAAGAATACTGGACTTCTCAACAGCAACATTTATCACTAGAAGTTAATGGAATAATGCCACTAAAAGTCTGAGTAAAAATGACTTTCATTCTAGGATTCTATGCCTACCTACCCAAATTATCAATTTTGTGTAAGAGTAGGTTAAGAACATTTTCATTCGTGAAAATTCTCAAAAAGTATTTCTTTTCACATATCCTTTCTCAGGAAACTAAAGTAGATGATATGTTCAACCCAATAAGGAAATAAATGAAGACATAACATAGTGGATCCAGGAAACAAGGAATCCAACATAGGAGTGGGATCAATCTCCAAGATGACGGCAAAAGGAAGTTCCAGGAGAACCACAGATAGACCAGGCTATATGGCAGGCCTAAAAAATAACCTATGTGAAGTAAGTGGAACAGAGGGCTATGCTTCCAGGGGGAACAAACTGGAATTACCAGATTTTCTAATTATCTACTAGGTTATCTAATAGGTCTGGTCATGAGAAAATTTTATTGAGAAGTATTTTATTGAGCTGTTAGTGGGTATGAGAAAGACTTAAATTAGTTCAATGAAATCTAAGCAAATGGAAAAGCAGAAGTATTATCAACTTTAAGCAAAATGAAAAAATTTACAAGAAAGGAAATGTAATTACGATTTGTTTCTTGATTCATTAGCAACCAGTATTTATAGTCATAATAATAAACACTGGGTATGGATTTAACACAAAAATACGATCCAACTATGTTGGGAGAATGGAGGAAGGGACAGGATGAGTAAGAGAGCTAAAAACTTCAGCTACAACAAAAGAAAATCAATAGATAATATATTGAATAGAGAGAGAATCACATACTCAGAAACTTGGTGCCAAATAGAAACAGCTAAAAAAGCTGAAAGTGATTGTCAATAATAGGATGGTAGGGCTGGGTCAGGGCTTTGTGAAAATTCTGCTGTTTTTCTTATAAGCCTTTCGGCACTTGACCTTTTTAACTTTGAATATATTTTGCTCTGATAATTAAAAAAAAAACAAAACAACAACTATCAGAACCTACCCCAATAAAGATGACAGAGTGAGAAGCTCCAGGGCTCCACCCCCCCACAGAAGTTTTGAACAATCGGAAAGAACTGACAGAAGCATCTCTCTCAAAGCTCCAGAAAACAATAAAAGGATTACAGTAATAGGGCAAGTACTGAATCAAGAAGAAGGCAACTTTAAAACTGTAGGATATCGTGGTGCACACTGGCTGGGTGTGGAGCAGGCCAGCACTCCCAGTGTAGGTTCCTGATCTGGGTTCTGGAGGGAGCAGAGTAACTCCTGTGCATATACTGGGAACATGAATGTGTGGGACAATCTGTGTGATGGCAGCCTGAGGACAAAACCAGGACATTAATCACAGGCTACCATCCCAGAACTTGCCTTGCATGTAGAAGGCAAATCACAGAGTTCTACAGAATGCTATAGGGAACAGTCTAATTGCAGTTGCCCAAGGCAAAGATATGCTGGCTGTGGGACATACAGTGCAGCAGTGCCCAGGACGTTGAGGAAAAGTTGTTTCCTAGGTGTGACAGTTGGAAGTTCTTTTATGAATCCCCAAAAAGAGAATGAATTCATTCTTGTGGGTGTGAGATCCTTTTGACTGGACTATATCAGTGAGGTATGACTTAGGTTGAGTTTCCACCTTCTTGCTGGTTCTGATAAAAACGGAGACAGAGAGACAGACACACAGGAAAAGGGAGCCGTCATATTATATTGACCCTGCATGTGAGAGAGAGGAACTACAGGAAAACAGAAACCCCGGGAAGCTCAAGGAGCTGAGGCCCAGGGAGAGAACTGTACACCAAAAAAAGAAAAAAAAGAAAAGAAAAAGTGAATTAAAAAAAAAAAGTCTTTGTCAGTATATCTCAGGTCTGTCCTCCTCATTGATGATTTCTAATGTGTTAATCTTCTAGGCTATCTCTTCCTGTTTCTTTGTGCATTTTCTTATCTTTTGTTGCAACCTGAACATTTTGATATTTTAATGTGTGAGCTCTGGAATTTAGACTCTGTTCCTTAAGCTTGTATCCAGCTAGTGTTATGACAGAGTTTTCCTTGAAAGCTAGGAGTTAACAACAACAACAGAAATAAAGAATTTAAAAAGTAAACACCTTTCCCAGTCTTTTCAGATTGGCCTAAGCATGTGCTCTCCTTCAGAGCTTAACTATGTGATGAATTTTGATATTAGCTAGAGTCAAAAATAGCATCTTCCCTGGTCATTTCTGTTCATATGTCTTGTCTTGGTCATGCACATGTGACCCAAGGAATTCCAAAATTTACACAGATATGAATGTCCCCTCTTTTCTGGTGTTTTAGTTTACCACAAGGCTGCCAATGTGAAGTACCAGAAATGGGTTGGCTTTTATAAAGGGGATTTATACAGTTCTGAGACCATGTAATGTCCAAATCAAGGTACCCTCAGAGGTGCTTTCTTACCAAATTATCTATTGTTGTTCCTTTTGTCCAGCCACGTGGCAAAGCAGGAGGGCTGCCAATCTCTGCCAAGGTCTCTGCCTTTCCCTCCAGAAGCTACTGTGTCCTGGAGCTCAGCTGTGGGCAGCCAAGCATAAGGCTTCTTTCCAAGCCTCCTCTATCAGTCTCAGCTGTGCCACTTTCTTCCCAAGTTCAGCTGCAAGCTATCAGGCATATGGCTTATCTCCCCCTGGGCCTCAGCTCCTTGAGTTTCCCGGGGTTTCTGTTTTCCTGCAGTCCTCTCTCTCACACGGCAGGGTCGATATAATATGGCGGCTCCCTTAGCCTGTGTGTGTCTGGTTCTCTATCTCCATTTTTATCAGATCCAGCAAGAAGGCGGGTGAGATTGACATCACCATGATATTTATTCTTCCAATCCATGAACACAGAATGTCTTTCTGTTTGTTTAGGTCTTTTAAAATTTCTTTTAGCATTGTTTTGTAGTTTTCTGCATATAGGTCCTGTACTTCTTTGGTTAAATTGATTCCTAGGTATTTGACTCTTTTTGTTGCTATTGTAAATGGAATTTTCCCCTGATTTCCTCCTGAGATTGTTCAGTACTAGTGTACAAACACATTGCTGATTTTTGTGTGTTGATCTCATATCCTGCCACTTCGCTGAACTCATTTATTAGCTCAAGTAGCTTTGTCATGGATACTTCAGAATTTTCTAAATATAGGATCATGTCATCTACAAACAGCGAGAGTTTTACTTCCTCTTTTTCCTATTTGGATGCCTTTAATTTTTTTTTTTTTTTTCTTCTTGTCTTAATTGCCCTAGCTAGAACTTCTAGTACAATATTGAATAACAATGGTGGCAGTGGACATCCTTGTCTTTTTCCCTATCTTAGCAGGAAAGCTTTCAACCTTTCCCCATGGAATACGATGTTGGCCGTGGGTTTTTCATATATGCCTTTTATCAGATTGAGGAATTTTCCTTCTATTCCTATCTTTTGAAGTGTTTTTTATCAAAAAAGGATGCTGGATTTTGTCAAGTGCCTTTACTGGTCAATCGAGATGATCATGCGTTTTTTTTTCCTTCAATTTGTTAATGTGGTGTATTACATTGATTTTCATATGTTGAACCAACCTTGCACACCAGAAATAAATCCCACTTGTTCATGATGTATAAGTCTTTTGATATGCTGTTGGATTTGATTTGCAAGTATTTTGTTGAGAATTTTTGCATCTATGTTCATTAGAGAGATTGGTCTGTAATTTTCTTTTCTTGTAGTATATTTATTTGGCCTTGGTATTAGGGTAATGTTAGCTTCATAAAATGTGTTGGGTAATTTTCCCTCTTCTTCAATTTTTTGGAAGAGTTTAAACAGGATTGGTGTTTATTCTTTTCAAAATGCTTGGTAGAATTCCCCTGTGAAGCTGTCTGGTCCTGGACTTTTCTTTGCTGGGAGATTTTTGATGATGGATTCAATCTCTTTAAATGTGATTGGTTGGTAAGTTTTTGTATTTCTTTTAGCGTCAGTGTAGATTGTGCATTTCTAAGAATTTGTCCATTTCATCTAGGTTGTCTAGTTTGTTGGCATACAATTTCTCATAATATCCTCTTATGATTTTTTAAATTTCTGTGGAGTCAGTTGTAACTGCCTCCCCCCCTTTCTGATTGTATTTATTTGTATCTTCTCTCTTTTTTTCTCTGTCTAGCTAGATGTTTGTCAATTTTACTGATCTTCTCAAAGAACCAGCTTTTGGTTTTGTTGGTTTCAATGACTTTTACGGTTAGGATTGCAAGAAAAGAAGTATTTCAATGTGAAATTAAGTGATCCCAGGACCTATTGTCTCATGTCCTTATTAGCCAGACAAAACTTTAATAAACACTCAGTAAAACCCTGCCTGCTACCTGGTAGTGTTTAATCAGCACTCTCCCTGAAACTTCTACAAAAGTGCAGATCATTTATTTTCAGAATGGTAAAGACCCAGAAGTGCATTCCAAAGCTTAAAGCATAAAAGAAAAGACCCAATCAGTCAGGCTATGTGTCTGAGCTCCTAACTACACCCCCTAGGCACCCTGGGGGGGTTAGAATAACCGTGAGAATGACTCCTACTCTCAAAGGGGAGACGGAACTCACACCAACCAGGCAAATCTCTAAAGGCTTAGCTGTGTGATAATATCTCTCCCCTGGGTTAGAGCAGGTACCCTTGCTACAGACCTTGTTCTTTTCTCTGTTACAACTTTCTTCACACTTGCACTTACCTCCTCAGTCGGAGCTGCCTACTACTGTAACTCAGGACCCAGGCCAATGGCTGGCACTGAGCATTTCCCAGTAAATATTGAGTAAATGAATAGAAGTCATATAAAACAGTTGTGGTTGCCAGGGATTCAGAGGAGGAGCAGGGATGAATAGTTGGAACACAGGTCATTTTTAGGACAGCAAATTTGTTTTGTATGATACTGCAATGATGGACATGTGACATTATACATTTGTCAAAGTCTGTAAAACGCTACAGGACAAAGTGTCAACCACAACTTAAAGTATAGAGTTTGGACAGTAGCAATGCTTCAATATTGGTACCTCAAGTATAACAAATGTACCACACCAGTGTATGATGTTAATAATAGGAGAAACTATATGTGTATGTCAGAGGGGGATTATATGGGAATTCCCTATACTTTCAGTGTGATTTTTCTGTAAATCTAAAACTTCTCTAAAAAGAAAGTTTATTATATACATAAAACTGTTTGAAAATTCAAGTTATGTCATTTTAGGTTTTTCAAGGTATATACAACAAAGGTATAACATTCTCAGAAAGCCTTTCTTGATCCCTGACAGCAACCTCCTGCCAGGAAGGGTGGTTCTTCATCTGTGCCTTAACCTCAGTACATCTTGAGAATATGTTGTGCTATTGATCACTCTGTACCTTTATGTTTTCTTGCCTATCTTACCCACTAGACAGAGTCTCAGGATCCCTTCATCTTTTCATGCCAGGGTCAAGAAATGATGGTGAAGTGAATAACTTTAGTGTTCCTGCAATTATTAAAGCTGTGCCCATTTGTTAAACAATTTGTAGACAGGATCAATCAGAAGCAAGAATGTATAGTATTTAGATAAGATTTACCTCAATAAATATATGTTGAAAGCTGTGACAGATAAATTATTTATCCACTGCAATTAATGTTCCCAAGGACCTCTAAGGCCTCATTTCCCTTTCTGAGTAAACGTCTATCATCTTCTGAGATCCAAGCCATGTTTCACAGGAAAATGTGACAGATTCTTTCTGATGATAGGCTGAACATTGGTGGGGACCCTCGCTGGGGGAATTGCTCCCTTTTCCTCTTTGGTAGAGAAAATTAACAAGACTCTAGAATCTCTGAAGTTGATATATGAAGGCTACTAATATCAGAAAATGGTTATTACCAGAGAGGTAATTATTTAACTGGAAAAGTAGGTGCTTAAATTACTTAAGAACATTAAAACAAAACCAAATCCATGTAGGTTATACCAATGCAGATGGAATTTGGAAAGCCAAGAAGTAAACACTTAATGATTTTATTCTCTCTTTTTTAAATGAAGACCCCTAAACCTGCTGTTATGTTGACTAATCTAAGAGCACACTTATAATCTGAGATATGAACCAGGTCTCTCTGATTCCTCAGTCTATGATTTTCCTCTTCCTATATCACAACTTTCTGGAGAAACAAGTGGGATGCCTGATAAGGAAGCACTTGAAGAAGGATTTATGCTTTATATTCTTTGATACTATGGTAAGATCTGTCCTCTGACTGAAAAGGATTAGCAATAAGTATTACTTCCAGCTGAACTACTGGTGTAGTAAAAAGAGCAGGGACTGGTATTCATTCAAGTCTTGGCTCTCTGGCTCACTACACAGCAGATTTGGAAAAGCCACTTTAAGTTCAGTGGGCCTCCATTTTCTCTCAATGGGGAAAACTAAACATTTCCTGATCATCACTATGTGTCAGGCTTTAGCTGAAGCAATTTATGGCATTATCTTATGTACCCTTCACATAATCATAGTAGTAGACAATACTAATAATAGACAGTAGTAGTAGTAATAGATAGCTCTCTTTTCCCTGAGGTAAACAGGCTTAGAGACATTAACTTGCTAAAGGTCACCCAGGTCCACTACCCACAGCTCCAGACATTTATCCAGTAGCTTATTCACTATCTCCACTTAAATGTCAAATAGGCAAGTCAAACTTAACAAGCTGGTAAATGATTTCTTTGTTTACCCATTGCCATCCCTACTTCCCAGTTTTCTACATCCTAGTAGATGGGACCACCTTTTTTTTTCAGGTTCTGCAGACCACAGCCTAGGAACCATCATCGATTCCTCTATTTCTATGAATCCCCCATACCTTTACTCTGCCCTAATGACCCAATCCATTAGCTAGTCTTCTTAGTTTTGTCTCAAAAATATATTCCTGAATCTCTACTTCTTACTACCTCCACCACCACCATAACCCAAGCCATCATCATTTCTCACCTGGGCTCCTGTAATAGCCCCATGCTTCTGGTAGCATCACACCTCCCCCCAGCCTCCTCCCAACCACCCACAGGAAAGAAAACAGAATCTCAGAGCCTGCGTGCTCTGTGCAAGACCCTCATCCCTCTCCCCCCATCCCCCACTCCCACAGTCTCTTTCGGAGATCATGGGCACTAATCCCATCTCGCCATTTATCCAGGTTGCCATGAGACAGGACTGTATTCCTCTAGACTTGCATGCCCATACCATTGTCTACATTTTCTAACCTGATCCCATCTCTTTCCCCTCCATAACTTGAGAAAACTTCTCCTTGTGCCCCTGGAACTCATAGTCCATAAGCAGCAAAATTCTCTTTATCTTCTTCATTTTGCCCTAACTGAAAACCAGCTGACCTCTGCAGACACTGCTTCCTTTGTAGTTCTCTCAAGTGGTGGCTGCATTTTCTCCTACATCTCAAGTTCCACTGGGCCTAGAGATAGGGTAGGTAACCTACACTCATCTTCTTGCAGCTTAAAGACCATTGTCACTCTCTTTCCCTAGATCCTCCCAAAGTTTAAATCTCTTTATGTTCAAACGAAACAGCCGCCTACCCTTGTTGCAGCCATCCACAGACCCCAGGTCACTTCCCCTCATTCCTTGAAGATTTAGCTCCTGGCTCACTGCCACTTTCTCCAAAGATAATCTTTTATTAATTCTAAGTGATTTCAATGATATTCAGATGATCCTTACTACACTTTAGCTTTGACCTCATCTTCTCTTCTCCTCAATGGTCTGGTTTTCCACCCTATTTAGCCACCCATTCCTATGGTGTTAAGCCTTGTCATTACCAAGAGGCACCCCCTCTATCATCCCACTCTCTAACATCACCTCTTAACTTTCCTGTATCCTCCTTCTAATACCCTGGCAGGATTATACCACCTTTCCACCATCCCTTACTCCCTCCTGGCCTCACTTGCCTGCTTTCCCTACTTTATTAGGTTGCGTGGTCTTTCCCTTCAACCACCCTTTGCAACCCCCTTCAGTCTCTTATTCCCTCTCCTTTTACTGTACTTGCTTGACAAAACCCTGAACCTGTTAATTTCACCTTTCTGCCTCCTTGGAGCCACATGGATAAACATGATTGGAAAACATGCTCTCTGGCCTCATTTAAAATTTATCACCACCAACCTCAATTATCTTAGGGTGCCAGGTAATCCTACTACCTTTCCTTAATATATTCATTTTCTTCATCTCTTGGGTGACCATTTCACATTTCTCAAATCTCCAGCACCAGATGCCTCTCCTCACTCTCAGCTAAGGATCTTGCTTCATATCTTACCAATAAAGCAGCAGCCATGAGAAGAAAAGTTCCACACACTCCCACTGCTCCATCTACCCTCCTATCTGCATCTGTTCCTATAGATTCTGCCTTCCCTTCCATTATAGATGAACAGGCTGCATTCCAGAAGGCCAACCCCCTGCACTTGTGCCCCAGATTCCATACCTCTTGCTCTTGCAAGGATATCTGCCTCCTCATCTTGTGTCATCAATTTTTCCCTCTCGATGGAATCATTCCCTTCCCCATTCATGGTTATTTTTCACATCTTAAAAAGCAAACATCTGGGGATGGATGTGGCTCAAATGGTTGGGCGTTCGTCTCCCATATGAAGGGACCTGGGTTTGATCCCTGGAAACTCCTGGTAAAAATTAAAAAAAAAAAAGCAAACATCAATGGTGTAAAGAAACACTATTGATTTTTGCATATTAATATTGTATCCTGCTACTTTGCTGGACTCATCTATTAGTTCTAGTAGCTTTGTTGTGGAATTTTCAGGAGAGTCTAGATATAGCATCATACCATCAGCAAATAGTAAAAGTTTTATTTCTTTTCCTATTTGGGTGCCTTTTATTTCTTTATCTAGCCTGATTGCTCTAGCTAGAACCTCTAGCACAATATTGAATATCAGTGGTGACAGTGGGCATCCTTGTCTTGTTCCTGATCTCAGCGGGAAAGCTTTCAGTCTTTCACCATTGAGTACAATGCTAGCTGTAGGTTTTTCATATATGTACTTTACCATATTGAGAAAGCTTTCTTTTATCCCTGTCTTTTGCAGAGTTTTTTTTTTTTTTTTATCAAGAAAGGCTGCTATATTTTGTCAAATGCTTTTTCTGAATCAATTGAAAGGATCATGTGATTTTTTCTTCTTCACTTAAAAATGTGGTTTATTACACTAATTGATTTTCTTGTGTTGAACCACCCTTGCATACCTGGGATAAAACCCACTTGATCAGGTGTATAATTCTTTATTGTGCTTTTGGATTCTGTTTGCAAGTATTTTGTTAAGGATTTTTGTATCTATATTCCTTAGAGATATTGGTCTGTAATTTTCTTTTTCTGTAGTATCTTTATCTTGTTTTGGTATTAGGGTGATGTTGGCTTCATAGAATGAGTTTGGTAGGGTTGTTTACTGTTCAATTGTTTGGAAGAGCTTGAGCAAGATTGGTATTAGATCGTCTTGAATGATTGGTAAAATTCATCTGTGAAGCCTCCTGGTCCCAGGATTTTCATCTTTGGGAGGTTTTTGACGACTGTTTCAATCTCTTCACTTGTGATTGGTTTGTTAAGATCTTCTATTTTTTCTAGGGTCAGTGAAGGTGGTTTGTGTGTTTCTAGGAATTTGTCCATCTGCACATTAATGTTCATAGAGATATTATTCACGATTGTCAAAAGTGGGAAACAACCCAGATGTCCATTAACTGATGAATGGATAAACAAATTGTGGTGTAGACACACAATGGAATATTATGCAGTGTCAAGAAGAAATGAAGTGGTGAAGCATATGACAACATTGATGAACCTGGGGGACATTATGTCAAGTGAAGCAAGCCAGACACAAAAGGACAAATACTGTATGATTGCACTATTATGAACTAAATATATTGTGTAAACTCGTAGAGTTAATAATTAGAATTTAGATCACCAGAAAATAGAAGGAGGGTAGAGAATGGAAAGCTGAGGGTTATTCTGTGCAGAATTGGTAAAAAGGTTGTAAATCTTTGGAAATGAATAGAAATGATGAAAGCATATCATGGTGTTTGTAACTAGCAGAGCTATAATATGGGTATGACAGTGGTTGAAAAGGAAAGTCTAAAGTCATATATATTACTAGAAGGAAAGCTACAAACTGTAAATGGGACTCTATAAGATAGTAAAACCTCATGTAACATATGAATATGGGTGATATTGCATATATAAAGCTGTTTTTACACAATATAAATACAAATATACTAGAGAGAAGGAAAAAGAATAGCAGCTATGTACATCAGGGGAAGCATAGAGAGATTGAGAGGTGGTGAGTTTTGTTTTTTGTTTTTTATTACTATTGGAATAAAGTATTCTAGGAATGATTAAAGTGATGAATGCACAAATATATGATTACACTGAATACCATTGATTTTACACTTTGGATGGATTTATGTTTTATTAATATGTATTAATAAAATTGATTTGTTTGACAAACAAGCAAACAAAAAACCCCCCAGCGATACTCCATTTTTCTGCTCTCTTTTGCAGCAAAAATCCTTAAGAGTCTTGTCTGTATCTATCTCCAAAGCTTTCCCTTTTCTTTTCCTCTTTTGCATTTGTATATATATCCTTATTTTTTCCTGTACTTAAGAGAAAAAAACAAAGAGAAAAATGTCAGCTATAACAATTATCTGAGTTTTTAAAATAAGGTGACTAACTTAAATAAGGTGAGTATAAGTAAATGTAGACTTTTTTCCCTGAATGGTTGAAATCAAAAAGTAAGAATGTAAAAAATAACAATAGCTAATATTTATTAAGGATTTACTACATACTAGACACTTTACCAAGAAGTTCATATACATTATTACTTTTTATTTTTATTGTAACTCTAAGAGGAATGTGCTAACATATTCCTCATTTTATAGGTGAAGAAGTCAAGGCATAGAGATTTCTATTAATTAAAAGCTACTTTACTTTCAATGCACTCCAACCAAGCGCTCACCCCACAACTCCATCAAAGCAGCTCTTGAGTCACGGCTGACCTCCATGCTGCTAAATCCAATGGTCCAATCTCAGCCATCAACTTGCTTGACCTGTCTTCAGCATTCAACACAAATGTGCACCCCTTCCTCCTACAAACATGTCTTTTCCACTTGGCTTTAAGGACTCTTTTATCTTGCAGTCTTCCTTGCCAGTTCCTCCTTATCTCCCTGACTTTGAATACTCAAGTGTCTCAAGTGCCCAAAGGCTCAGCCTTTAGACATCTCTCTACCTACACTGGCTCCCTTGTAAATATTTGTAGGTTATACCAGTGTAGATGTTATCACTGTGAACCAATACAAGCAGGAACTTCCAATTTGTATCTTCAGCTGGAAGATAGTTCCCTGAACTCCAGCTCTTTATACATAACAGCAGTTGATTTCTCCCCATGGATATCTAATAAGAATCTCAAACTTAATGTGTCCAAAACCAATGTCTGACTCCCTGCTTACCCCTACCCCAAACCCATTCCTCCTATAGGCTTCTCATCCCAGTAAATGGCAGCTCTGTGCTTCCAGTTGAACAGCTCAACAACTTGGGAATTGTTTGTGACGATTTTGCTATCTTTCTTAATGGACAGTCTATTAGCAAATCTTTTGGAACCCACTTTCAACATATATCCAAAATATGACCACAAACTGCTGCCATCCTCTGCTCAATGTCATCCCAAACCTCCTTTTCTTCCCTGCTCCATTGTGCTGCACAGCACTTATCACAATCTGATATACTAGGTATTTAGATGTACATGTATTTATTGACCATCTCCTCCTACTGGAATGTAAACTTCATGAAGGAGGAACTTGTTTACCTTCATATTTCCCACATCCGGAACAGTGCCTGGCACCTAGTTTTTAATAAACATTAGTTGGATAAATAAATAATATATGAATTTGTAGCTTTATCAATATAAACACATGTTTTTATTGATATTATTATGGTAGTTCAGATTTTCCCTTCTTTAGCTGGCTGACATCTATTCACCTTTCGAGACTGCACTTAGGAATCCTAAATTCCAAGAACCTTTCCCTTCATTACCAAGGCTGCACTAGGTGCCCTTTCTCTGAGCCCGTGAGGCAAGCTGAGTACATGGCAATCAGAGCCTTGGTCACTTGACAGTGTCTGTTTACCTGGGGCGATTCCCTGTTGGAGCATCCCCAGAGCCCCACACAATGTTTGGAATGAATTAAGTGACCTATAGATGTTTGAAAAAAGGATATGATGGTTAATTTCATGTGTCAACTTGGCTAGGTTACGGTGTCCAGTTGTTTGGTCAAGCATGCATTGGCCTGATTGTTACTGTGAGGATATTTCATAGATGGATTTAAATCATTAGTCAGTTGATTGCATCTATGGTTGATTACATCTACAACCAACAAAGGAGATTTTTTTCAGCAATGAGTGGGGTTTCCTCATCCAATCAGGTAGAGGCTTAAAGTGAGAACTGAGGATTTCAGCATCCAGAAAAAACTAGCAAGCCAGCTTCTCTTGGGGAATTCAATGTCACCTTCACAGGGTTTCCAACTTACTGCCTGACCTATGGAATTTGAATTTGCCAATCCCCATGACTGCATGAGCCAATTCTAATAGCCAATAATTAGTAGACTATTAACAGGATCATACACATACATCCTGTTATTTCTGTTTCTCTGGAGAATTCTGACTAATACAAAGGAAGGAAGGAAGGAAGGAAAGAGTAAGGAAGAAAGGAAAAAAGGAAGGAATAAAGTGAAGAATGGATGGAAGATTGGCTGAGATTTCTACTTTACAAGAGAAACCACCAGATTTTCCTTTCTAATGAAAAGTCTTTGAATTCTTCAGAAATTCAGTTAACACAGAATTCAAGAATATTGCAGACTTCCTTCCTTTTCAAATCTAAGTTCATCTGCAAATAGGAATAAGCCCCCAATTGTGGGTCTTTAGCCTGAAAGGCTGCCAGCAGTGGGTTCTGAGAAGGGCTTCCAGGATTTGTTCACCAGCTGCACAGCCAGTTCCTCCTCTCTGCTGGCTCTCTCTACTCACTGCTAGCAGAGCCCCACAAACCACTGTTGAGCAGCTTCTGTGGTATAAATTCACTCAATTTCTGGCTCCTGGCTGCTCAGCAACATCAAATATATACTGTGTAAGTTTACTTTCTCGTCTTCTCCAGGAGGCACGCACATTCTCTCTGCTGCCCTGTGGGCAGTCTCTCCAGGCTCCTTGTGGGCCCAGCTTCTCTCTAACACTAGGCAGTTTACAAAAGGCAACTGGGAGTACCCCACCAGGGTTACTTGCAGGAAAACAATAGCATCTGAGTGAGCTATAAGAGAAGAAGAAAGCAGGGGCAGATTCTGAAGACACCTTGCAGTGCATGTAACAAAGATGAGTGAACACCTGGCAGACCCCTTCCCCAACCACCTACCCCGGTGTCCAAGTTCATCATGCTGTGGAGTCCAGCTCTGATCTTAGGAACAGAGCAGTCCCAGGATCTTCAGTGTATCTTTGGATCACTTCCTCCATATCACAGACAGTCCTAAAAACATTTCCAACATTTCTGTATGTGCAAGCTAATGGAAGATAAGCTATGATTTAAACATTTTATTTGAAAATTAACTGCTCCTCTGGGCAAGTCAGTAAACCTCATGGTACCTGTATTCTCTGCCATAAAATGAAAATATGAAGCTGGCTCTGCCAGCTCTTAATAATTTTAATTCCAAAACTTTGAATGATCCAAAAAAATTTTCCCTTCGTTTTTGAAAGGTTTTATATATATATATTTTTTATCTCGGACACATTCACCCCTTAAGGTTTTGCATAGACCAGTGTTGAAATAAGTTAGTGTTTCCTAAATATAACTTAGGCAGAACAGGTCACTTGGGGTTATGCTGGCTGAATTTCAAGGAAACAGTAATCCACCAAATGGAGAATTCACATATGGCCAAGAACTGAAAGGCTCCAACCAGCCTTTAACTGTCCTGAGTGAAATCAATTATGTCTTATTCTGCCCGCAATGGTGTCCTCATTAATAGTGAGTAAATCTCTGAAAACTCAGAGTGAGATGTTTATTGCTGTTTGTTCTCTGCCAGGAAATTGTAGATTTGTGTGTCTGCATTTGCAGAGAGCTCTGACTTCTTAGTCGTTTGTCTCTTATTCACCACTACCTCCAAACGCTCTCTTCTAAAAGCACATACAAAAATGTCACTGGATTAAATGTAAATATAAAAAGCTACCTCAGAAATGAGCATATTATATCAAGTATGTGTTTGATGGTAGGCAAAAGCTATAATTTTCAAGGAATCACTTCCTTTTACTCATTCACTGTCAGAGTCACATTTCAACCAACGGTAAAAAGATAAAAATTCAGAATTGTCATCATCTCCCACAGTATCACCGTGATTGAAAAGCAACGATCCCATTTTTGCTGTGGGCCAGGAGATCTTTTCGTGGCTTTCCTAGCCTGCTGAGAGCTATTTCAAGATGGTCAATCAAAGAGAGTGAAACCTGGAATCACCCAGTTGTTTCTGACATACCTTTCAGTTGATGTCATCGAGCATTTCTTAGAGAGTAGAGTAAGCCATTCCTGCTAGTCATGTTTATTTTTGCCAGTCTTTTTTTTCAAAAACAAAAATGACCTCTCAAAATAATCCTTAATACCAACTCATTTTATTTTCTGAATAACTAAAAACAATGTTAAACACGCTGACACCAATTTGATGTGCTTTGTTTTTTTTAATGCACTAGTAGTTGACACAGAAGGGAATTTCATAGATAATTCTCAGTTTATAGACTCCTTGACACTCATTTTGATAGCATATAAGGTATAGGATAGATACCAATAAAGGAAATTACTTTGATGACTCTAAATAGACGGTTTGCTGGTTCTCTATTTTAAAATGCCATATTTCAGTTACATCAAAATTCCGTTGCAGGAAAGAGAAACTACTCTTCCCTATTTTAAGCAGAAGGGGGTTTAATACAGAGAATCAGATGCTGATGGAATTGTTGGGAGGTAGGAGTTGTGGGGCAGGCTGAACTGTCCTGCTGGGGAGCCATTGCAGACAGGAACGAGGGGAATCAGGAGCCCTCTTTGGAACTGTTGACTTCAAGAATACGATACTGAGGCTATGATCCAGGGATCCAGAAACTACCACAGCAGCTGCCTCTTGACGTCTGTGGAGCTAAAATCTGGACCCTGGGGCATTGTTGCAGAAAGTATAATAATTGGAATTATTATACAATAATTCCATTACCATGCTGTCAGCAGCAACGGCCGAGGCCCCGAGAAGGTGGTGCCTGCCCCTTCTGCTTTCTAAATCTTGTGTGGTGCATTAAATTGGTGCATCTATTGCACATCCAGAACCCCAGCTGCAGGGAACTATGAGAAATGTAAGTTCTTTTTTTTAAAAAAACCAAAAACAAAACACAAACAATAATTAATTATTGTTGTGATAAGTATCACAAAGGCAAAGCACAGGATATCATGACAACATTTAACAAGACAATCTAACTCAGTCTGCAGGGGTCAAAGATAATTTTCTCCTCTATTTTTACACAAATGGTAACGAATTATACACTCTCTTTTACATCTTGCCTTTTTCATTTAATACAATATCTTGGATATTACTTTATATCAATGCATAAAGAGGTTTTACAATCTTTTTTTTGTTTGTTTTTTATGTTTTTTTAATTGTTTTTCTTACAATTTTTTTTTAATGACTGAAAAGTATTCTATAATATGGATGTACATAATTTATCTTTCCAGTCCTTGTCAGTGGACGTTTAGACTATTTCCAGTTTTTGCTATCACAAATAGTGCTGCTCTGAATGACCTTGTATTTACACAACTTCACATGTGGGCATAAATAAATTCCTAAATGTAGAATGGCTCTCTGAGTAGTGTTCATTCTTTTAGTTCTGACACAATCTTGCCTTGATATCTTATGACCTAAGAACTAAATTATAAAATTAATCACTGCCAATGCACCTTATATGAAATAGTAAGGAAAAAAAGAGAGGGGAAGAAAAGAAAACTGGTTATTATTATTGCATGTCGGGAAGGAAATATGGGTAGCTGATATAGTCCCTGTTTCTGTAACTGGTCATGAGGTCAGAGTTGGTATTTATAACTTCCTTTCTTTGTATCAGCAATTCAGCTATTTGGGGTTCATTTTGTCTGTTAACTCAATTAGTGGCAGGGCAAGGCATTTTGGATTGCCAAGAAGAAAATTTTAAAAGGGTCCTCCCTCTCCTTTGTTTTTTGCAAAATGCAGATCTCCAGCCTTCTGGCACTTCAGGGACGGTTTAGATATTATTGATCCCTATGAAAAGAGAAAAAGCAAACAGAGACCATGCGTTGCTCTTTGTGCATAGATGAGAGGCCCAGGTGCAAGCTACAGATTGACAAATGAGCACATTTAGTAAGTTAAGTGAAAGTGGATGCTGTATAGAACCTTAGAACATTCTGATATTTCTTAAGAAAGTCCTTCATTGGTTTATCAGATTAAGTAGGCGTTACGGCCACAGTGCCCCCTTGGATGGCCCTCCAGTCTTCCAGCCTTGTCTGACAGTTATACTCATGCTTAAGTGAAAACATTTTTTTTTTTTTTTTTTTTTTTTTTTAGGTTCTGGGGCAAGAGATTGAACCCTGGACCTAGCTTGTGGGAAGCCGGCGCTCAACCACTGAGCCACATTGGCTCCCCTGAGTTGGTTTTCCTGTTTGTTTTGCTTGTTGTTTGTTTGTTTTCTCAGTGGGTACTGGGAACTGAACCTGGGACTTCCCATGTGGGAGGCAGGTGCCCAACAGCTTGAGCCACACCTGCTTCCAAGAACGTTTTTTAAAGACATGGATATGTAAGTACGTCTTTATATCGTACTTTTTTCCAGAAAGTAGTTGATGTGGTGTACAATAATATTCCTATAAATGATAGACTTATTAGAATTCAAATAGAGAACCAAAATCATAAAAAGGAGGAGAATGAAGATGAATAGAGTTCATCTTATTAAGTGTTAGATTTGTTATAAAAGATTTGGAAGTAAGGGCAAAAAGTAAAATCCGATGGATCACATGGTGATGAGATAGAAGATAACATACCAATTGCTCAAAGAAGGCAAACGTTTTTTTGCTGATAATACCCAAAAGAAATTGATTAGATGCTACTGTGTGTAGGTGATTAAGAGACTACCTGGGTTCAATGGCCCATTCCCTTACTTACCAACTGCCCCACTTTAGAAACAAAATACTTAACCTCTTTAAGCTGCAGTGCCCCCCATCTGTAAAACAGGAATAAGATTAAGACCCACCCCATAAGATGGTAAGAATTAAAAGAGGAGATTCTTGTGAAGCACATGCAGAGTACCTGGCACATGGCGAGGGCTCTGTAGATAGTCTTAGCTAATCATGCTTCTATCAGTAGTTTTATAAGACATGTAAAAATGATCTCCAAGAATTGGATGGGAGAGAGTGTAAACTACAATGTAAACTTTAATCCATGCTTAGTGGCAATGCTCCAAAATGTGTTCATCAATTGCAATGAATGTACCTCACTAATGAACGATGTTGGTGATGTGGGAAAGTGTGGGAGGGGTAGAGAGTGGGGCATATGGGAATCCCCTACATTTTTATCTAATATTTATGTAATCTAAGTATCTTAAAAAAAAAAAAAAATCTCCATATGGCCCTTTGCATCAATCCTCAAGAAAGGAGCTGAAGGCCTATCTTCAAACCTAACTCAGTGAAGGGGATTTTACATGAGGCCAAACTAAGAAATACTGATGAGTGACTTTCTGTTTTCTGTATAACTTTACATTAAAATTTAAACCAGAGTTTATCAAAATTTGGTTCACAAAGCCATACATCAGAATCATGGCAGGGAGTGTGTATGTGTGTCGGGGTGGGGGGTGGGGGGTGCTTTTTGAAAAAAACAAAAGGCAGACTTCTGAGCACTCCTACCAAACATTGTGAACCAGAATCTCTGGTTCTGCGCTGGGCAAGTCAAAGGAGGCCTCCAGCCCTAGATCTTAATCTAATTTGGGTTTGTGATCCTTTAACTTTGCCTTTGCACTATCTATGAGAATAAGATTTGTTAAACAATTGACTAAACGGAGAAGTTTTCAGAGGAAAATAATGGAACTGTTTTAGAAAATGAACTCTTTTCATAGAAATCACTGCTATTCTGGTTGAAATGAATGATGCTGACCTGTTAATTATAGCAGGCCCAGGAGGCCCTTCCCTTGAAATGTTTTATTAGTTTTAAATCTAGTTACTTGAAGTGCTCACAACTATGTGAACATCTCTAGAGTTGAGTTCATGATCCAGACCTGCCTCTGCCCCCCAACAAGCAGTTCAAAAAGTGGGGCTTTTCTGGAGGGCTAAGTGGGACCATGTACCACAGAGTCAAAGTGGAGAAAATCTTGGGTCCTTACTCAGGAGGGCAGACGTGAGCTCTCTAAATGAGGCTGGCAGCAGCAATAAAAAGCTTTCAACAGGAAGGAAGGAAACTTAGTATTTGGATAGTCTGTCAAAGAACAAACCAGAGGAAATCGTGGGGTGGGTCAGGAAAAAGTTTAACTGGAAAGACTTTCAAAGTAGTGGTAAACAACCCAGTTGGAGTGCATATTCTTGTGGATTTGGGTTGTCCTGGTCTGAATGTCTGATGGATGTGAAAAAATGGGTAGATAAATAAAATTTCTTTGAAGATAAAGCAAAAAACAACAAGATACTGGGAGAACATATTGAATAAAATATCACTGTACATAAAAGGTAACAGATCTTGTGGTGATGAAAGATACAATGAAAAAAATTATTTTATTTCTATTTTGTATTTTTGTATTTTATTTGTTATTTTTTATTATTTTTTTATTTTCTTATCATTTTTATTTATTTTTTTGGCTTTGTCTTTGGGGAGGTTTTGGATTGCAGAAGGGTCACAACTTGTGGCAGGGAGGATCACTGGTGCAGGGTATCACTAATAGGGGGATGTGTGGGAGGGATACACCTGGGGCATGCCTCTATGGCATATGAATATGTTCACGTGGTCATGGGGCATTGTCTTGGTGAGTGGAGTCCCATACAATAACCAAAAGATTATTGGATTGCCATCCTGGGAGGTCCTGCTCCATTCTCTAATAGAGCGGCAAGAATCCCCTGAGTACATGGGCAGTACCTGGTGAAGGAGGACAGACCATTACTCCAGGCCCTTGATATTGATGGTTGTACTTATGAACCTTTTCTTGTGACATTAAAACTTAGCCTAGTATTATATATTGCCTAAGAGTTACCTCCTGAAAGCCTTCTTGTTGCTCAAATGTGGCCTCTCTCTAAGCCAAACTCAGCATA
Source organism: Tolypeutes matacus (assembly GCA_026826555.1). NCBI lineage: Eukaryota > Metazoa > Chordata > Mammalia > Cingulata > Chlamyphoridae > Tolypeutes > Tolypeutes matacus. The sequence goes on from JAKSZT010054030.1 coordinate 39,275,327, forward strand.
AAAGCTCACTACCTTCTCCCCTCCACCCCCTGGTGTGGGACATGACTCCTGGGAATGAGCCTCCCTGGCACCAAGGGTTTATTACCAAACACCAACTAGCAATGCATCTGGAAAAAGACTTTGACCAAAAGGGGGAAATATTAAATATGAGTGAGTTTTTATGGCTAAGAGATTTCAAAGTGAATCGGGAGGTCATTCCAGAGGTTACACTTATGCATGCCTCAGCAGGATCTGATTGACTGCCACAGTAAACAGTGCCTCAAACGTCAGGGCTCCTGAGGGCTGTAGAGACATCTAGCCACTATAGGAAGGGCAAAACTCAGAAATTTATCATCCTGTCAGTGGGCTTTACTTTGGAATATATGCTCTCCAATATATTATAAATGAGTTAGACTCATTTATAATTTTCCTACACATGGCTGTTCTGCCCCTTTTATTTAAACCTATAATTAGCACTATACTTGTTAAATATATGTCCGAGAGACTTAAATTTTCGGTCTGTTCATATGCTGGTTGAGCCCTGAATATCAGTAGAGTTGCAACACCTACTCTCCAGTACATTGAACTCGCCCAGGACAACTAACAAAAGGATAATGATGGACAATGCCCATCCCCCCAAAACAGAGCATATCTACAACTGCAAGCAAGACAGTTCCATGGGATCTAAGCCTTCTTTCAATTAGAAACAGAGTGAGAATCACCATCCTAAAATCCTCAAGATTGAGGAATGAACAAACATAAGGGGGGAATACAACTATGGACTAAAGTAGACTTATTATTATTCTAACAATAGAAGAACTTGTATCATTGATTTAAAGACAGTGGCCACCAGAGTTTCTGAGGGGAGAGAGAGTGGGAAGAATAGTTGCCACATGGGGGCATTTTTGGGACTTTGGAATTGTTCTGAATGACATTGCAACGATGTATATAGACCATTATACATTTTGTCAAAACCTATAAAATTGTGCGTGGCAAAGTGCAAACTGTAATGTAAACTATGGTCCATGGTTAGTAGCAATGCTTCAATATGGGTTCATCAATGGTAACAAATATACCACACTAATGAAAGATGTTGTTAATGTGGGAAAGTGTGGGAGGGGGAGGGGTGGGGTATATGGGAATCCTTTATATTTTTTATGAAAATTTATTAATCTAAAGCTTCTTTTAAAATAAAAAAAATATATTTTAAAAATGGATAGGTTGAGAATTTAAAAGGCCTGGGGAAAACCATGCTTTTGAAAGCCTCTGGTCATTTTGTAGCCTTTAGAACTTGCAGCGAAACTGAGCAGAGATGTCTAGAGTGGGTTTATCCTGAAACTTGCAGATAGAATGAGGCACATTTACATTAGCCAAGCTGCATACTGGAATGAAAAGTCTGTTCCATTGCATGGCAATTCTCCCAGTAAATGCTCCGTACTATTTTGGTCTAAAAGAGCTTTATACTGCAATTAAAAACAAAACAAAAGTATTTGCTTCAGTTGAACTTGAAAATATACCTATTAACACTTTAAATAGAGGCTTTCTTTTTTAAAAAAAAAAAAGAAATAGTTAAAAAATGTTTTGTGGTGATGAATGCACAACATTGTGATTGTACTAAAAGCCATTGATTATACACTTTGGATAGATTGTATGGTATGTGAATATATCTCAATAAAACTGCTTAATAAATAATTGTGCAAGAATAGCCAGAAATAGCAGCTGTGTGCAGCTGAGGAAATAGATTGAGAGGTGAAGAATTTTCTTCTTTGTTTGTTTACCTGTTTTTTGTTTGTTAATATTATTATTGAAACAATGAAAATGCTCTAATAATGCTTGAAGTGATGAATGCACAACTATGTGATTATACCGCATACCATAGATTGTATACTTTGGATGAGTTGTATACTTTATTAAAATGTATCAATAAAATTGATTTGTTAAAAAAAAAATAGAGCCATCGAAGGTGTATTATCATTTATTTAAAAAAGAGGTACCGTTAAGAACATTGTAATTGCTGTGCCTATTTAGGTGGATGCTTTCCTTCTAGTATAAGTGCATATAGATATTTGGCACCAAGCTCTCTGCCCAGGAGGCTGGCAGAGAAGAGACTTCTTGTTAAAATGTTTCCTAAAGAAAAAAGTTTAATAAATAAGGGAACAGAGAGGCAGAAAAGAATTCTTTCTGTTTTTGTTCATTTTTCAGTTCAGGAAACACTATTCATTTCTGTTTCAGAAATAACCATTGATAATATTGGAAACTAACTTAATTTTGCTAACTGTATTTTAAAATATTTTTTAAATTTGTGACTCTCCATTTGGGATGCTTTATTTTGGCTCTGGAAAATTGTACCGGCCTTCTCGTTCAGTTGTTCACAAGCATCTCTCCCCCTTCTAGAATGGAAGTGCTTTGGGGGTAAATTCCATCCTCTTAATCCTCAAGATGATTTGCTCCCTCCCTTTGCCAGTAAATCAACCACCCATAGCTTTGGCTGGTGCTTTGATGCTACCAGTACTGGAAGCATTATTTAGGTACTAGAAACAACTGGAAGACAGCCATAGACAAAAAGGAAAACTAAGCCAGCATCTGAAATTGTTACTGTAGTATGGACATTATACTGGTCACACTAGAATTCTGGAATTATTTGCAAGGAGTTATAAAGAAAATGTAAAGGTAACCAAGTCTCCAGGGGAGCATGCCAATAAGGTCTTCTTTGTTTACTGCCCTGCCACCATCTCTTGTGACATCCACTAACAGGAGCCACAAACTTGGAAATGGGCACCACCGGGGACCGTGTGTTTTGGAGAACACTTGTAACACCACTGTCTCTGGAACATTGAGGAAATAAGTCCATTTTCAAAAGCAGCCCATGAATAAATACAGTAATGTGCTCTTTGACTGCTTGACTCATTTTCAACTTGGAAATAGAACCAAAGGATACCAAGAGAGAAAACCGCACCCAGTGTTCTGACATGGTGTAAATCAGATCAGCCACAAATCTGGAGGAAGCGAGGGCCATCTGCAAGGCCAAACACAGGTAAATGGAGTGGGTAGAGTCCATTACAGCCGTCAGTAGAGACCAGAGCACCTGCCTTGTGGGAGCCATGCTGAATGGCACTTCATCTCTCCTTACTCATGGCTGGTGAACCTGGCCCTACAGCTATTTGATTAGGAATGGCAGTAATTTTATTCTCTCCCTCTACAGTTGGAGTGGTTGTTTAAACTCTGATGTTTGGAGGAAAACTGGTGAAGTGGGCAAGCCCTTTCAATATTTCCTTTTGAATTTCCCTTGGCCATGAAGCTCCTTCCTCCCTCCTACTCCTACGTAATTACCTCAGCAAGAGCCTCACAATCGCCTTAAGTCTCGCTCTCTTCAGTCTTGCTTTCCTCTGCTGCAATATGAGTCATCCAGAAGCAGGACTCTCACCATGTCATGCCCCCAAGAGCAAACTACAGAAGTGACTGCCTATTGCAGTGGTTTTCAAAATGTGGTTCCTGGACCTACAGCATAAGCATCACCTGGGAACTTCTTAGAAATGCAAATTCTCTCCACCTTAGACACACTGGATAAGAAACTCTGGAGATGGGAACCCAGCAAGCTGGTTTAACAAGCCCTACAGGTGATTCTGATTTATGCTAAGTGATGAGGGCTACTGGCCTATTGGAACAAGTGGCATCTCCTTTTCTATGCTTCCAGGCTCTCTGTTATCTACTCTGGCCTATCAATTCAGTTCTGCTTGTATTTAGTAAGCATCTATTATGTGTTAGGGGTTTTCTGGGAAGTAGACTTTGGCTACATTTACTCTCTGGCTAGCTTGAATCCTAATTTTTAAAACCTGGTATCACATTGTAACTTTTAAATTTATTGACAATGTCAAGGAATAAGCTGTTCCACATAGATGAAAATTCCGTATGACCAAGACATATTCTTTTATGTGCCAAATGTTAAAGAAAAACGGGTAAGGATTTTTACATGATGCATTCCTATATTAGTTATTTGTTGCTGGGTAACAAATTACCCCTCAAATTACAGCTTAAAATAACAAGCCTTTATTGTCTTACCAATTCTGTGTATCAAGAATGTGGGTGCAGTTTAGTTGGATGCTTCGATCTCATCTCTTACCAGGCTACAATCAAGGTGTCAGCTGGGATGCTGGTCTCATCTGGTTCTAAACTCACTCTCAGCATTGTTAGCTGGATTGAATTTCTTATGGATTGTTGGCCTGAGGACCTCAGTTCCTCACCACATATTGGCAGGAGGCCTCCCTTGGTTTCTTGCCATGTGGGCAGCTCCATAGTGCAGCTCACAACATGGCAGCAGGCTTCCCTCAGTGTGAGCAAAGGAGAGAGTGAGAAAAGGTGAGCAAGACAGAAGTCACAGTCCTTTTCTAACCCAATTCCAGAAGTGGCATCCCATCATTTTTGCTTCATCATAAGTGAATCTCTAGAGCAGGGGTTCTTAACCAGGGATCTATAGACCAAAGATTTCAGGGGCTTCACGAACTTGAATTGAAAAAAAGTCAACTCAATTAGATGTCCAACATGATATGCATGTTGCCTTGTCAAATACTACATGTGGCAGTTTGATATTATTTATGAATTCCAAAAGAGATATTGATCATGTTTGTAAATTGGTCTGTTCCTCTGGGTGTGATATCTTTTGATTGTATTAAATTCAGAGGTTTCACTTTTACTTGATTAAATTAAGATTAGGGCTTTGATTCAGCCATGTCAGTAGGATGCTGAGTCCCCGCGCCCTTGGTTGGCAGACACTCACACAGAAAACGACACAGCAGAGGAGAGAACTAAGTTTTGATGCTGGAGCCCCAGGGAGTGAGCCAAGCTGTTCACCTGATAGTTTACAGCTGGTCTTGTGGAGCAAGCAGAACAGCTCAGCCCAGAAAGAGACAAGCCCCGGGAAGAGAGATGAGACTTATGCCAGCCTATAGCTGAGATCAGAAGGAGCTGGGACCATGAAGCCTTAAGAGGAAGAGGAAGGCTGAACTCTTGCAGACATCACCCGCCATCTTGCTTCAACACATGGCAACTGACTTTGGTGAGGGAAGTAATTTACTCTTTATGGCATTGTGACTTTTAAGCTTCTACTACAAAAAAATATCCTTTATAAAAGCCAACAGATTTCTGGTGCTTTGCATCAGCACCTCTTTGGCTGACTAAAACACTACACCACAGTTTAATGTTCTTATTCAAGATAAACAACAACAGTCTTCACATTGACATGTCTTTAAAAAATAAAATTTAACTTTAACTTTCCTATATTTTTGATATATTGGATCATTATTTAATGTGTTAAGAAAGAAGCACATATGTATAGTATTATATGATATGTATTTTATTTTAGTAACTGTTTTTTAATATATGTAACTGATTTCCTTTGTAATTTTATTTCTTGCATTTAAAAATGTTATTCTTGTGGGGATGTGTTGGTGCACGTGTAATATATTTATTAAATAATACACAGTATAGAGTATTTAATATATTTATTAAATAATACACAGTATAGTATGATTTTTATCTTGATGTAGTGTGTTCTGAGCGCAGTGGATAACTGCCTGCAAAAATGTTAGTAAGGATGGCAGAGATGGTTTTATCACGCCATGGGAAAACTTGAATTTCTAAATGTTTGTTGAAAATAACCATTTGAACAGATGTTGAACTGTGTTAGGTTATCAGTATTGAAATTATGGGAAAGTTGTAAAATGTATTTTGAATAATCCTAAATTTAATTTAAAGACATGCCGATATTGAATGTCATAAAACTATCTGCCGCTACATTCTGAGTAGGGGTCCTTGGTTTTCACCTAACTGGCAAAGGGGTCTGTGGAACCAAAAAGTTTAAGAACCCTGGCTCTAGAGGAAGGGATTACACAGGTGTGTGAAAACCAGGAGGTAGGGATCACTGATAACCATTTTAGAGGGCTCTACCACCATTCCCAAATAATTTAGCATAACTTCTTAAACAGATTATTTAGAATGCATTTTTAATCTCTGAATAAAGTCACTATTATTATCAATTACAATACTGTGTTATGATACAAGGACAAACTCTGAGGTGGTAGACACATGTAAGGCTTTCTGCTTAAATTATCTGCCTTTTGTAGTTTTTCTCTCTCTTTCACTCTTTTATTACATTATGAATATGTACAACTTTTAAGAATGATAAAAATGGATTTTCCATATTTTGACACTTAAAATCTTTCAGTTATCTGGAAAATTCTGATCATTACATTGTCTGAAGGTACTTGGCAAATGTGGACTTGATTCAAGTCCATTACTAGTCAGTGTCTGGGTTTGTGCTGGTCATTGATCCATAGAGCGAGGGCCCCTAGATAATGGCAGAGTCTAAGGTGATAACTAGAAGCAGGTCACCAGTCAGTAGATGAAAACAAATTGGGAATAAATGCAACTCCCTAGGAAGAGGGAATCAGCAAGGCCTGGACATCAGGACATAGCCAGGCACACTGGGTTCAGAGGAGGCCTCCTGCCGGGGACTTTGAGATCAAAGGGAAAGCCAAGCAGAAGCCAGTCCCATGGATGCACATGGTTCACTTATGGTTTAGGACCTCAGCTGGCCCTCACAAGCAAGGGCTTACAATTCACATCAGCCTATGGCCTAATTTCAGTCCTATTGCCTGGTGGCTTGTGTTCCAAAGTCTCCTGATGAACTTCCTACTTTGGTGAAGTCTGACTCAACGTCGATGGTCACTTTGAAGGATGCAGTTCCAGGTTTGAGGTGGGACTGTTTTTTCTGACTTCCCAATATTTACTATATTTCAAATACTTGAAATTGTCAGATAAGTAACTTGAGTTCCAGTATTATTAGGCCTGACAAAGCTTCCTTATGTAGCACCAATTTATTTAATTCATTTGGTTCCACAAATATTTATTGAGCATCTATCAGGTGCCAGGATTGTGCCAGCAGTTTGGGATATGGCAATGACCAAAACAGTGTCCCTGTCCCCTCAGAGTTTGCAGCCTGGTGAGGGTAGGGATGGAGGGAAAGAGGATACATCAACAAGTAAACAGAAATGATGACAGTTTACTGATGGGTGAAACCTGGGGCCCCTTGGAAACACAACTGAAGGACACCTAACCCAGGCATGGCAGGTCAGCAAAAACTTTGTGGAGGAAGCAAAGTTTACACTGAGACCTAAGGATGAGGAACGTAAACAACAAAGTGCTAAGGGTGGTAGCAGTGGTCCAAGTTTTTTTCAGCAAGTCAAAATGTTTTCACTTTATTTCAAGGAGAATTGGAATTATTGATGGGCTCTAATCTAGGGAATGGCATAATTAACTGGTGGTACAGGGAATGGGTTGGGTGGAGAACAGGTTGGAGGTGGAGAGATCATAGGAGGCCACAACCCAGCAAAATTCATGGTGAATTGAATGATGGTAGGGCTGTGGGAAGGGAAAGGAGAGGATGCATATAGAGATATTTAGGAAATAGAATGACTAGGATTTAGTGACTGATTGAATATGGAAATTTGGAGAGGGGTAAAAATCAGATATGACTCAAGTTTCTGGCCTGGGCAACTGGATAAATTGTGGTGCCATTTACTAAGAAGGGAACTCAAGAGGAGGAGCAGGTTTTCAAGAGGAGATGATTCATTTTGGTTATGTTGAGACTGAGGTGCCACTGGGACTTATAAGAGGAATTATTATTGCAGAGAGAAACAGAGCTCTGAAGATCAAAAGTGGCATGTGGACCATACACTCAGATTTGGAGATTATCAGCATATGGATAGCAATTGAAGTGATGGGACTGGATGTTGCGACTCAAGCAAATGTCTAGTAGAAGAAGTGAAGGGCAGGGAAGTGGATGTGGCTCAAGTGATTGGGCTCCTGTCTACCATATAGGAGGTCCATGTTTCGATTCCTGGGGCCTCCTGGTGAAAAGCAAGCTGGCCCACACAGAGTGCTAGCCCAAGCGGAGAGCTGGCCTGCACAGGAGAGCTGGCCTGCACAGAGTGCTGGCCTGTGTGGAGAGCTGGTGCGGCAAGATGACACAACAAAAAGAGACACAGAGTGATCACAGAGTGATGCAGCAGACCACGGAGCTGAGGTGGTGCAAGAGATTGAGCAGCCTCTCTCCACTCCAGAAGGTTCCAGGATTGGTTCCTGGTGCCGCCTAAAGAGAAGACAAGCAGACACAGAAAAACACACAGAGAAAGCAGACAGCAAGCATAAAACGAGGAGCAGGGGGCAATAAATAAATAAATAAAACTTAAAAAAAAAAAGGTATGTTTTTTTTTTTAAAGTGAAGGGCAGTGTCTTCAGGAACACAAAACCAGAAAAAGAGGAGCCCCCAATAGACACCAAGTGAAGAGACTTTCAAGAAGGATTGAGTATTAAATGATGCTGAGAGTCGGATAAGGATTGAAAAGGGACTCTTAAATTTAGAGATAATTGGTGACCTGGGTGAGAGCAGTTTCAGTGGAGACGGCAGTCAGAGTACAAGCAATGGCTGAAAGGAGCATCAGCAGTGAAGAAGCAGACACAGAGAGTGCTGGGAGAGTTGGAATTGGCCCAATTTACTTCCTGGAAATTTCAAAGGGGTATGGTTTGGTCCCCTTTAAATTCTGCATCTTTTTCATCTTATACTGCTTTTGAATAAACTGAATGCCTACCTATGAATAATAACAGAAAGATAAGAATTATTCCTGGGTGACGACATATTTAATATCATGTACTAAGAGTGGTCTCAGTAAAAAGTTGCCAGAGAGCAGGGCCTAAAAGCAAAGGTTTGTTTGGCAAAGGTCCTCCAATATGTGATTGTTCTTTGTGCAAAGAGTCTAAACTCTAGTTCAAATAATTCTCTGCCCTGGGTATAACAATTCTTCCTGGAGGGTTCAGCATGAAGTTACTTTATTTTAGATGTTCCAACACCACACCAAAAACATGAGCAATAAGGGGAAAAAAAAAAAAAAAAAGATATTTTGGACTTCATTAAAATTTAAAACTTTGTGCTTCAAAGGACACTGTCAAAAAAGTGAAAAGGCAACCCACAGAAGAGAAAATAACTTTTGCAAATTGTATATCTGATAAGGGACTTGAATCCAGAATATATAAAGGACTCTTTAAATAATAAAAAGACAAATAACCCAATATAAAAATGAGCAAAGGACTGAGTAGACATATCTCCAAGGAATATATACAAATATCTGATAAGCACATGAAAAGATTCTCAACATCATTAGTCATCAGGGAAATGCAAATCAAAACCAGAATGAGATACCACTTCACACCCACTTAGAACGACTAGAATAAAAAAGTCAGATATTTACAAGGGTTTCTTTGGTAAATTTTTGTCTCACAGATGTTCAGAATCCTATTTCTTACTGAAGTTTGCTCCGTCCCTATGATAGATACTGCTAGTTCTCTAGGCAGTGTCCATCCCCTCTCTCTTCCTTATTGACATAAGCCTAACTTTGTTCAGGACAGCCACGTGCCCAGCTGAAAAACGCAGGGGTGGTCCAGTTCCGGCTACTGTGTTGTAAGTGGAAGTTGCTTCTGGGAAAACTTTTTAAAAGGAGGCAAACTAAGCTAGCAGTTAAGATTTACCCAGGGGGATGGATGTGGCTCAAATGGTTGGGCATCCGTCTCCCATATGGAGGGACCCAGGTTCAATCCCCAGGACCTCCCCGTAAAAAAAAAAAAAAAAAAAAAAAAGATTTACCCATTGCCCTTTCCTTTCTTTCTGTCTGGAACATTGGTGCAATGTTGTAGGAGGAGACTCCATCTGGCAACAAGCACGAGGAGGAAAGCCACATGATAAAGCTGGATAAGAGCACCCTGGGCCTGGAGGGACTGGATTCGGACTTCCTGATTCACCAGAAAAATCAACCCCTACTTCTCTATGCATTATCATTTGGCATTTCTGACTATTACATGCAGCCAAACATTTCCTAATGCAATCCCCTTATCCCTTTTAAGGTTTTCTAAAGATTTCCTTTCAGATTTCCTACTATCAAAGTATTTCTTTCTATTTTTAAGTACAAATTTATGTACAGGTAAATTTTGTATTAAACTAATTCAATAAGGAAAAAAGATAATTTGTTACAAAAATGACCCAATACTTTATAATTTTAGAGTTAAAGCAAACCTTAGAGATCGAGTCACTGAATACTTATCACTACCTGAAAAAATTATACTATTTATAAGCTTATTTTGCTTGTTTATTGTATATTTCCCTTGTGAATAGAGCTCTACAAGGAAAGGGACATTGTTGTGTTCTTCACTATGTAGTAATCACCTAAGACAGTTGCCTGCCGTGATAGAGATATGATAAATGTTTAATCAATGAGTGAATGTAGTTACTTAAGTTCATTAAATGGTCAAGGAAACTGAATCTCAGATTATGGCTTATCTAGTACTACAAATCTGTTATGTTGAACCATATGAAATTGCTGATAAGCAACCTTTCTTCTTTTTTTTTTTTTTTTAATTACCTTTAAAAATGACCATTCCTTATGTTTCAACCTAAGAGAGGCAGAATGGAGATAAGAATTGATTTTCTGATTCTTGGTCCAGTGTTCTGTTGATTGTAATATATTTACTACTGGCTATGATTCATATTGCAAAATCATTCTTCATTAAGAAATAATTTACCATCCTATACAAAGAAAATTCTGAAAAAGCCACAAAAAAGCTACTAAAGCTAATAAATGATATCAGCAAAGTGGCAGAGTACAAGATCAACATGCAAAAATCAGTGGTGTTTCTATACACTAGTAATGAATAATCTGAAGAAGAAATCAAGGGGAAAATCCATTTATAATAGCAACTAAAAAAAAAAACGAATATCAAGGAATAAATTTAACTAAGGATGTAAAGGACTTGTACATGGAAAACTAGAAATATTGCTGAAAGAATCAAAGACGACTGAAATAAATGGAAGGGCATTTTGTGTTCATATATGGGAAAAATAAATATTGTTAAAATGTCAATTCTGTCCAAAGTGATATACATATTCAATGTAATTCCAATCAAAATTCCAACAGACTTCTTTGTAGTAATGGAAAAACCATTCATCAAATTTATATAGAAGGATAAGTGGCCCCAAAGAGCCAAAACTATCTTGAAAATGAAGAACAAAGTTGAAAGACTCACATTTCTTGATTTTAAATCTTATTTCAAATCTACAATAATCATAACAGTATGGTACTGCCACAAGGACAGACATATAGACCAGTGGAATCAAGAGTTCAGAAATAACCCTTTCATCTATGGCCAACTGATTTTTTACAAAGATGTTAAGTCTACTCAATTGGGAAAGAATAGTCTCTTCAACAAATGGTGCTGGGAGAACTGGAGAGCTGGTTGTGAAAGATGAAGGTGGACCTTTACTTCACATCATAAATTTTAACCCAAAATGGATCAAAGACCCAAAAATAAGAAACAAACTATAAAACTTCTAGCAGAAAACACAGGGAAACTACTTCAGGACCTTGTGTTAGGCAGTGGTTTCTTAGATTTTACACCAAAAGCACTAGCAATAAAAGAAAATATAGATAAATGGGACTTCATCAAAATTAAAAACTTTTGTGCACCAAAACTTTAGCATGAAAGTAAAAAGACAATATACAAATTTGGAGAAAATATTTGGAAAACATATAGCTGATAAGGGTTTAATATACAAAATATATAAGGAATTTCTACAACTCAACAACAAAAAAACCCACAACCCAATTTAAAAATGGGCAAGTGGAACAGGTATAGCTCAGTAGTTGAATGCCTGATTTGCATGTACAAGATCCCAGGTTAAATCCCTAGTACCTACTTTAAAAAAAAAAATGGGCAAAGATTTGAATAGACGTTTCTTCAAAGAAGAAATACAAATGGCCAAAAAGCATATGAAAAATGCTCAGCATCATTAACCATTGCTGAAATGGATAAACAAAATGTGGTATATACATTCAGAGGAATATTATTTAACCAAAAAAAGGAATGAGATTGGTGCATGCTACAACATCGATGAATCCCAAAGACATCAGGTTGTGTGAAATAAGCCAGACACATATGCACAAATACTGTGTGAATTCACTTATAAAGACAGAAACTAGAATACAGGTTACCAGGGGCTGAATGGGGAAGGGGACTGCAGAGTTAATGTTTAATTGGTATGGCGTTTCTGTTTGGGGTGATGACAAAGTTTTGGCAATGGATGATGGGGATAGAGGCAAACTTTGGTTACATAATTAACACCACGGAACTGTATATTCAAAAAGGAGAAAAAGGGAAATTTTAGTTTTATATGTTACCACATACGCACACACACACAGGCCTACAAAACTGTACAACAAAAAGTGAAACCCAATATAAACAATGGGCTAAAGTTAATAGCATAATTATAATAATATTGTTTCATGAATTGTAACCAAGTTGCCATGCTAATGCATATGTTAATAATAGGGAAAACTATGGGTGTAAGAGGTAGGTGTATGAGAACTATGTACTTTCTGCATGATGTTTTTATAAACCTACAACTGCTCTAATAAAATAATTAATAATAATAATTTACCATATTTGCAACTTTTACTCTTGTACATTTTAAATAGGATCTAATTACTAAAAAGCCCCTTTATATGCAACCATCCAAGAAGAAAGAAAGAAATTAAAATTTCTTGGGGAAGAGCCAGGCACTTGATATCTGTCATGCACTTAATCATCACAATATTTCCATTTCACAGATGATAAACCTGAGCATCAGTTGAGCTAAATCAGCTTGTCTGAGGTTTCCCAGCTACTAAGTGGTAGATATGATCTCAGGCCAGGTATATCTCATTCTAAAGTCTATATTCTTCCTGATGATAATCTGTAAAGCATTTGATAAATATAAGTTATTACATACATTAGCTACAACTTGTATTTAACTGACTTCATCGACCTTGGAAGCATAGTGATATTTATATCTAATAAAGAATGTTATTGCTACCTTAGAACAGATTCATATTTTTAACTGCAGACAGTTGCTTCTGTTAGACAATTTTCAAAGTTAGAACATGAAATATTATAAAGAAAAACATTTGAAATTTTTCACTGGTTCTTGTTCATACATCAGATCTCCAATTTCTTGACCACATGATTTTGTACAGTCTGTACACTTGGGTTAGTTGGCTAGTGGTTTAGAAAAAGGAGAAGTGTGAATTCAGAAAAGCAGCTGCTCCTAGACAGAATATCACACATAGTCCCAAAATAATATTGATCAAAGATTTCTTGTTCTCCCGTGAATTGGTTAGTACTTTTGGAAACGTCTACATTTTGCAATGATCATATTAAACCAACTCTTCATTTCTGTAAAATTAGGCTATCAGTGGTTTAAAACCTGTTTGTCAAAGTCAGGCCTCTTTTTCAAATGAAACCTTATGCAGAAGGAACATTAATATGTAAATCATAAAAGAAAAGCAGATTGAGGAGAAATGGGAACCTGGAGGCATCACAGCTCAGCTCCAGCTTGGGTCAAGAAAGGAAGTTGCAGAGGTCCCTCTGTAGAATGCACGTAAAACATCTCTAAGGCCGGTTGCAAGCCTAAAATTCTACGAACCAATGGCTCTGTTGGGTATGTGTTTGTTATCTTATTGCCATGAAAACCACTCATACTCAACAAGGGGAAAATAACAAAAACTTCTTTTCTGGGAACATCTGGTCTGGAAATTAGAATACTTGAGTTCTAGTCCCTGCTCAGCCACTATTTAAAGTCTGTTGTCTTGGATGCTGTTTGCCCATCTATAAAATGAGAATAAAATATTCTCTACCATATTATTTCTAAATATATTTGTTTGGTGAGGTTAAACATTCCCTTTGAAATAAATAAAATTAGAATGCAACTGTGAAGTACTGCCTTTGGGAAGATGTATGACAAGAGGTTTGGACATTGACTTTTCTTTCCAAAGTCACTGCTGTACTTTTGCCACCTCTGTTGATAATTATAGTAAAATTAAAAGCTTAGAACATGAGTTTTATGAGTGCTTGGATATGGGGGCAGGTGTTCATTTTCATTGTGCATGGTTACAAAAATTTTCAGGAGAAAGTGAGGTAATTCCTTTGTTTTTTAAAAGTAATTTTGTTTTTACAGAGTTGATGTATTTTATCAAAATAATTCATGATCCTTATTAAAATATAGAAGCAAAAAAAAATTCCACCATTCAGACCCACAACAAATGATATTTGCTGGACATCATTCAAGATGTTCTTTATGCAACTAAGATATAGACAGGATGGCTAGGTAGGTAAATAGATAAATATAGGTAGAGTGAGAATGAGTTGAGGACAAAATGGAATTATACTTTATATACTATTTTAAAATAAAAAATAACTTTAATTGTATTTGTAGTTATTGGAGTTAAAAGAATTTGAAGTGACACCATGAGAACTGCTAAATTTGAGATAAATGTTTCCTCACCCTGAAAGTTATTATTTCCTATTTTTTCAAAACAAAAACAACAACAATGAAATCACTAAGAAGACAATAGCAGCAAAAAGAATCAAATATCTAGGAATAAATTTAACCAAGGATGTAAAGGAGTGGTACATAGAAAACTACAAAATAGTGCTAAAAGAAATCAAAGAGGACCTAAACAAATGGAAGGACATTCCAATTTCGTGGTTGGAAGACTAAATATTGTTAAGATGTAAATCTTACCCAAAGCGATTTGCATATTCAAAGTAATCCCAATCAAAATTCCAACAGCCTTCTATGAGGAAATGGAAAAGTCAATGGGAAGCGGCTGTGGCTCAATCAGTAGGGCTCCCGTTTACCATATGGGGGGCCCCGGGTTCGGTTCCCGGGGCCTCCTGGTGAGGGCAAGCCCGCCTGCACGGCGTGGTTAGCTGACCCAGCGAGCACAAGCAGCAAGGGGGGGATAAATGAATAAATAAATAAAATCTTAAAAAAAAAAAAAAAAAAAAAAAAAAAGAAAAGTCAATCATTAAATTTACATGGAAGGGTAAGGGACCCTGAATAGCCAAAGCCATTTTGAAAAAGAACAAAGTTGGAGGATTCACACTTCCTGATTTTAAAAGTTATCACAAAGCACTATAATCAAAACATCATGGTATTGACATGACATGCATTTAGACCAATGGAATCAAATTAAGAGTTCAGAAATAAACTCTCACATCTATAGCCAACTGATTTCTGACAAGGGTGTCAAGTCCACTCAATTGGGAAAGAATAGACTCTTCAACAAATGGTGCTGGGAGAACTGGATGACCAATGCAAAATTCTGAAAGTAGACCCCTACCTTACACCATATACAAAAATTAGCTCAAAATGGATCAAAAACCTAAATATAAGAATGGGAACTATAAAACTCCTAAAGAAAACATAGGGAAGCAACTTCAGGACCTTGTGTAAGAAAATGGTTTCTTAGACTTTGCATCCAAAGCACAGGAAACAAAAGAAAGAATAGATAAATGGGACCTCATCAAATTAAAAATTTTTGTGCATCAAAGGACTTTATCATGAAAGTAAAACTACCTACACAATACAGGAAAATATTTGGAAACCACATATCTGATAAGGGCTTAATATCCAGAATATATAAAGAAATTCTACAACTCAACAACTCAACAAAAGACAATAAAGTTTTTTAAAATGAGTCAAAGACTTTTAAAATATTAAAAAGATTTAAAAACATTTTTTAAATGGTGCAAAGATGATATACAAATGGCCAAAAAGCATATGAAAAGATGCTTAACATCATTAGCCATTAGAGAAATGCAAATCAAAACCACAATGAGATACCACTTTGTCCTCACTGGAATGGCTACTATTTAAGTAGCTGTTGGAGAGGATGTGGAGAAATAAAAACACTCATTCATTGCTAGTGGCAATGGAAAAAGGAGCAGCCACTGTGAAAGATAGTGGCCGTTTCTTAGAAAGCTAAGTATAGAACCTGGCAATCCCACTGCTAGGTATATACGCAAAAGAACTGAAAGCAGGGACTCAAACAGATATTTGCACACTAATGTTTATAGCAGCATTATTCACAACTGCCAAAAGATGGAAGCAACCCAAGGGCCCATCAACCAATGAATGGATAAATAAAATGTAGTACACATTGAATACATTGAAATGTAGTATATAATGAATATTGTTCAGCTGTAAAAAAGGAATGAAGTTCTGATACATGCAACAACATGGATAAACCTGGAAGATATCATATTGAGTGAAGAGTGAAACAAACCAGACACAAAAGGGAAAATATTGTATGACCTCACCGATTTGAAACAATTAGAATAAGCAAACTCATAGAGTCAGAATCTAGAATATAGGTTACCAGGGGATGGGGTGGGGATAGGGAATAGGAAGTTAAGGCTTAAAATGTACAGGGTTCCTGTTTGGAATGATGGAAATGTTTTGGTAACAGATGGTGGTGATGGCAGCACAACATTGTGAACCGCACTGAAATATATATTTGAATATGATTAAAAGGGGGAAATGTTAGATTGTATATATGGTAACAAAATTAAAATTAAAAAAAAAAAAAAAAAAAAAAAACAAGAAACTACTCCACACAGTGAACCCTAAGTTAAACCTTGGACTTTAATAGTACATTTATAAATATGTACTATCATCAATTGTAACAAATATTCCACACCAATGCAAGTTGTTGTTGGTGGGGTAGTATATGGGAATCCTGTATTTTATGCATTGTTCTGTAAACCCACAAGTCTCTGATAAAAAACTTTTTTTAAAAAGCAGAAAGGAAAAGGTAAAATTTTTTTACATTTCTTTTACTATGAGAGAGGATGAGCATGTTTTAATATCTTTAAGGTCATTTGTATTTTCTTTTTGTGAAGTCTGTTCATTTCCTTTGACCATTTTTCTATTGCTTTGGTCTTTATTTTATTGGCTTGTGAGAACTCTTTATATACTACAGAAAATTAAGCCTTTGACTGTCATATGAATTGCAACTATTTTTCCCAGTTTTTAATTTATCTTTTGACTTCCCTTTTGGTAGCTCCTTCAGGGTGGCTTTTTTTTTTTTTTTTTTTTTAAGATTTTATTTATTTATTCATTTATCCCCCCCTTGCTGCTTGTGCTCGCTGGGTCAGCTAACCACGCCGTGCGGGCGGGCTTGCCTTCACCAGGAGGCCCCGGGAACCGAACCCGGGGCCTCCCATATGGTAAACGGGAGCCCCACTGATTGAGCCACAGCCGCTTCCCTCAGGGTAGCTTTTTATAAAAGTTTAATTGTTATTGAATTCATTAAAATTTTCTTTAATGACTTCTGGGTTTTATTATATATTTGGAAAGACTTCCCACTGTAAGATTATGAAAAATTATCTCATAGATTGTTTGAATAAACAACTAAAATAAATCAGAAAATATATCAATATATTTTCATGTAAACAGATTACACACATCCAGAAACAATTCATTCATTCATTCAACGTGTTACTTGTTGAACACATGTTCAACGAGTTGCTGCCAGGAACTTGTTGCGTGCTAGGCGTGCCATGGTAAGCAAAACCAAAAAAAAATGGATAATGTTTATGAAAGCACTTGTATTCATTTCCCATGGCTGCCATAAAAAAGTAATAGAAATCGGTGGCTTAAAACAATGGCAATTTATCCTCATGGTTTTAGGGCCTAGAAGTCTGAAATCAGGGAGTCACCAGGGCCATGCTGCCCTTGATGACTCTTGGGAAGGATCCTTCTTTGCCTCCTCCTAGCTCCTGGTGGTTGCCAGAGACCCTTGGCATTCCTTGACTGTTAGCTGCATCACTCCAATCCCTGCCTCTGTCTTCACATTGCCTTTTTCTCTCTGTGTGTGTCTGTTTCTCATCACATGACCGTAGGGCCCATCCTAATCCAGTGTGACCTCATCTTAACCTTATTACGTATGCAAAGACCCTATTTCCAAACAAGGCCACAGAAAAAATGCCTGCATTAATCAGAACCTGTTTAACTGATCAATTTAGATTTAAAACATAATTGAAAAATAGTTTACTAATTAATTGATTCAATCAAATGGGAATGGAGACCATGGGAATAAGAGATGGTGGAGTCATCAAATTATTGGACCCATCATTGACCCAGACATAGAAGATATGTTACTGAATTGGTGGCTTGGGTTGTCAGGAATAGTAGGAGGGTCCCCAGGGGGAGAGAGGCTTTGGGAAGAGGAAATGAGATGGTGCCAATGAGAAGTTTCTCCACAATTGTGGTTAAGGCACACTACCCTTACTTCCTTGGAATTCCAATTCCAATTTCGGCTGCTTTTTCCCTTGGGAAAGGTAGAAAGAGCAATGCACCTTCCCTGACTATTCTGTTCTGCTGTGCCTGAGGAAAAACAAGCTACTCAGCTTTTCTCCCTTCCCTGCCCTTGGGAACCACATCAGCCTACCTTCCTAATGTGAGATCTGTTTCAGGTCAGGGACATGATTCTCAAAATATATTTCTATGTCAATGGTTCCCTTCCAGAGTCAATATTTTCACATAGACAGCAGAGTGACAGTGGTTAAGATTCCATTTTATTATATCCATCAACATTATAAAAAAATGTCTAGTTACAGATTCAGAATCAGGCACTCTCGGAGAAGTCCATATTTTTCTACTAGTGATATTAAGAGCTGGAACAGAAATTCTATCTGGTAGTAGATTGAAAAAAAAAATTTTTTTTTTAATTGCTACATAGAGAGCTAGTCCTCAGCTAGCCGGTGAAGTTATTTCAGTTTGTCTTCAGCTGCACATGGCTGGTTCCTTCCCTAAACCCTATTTAGGAGCTCAATGTCCCCTTTCCTCTTCCCTCTCCAGGCTGTGAAACGCCTCCCTTAGAAAAGCATTTAATAATATCACTCAGACAATTATGTTAATGGTTGATAAATGGTAAAAGGAAGTTAGTGGGATGTGGCTGAAAGCACACTTGAGCAGGGATCAAAAGGTCTGATTCAAATTCTACTACATCCTACCATGGATGGAAAACATTCCCAGACTTTTGGAGATAGGCATTCCTGGGTTTGAATCCTGGCTCCATCACTTACTAGCTGTGTGACCATAGATACCTTACCTAATCCTGATGCTCCTAACTTCTCTTTTCTTTAAAGTAGATTTTGTTATACTTACTTTACCAAGATATTTTGAGGGTTAAGAAAAGTAAGTGACAGTGACTCACTTACCTATATATATATATAGTACCTAAAATATAGAAAGGCATTCAAATGACCTTCGCAGTAATTTGCTAATAGGAGAGCACTGAGGATGCTGTACTCTTTAAGGAAAGTGCCTTTGTCTTGTTTGCCTAGTCAATTAGTGAGTGTTTTTTTCTTCTATCAAAATCCAGCAGCATTTCAGTTCTCACAACTACTCTCCAAACAACCTGCTCAAATCAAGCTTGCCTAAGGGCAGCTCTAGGGAGACAGAGATGCCCTGATGGGAAGGCAGTCTGCTCCACCTCAGGAAATTTTTGCCAAACCCAGCCAGGCCACAGGTGCCATACCTTTGACCAATTGCCACACTTGTTGCTTCTTTAATGTCCTCCATCCGTATTTCAAGAGCCTTATGTTTGCCTAAGAGATAGGCAGAAATGTGGAAACAGAAAGGAGACAACTAAACACCACTTGGACTTTTCCTTCCTTGCTTTTTCTCTATTATCAGTTTCTTTCTTCTCCCTGAAGAATCCATCTTTTCAAGGATTCAATCAGGCCCTTTGGAAAATAGTGAAAGGCTTTCAAGTTTGTCTGATCTTCCTTAGACTGGAGTACCCCAAGAAAGGAGACTATGCATTTCATCCATTCATTTGCCTATTCTCATCCTCATTTATTCATCATTGTTATAAAAGTACTCATAATGGCCAACTTTGGGTAAGCTCTTCCTATATGCCAGGTAATTTGCTAGGATTTTCCCATATTATCTCATTTAGTATCCCAATACCCCATGAAATAGGAACTATTATTATCCCAATTTTCAAATGGGAAGACTGCCTAAGTTACACAGCTATCAAGTGGGAGAGTTGGGTTCCTATAGTTTGCCCAAGTCTGTACTAAGTAAACACTGTGAGGTATAAAGGTATACAAATGATAGTTCTTGCCCCTCCAGGAACTTACAACCTTGCTGGGCACATAAGATATAAAACAATTACGTAGCCAAGTGCAGTGGCATGGCATTAAATGCTAAATAAATGTAATTGGACAAAGGAAACTAGTGTGCACTGGACCAGTAAAATAAGAGCTCCTGGGCTCTGAAGAATGAAATAAGCTTGCAAAGGTGTAGAATTCAGAACCCTGGGTGATGAGAAGGGAAGGGTAGAGAGGTAACCAAGCATATATGGGGTTGGCAGATAGAGAAGAGAGACAGTGACTATGGAGCAAGAGTTGTGGTATATAAGGCCTGGGCCAGATTTGGGTGAAAACAGTTTGGACAGTTCTATAGGCCATGGGAAGCTGCTGAACTTTTTTTTTAGTAAGAGTGTGACATAATCAAAATTATGTCTTAAGGAGACTAAAGGTGTGAGTTGGGGAGAAGCAAGCATCTAGAACACTAGTGAGGGGATTCCTTGAACAGTCTAGGAATAAAATAAAGTCCTGATCTAGGCTGCTGACAGTACAAATGCTCAGGAAGAGATGAAAGTGTGGATGAGGTATTTCAAAGGATGAACTGATAGAAGTTTGTGATTGATAGTTTAGGAGTGATGAAGAAGATGGAACAAAAAACTGACTACTAGGGTTTCAACTAGTGAAATAAGGAAACAGTGGTAATAAAACTGGAAAGTTAGATGAGGGAGATGTAAATCGTTTTAGACATTTTAAATTTAATGATGAGGACATCTGGGTGGAATGTTCAATTTGAGTAGGAAATTTGTGATTAGAGCTTGGGAGAGGATTAGGATTGGAAAAGTAAAGCTGTCCATGACCTGAGAAATAAACATGCCAGTGCCAGAACATAGATGAACAGGGACTGCTGGTTAGTGTCAAGAGACAGCTGTCCATTAGTATCTTGCATTTCTGCACATCTTCTGAGCAAGGCCCTTAACTACCCTTCATTGTACACTAACTTTTCAAGTATGTTTGTATAGCCAGATAGAGATAATATCTCCCTCTAGAGAAAAGGGCAGCTATACTTACTGTCCAGTATAATAAAGATAATGTCTTCCTCCAGAGCAAGAGGTTCCCCAAGCTCAGAGTTCCTCCACTGTAACAAAACCCACTGCATATGCAGGCATCCATTTGGGCCCATACACATCATTCCCATGGCATTTGGGGGTAAACAGAACTGATGAGAATATGCTGATACTCATGGCTACTTGTACTACGAGCAACAAAATCTGTTGTCTCTGACTCCAGAGCCTCATGTCTTCTGCCAGCATCCATGAAACTGTGGCAAGATAGTTTGTTAGCTTAAAAGTGTGGTAAAGTCTTAGGACCCTTCACAGTTCTTGACTGTTAGGTGAGGTGCTGGGACAAAAGGGCCAACCAGACAAGGTTCTGGGTCTCAGGTGACTCTGAACAAGCGTGGGCGATACTGGAAATAGAAAAATTTAGGCAGATAGGGATTGGAGCAGTGTCCTGAAGAGCTTAATTATATGATTGTCCATGCCACAATCCCTTCCCTTTCTTAAAGAAAATGCTCCACCTACAGTCTTCCTGCTGATGGTAGACTCCTGGGAAATCATCTTCTCCACCATATGAACTCTCAATCCAATCAGTCCATTTAATTCCTTTGGTCAAAACTTTTCCTGCCAGTCTATGTCATTGGTACAGTTCTGCCCATGAACTGACAGCCACGGCCAGAGGAGTTACAAAGAATTGAGATTTCAGCCGCAGGAGCAGACTGGGAAGAAGAAGTGAGGACTGAGCAAGGACTGGCCAGAGGAGTCTGGCCCAGCTGTAGTAAATAAGGAACGCAAGCTAGATATGCAATCCAAGGGGTGAGGCAAACTCAGGCTGGATTCTGGATGAAGAGTAGAGGCTGCTCAAACTCTTTGAATGGAGGTCTGGAAGAAAGGAGTGCAGACAAAAGGAGATATGCAAAGCCAAAGCCAGGTAGGCCGGGTCACTGTGAACCTAAGAAGGCAGGCACAGCTAGATCCTGACCATGTTATTATTGTGTTGTAAGTGGGGAGGAGTGAATTCAGTTCAAGTTAGTTCATCAAAGACTCATTAAATGCCTACTATCTGCTAGGGCAGAGGTTCTTAACAAGGGGTCCATGAGCTTGAATTGAAATTCAAAAGAACATTATTCTTGTGGGGATGAGTTGGTGCGGGTGTGATATATTTTTAAATAATACACAGTATAGTGTTGACTTAGTAAAGGACCCATGGTTTTCACCTGACTGGCAAAGGGGTCCGTGGAACAAAAAAGGTTAAGAACCCCTGTGCTAGGGAGTGTGTGAGCTCCTAGGAAAATAACAGCATGAGACGTGGTTCCTAACTTCGCGGCCCTAAGTTATGGCAGGTGGGGAGGGGGAGACAAAAGTATACACAAATATTTTAGAGCACAATATATAAACTAATAAAGCCATGTGCAAAATATAGAAGAGATGAATTTGGGAGAAACAGAGGGAGAAAGCCAAGAAAGGCCCATGGAAGAAGAGATACCTGAGAAGCATTTCAAGATGAAAATGAGAGACTTCTGGGAAGATGGTGGACTAGAAAGACATGGGAGTCTTTTCTCCTCCAGAAAAATAGCTAAGGATAGGCTGAAAGAGGCTGGAATAAGATCTTCTAGGGTTTAGGACACCAGGTGAAGGCTGGACATTTCCCAGAGGAAAAGGGGACAAAGGAGGGGAATCGCAGTGACAGAACTGTGAGTTGAAACCAGCAGCTGCTGCTGCCAGCGCCCTCCCCCACACTAAAGACATTTTAGAATTCTTAGATCTCTGGGCCTGCAACTACACACAAAGGCGGCTCCAGAGATCTACCACCCCAGAAAAGGGGAGAGAGAGGGATACAGCCTAAGGCTGACTCAACTTTTGACTCACAAATTTGGTCTGCTGTGTCCCAGGAGCCCTTCTAGGCCTGGTGGGGCCATGCCATTGTTTGCCTTGGGAGCCAGCAAGAGGCTAAAGATATACAACCCCCCCCCCCCCCCAATCTCTAACTCTACTAACAGGGACTGATTGTTGAGGATTCAGAGGGGAGTGGAAATATTTCCCACCTGGGAAAAGGGAGGGGGCTCCCAGAGAAGGCTGGAGAACTGCCACTGAGAAAGTTTGAATTACAAGGCTCTTAGCCTCCAGGCAGGAAGCTCTATCATATTGATCTAGTCTGTGTTGCAACAAATACACTCAACCATGCATTGAACTGAAAGCTGCCAAAGAGTGCCATCTGCTAGCAGAACAAGGAAGCACGCATGAGAAAATTAAAAATACATAAAAGAGACTTTTTCCAGCCTTTATAGCTTCCCTCCCCAAGGCCCTAGGAATCCGGTTTGCAACCAATTACTGGGTCCAGAGCCCAATTTTGAAAAACTAGCAGGGACAATCTTAACAATCCAGGTCAAGCCAAGAAGTGATAACACACAGCCTCCTGCACTAAATCCCTACAAAAGAGAAAGAAATTGAGCATCTGAGTAAACTACATATTAATCAGATGCCTGGACATCAGCAAGAAATTATGAGCCATACTAACAAAATGGAAGACATGGCCCAAGAAAAGGAATATATCAAAGCTCCAGAAGAGACACAGGATTTGAGAGAACTAATTAGTGAGATGTGCACAAATTTCCAAAATCAAATTAATGAATTGAAAGACAATATGACTAAAGAGATAAATGACATCAAGAAGACATTGAGGGGAAGCAGATGTGGCTCAAGAGATTGGGCTCCCATCTACCATATAGGAGGTCCAGAGTTCGATTCCCGGGGCCTCCTGGTGAAAGGCAAGCTGCCCCAAGCAGACAGATGGCCCATGCGAAGTGCTGGCCGACGCAGAAGTGCTGGCCCATGCGGAGTGCTGGCCCATGTGGAGTGCTGGATTGCACAGAAGTGCTGGCCTGCATGAATAGCTGGCACAGCAAGATGACACAACAAAAAGAGACACAGAAGAAAGACAATAAAAGATGCAGCAGACCAGGGAGTTGAGGTCGCACAAGAGATTGAACACCTCTCTCAACTCCAGAAGGTCCCAGGATCAGTTCCTGGTGCTGCCTAAAGAGAAGACAAGCAGACACAGAAGAACACACAAAGGGCAGACAGCAAGTGCAAAACAAGGGGGAGGAGAAATAAATAAATCGTAAAAAAAAGAAAAGAAAAGAAAAGATATTGAGCAAGCACAAAGAAGAATTTGAAATCCTGAACAGAAAAGTAACAGAGCTTATGGAAATGAAAGACACAATAGGTGAAATAAAAAAGATATTTAGAGGCATACAAGAGCTGACTCAAAATGATAGAAGAAAGAATGTGATACCCAAGACAGAACAGTTAAAATTGAAGAGAAAAAAGAATGGAAAACATTGAGCAGGGGCTCAGAGAGTTGAATGACAACATGAAACATAGCAACATATACATATCATGGGAGTTCCAGATGGAGAAGAGAAGGGAAAAGGGATAGAAAGAGTATTTGAGGAAAAAATAGCTGAAAATTTCCCAACTCTCATGAAAGAAATGAACTTACATGTCCAAGAAGCTCACCATACCCCAATCAGAATAAATCTAAATAGACCTGTTCCAAGACACATGCTACTCAGAAAGTCAAATGTCAAAGATAAAGAGAAAGTTCTCAGAGCAGCATGGGAAAAGCAAACCATCACGTACAAGGATATCCAGTAAGACTTAGTAGATTTCTCTTCAGAAACCATGGAGGCAAGAAGACAGTGGTATGATACATGAGGATATTGAACAAGAAAAACTGCCAGCTGAGAATTCTTTATCCAGCAACATTGTCCTACAAATATGAAGGTAAGAATAAAATACTCACAAACTAACAGAAACTAAGAGAGTTTGCAAAAAAGAATCCACTTTTGCAGGAAATATTAAAGGAAGCCTTAGAACCTGAAATAAAAAGACAGGGGAGAGAGGCTTAGAGGAGAGTATAGAAGAAGGAATAGAGAAAGGATAACAAAAAGAGTAAAAAGACAGACAAAAATATGATACAACATAAGAAAACCAAAGAATAAAATGGTTGAAGGAAATAATGCATTCACAGTAATGTCATTGAATGTGAATGGATTAAATTCCCCCAATCAAAAGATACAGGCTGACAGAATGGATTAAAAAAACATGAGCCATCCATATGCTGCTTACAAGAAACTCACCTTAGACCCAGGGATACAAACTTGCTGAAAGGTTGGAAAAAGATGCTCCATGCAAATAGTAACCAAAAAAGAGCAGGGGTAGCTATACCAATATTGGACAAAACAATCTTTAAATGTAAAAAAGTTATAAGACATACAGAAGGCCATTATATATTAATAAAAGGACCATCAACCAGGAAGACATAACAGTCATAAATATCTATGCAGCTAACCACTGTGCCCCAAATTAATGAGACAAACTCTGTCAAAACTGAAGGGAGAAATAGACATCTTTACAATAATCGCTGGTGATTTCAACAACCCATTCACATCATTAGCTAGAACAACTAGACAGAAAATCAACAAGGAAACAGAGAACTTGAACAATATGATAAACCAGTTAGACCTAACAGACATATACAGAACACTGCATCCAAACTCAGTGGGTTATACATTCTTCTCAAGTGCCCATGGATCTTTCCCCAGGATAGACCACATGTTAGGTCACAATGCAGCTCTCACTAAATCTAAAAAGATTGAAATTATACAAAGCACCTTGTTAGATTATAATGGAATGAAATTGGAACTCAAAAATAGACAGGAAAAAAGTAAATTCACAAATGTGTGGAGGCTGAACAAAACACTCAATCAGTGGGTAAAAGAAGAAATTGCTAGTGAAATCAGTAAATATATTGAGACAAATGAAAATGAGAACACAACTTATCAAAACTTATGGGATACAGTGAAGGCAGTCTTGAGAGGGAAATTTGTAGCCCTAAACACCTATATTAAAAAAAGAAGAAAGTGCTAAAACCAAAGATATAACTGAACAACTGAGGAAACTAGAAAAAGAACAGCAAACCAATCCCAAAGCAAGCAGAAGGAAAGAAATAATAAAGATTAGAGCAGAAATAAATGAAATTGAGAACAAAAAAACAAAGGAGAAAATCGACAAAACCAAAAGTTGGTTCTCTGAGAAGATCAATATAATTGACAAACCCCTAGCTAGACTAACACAGAAAAAAAGAGAGAAAATGCAAATAAACACAATCAGAAGTGAAAGGGGGGAAGTTACGACTGACCCCACAGAAATAAAAAGGATCATAAGAGGATATTAAGAGTAACTATGCTAACAAACTAGACAACCTAGATGCAATGGACAAATTCCTAGAAATACACAATCTACACAGATGCTATTAGAAATACAAGAATTTAACAAACCAATCATATTTAAAGATTTTGAATCCGTCATCAAAAATCTCCCAGCAAAGAAAATCCAGGACCAGATGGCTTCACAGGTGGATTCTACCAAGCATTTTGAAAAGAATTAACACAATCCTGTTTAAACTCTTCCAAAAAAATTGAAGAGGAGGGAAAATTACCCAACACATTTTATGAAGTCAACACACCCTAATACCAAAGCCAGATAGGACATTACAAGAAAAGAAAATTATAGACCAATCTCTCTGATGAACATAGATGCAAAAATTCTCAACAAAATACTTGCAAATCGAATCCAATAGCATATCAAAAGACTTATACATGACGACCAAGTGGGATTTATTCCTGGTATGCAAGGCAGGTTCAACAGAAGAAAATCAATCAATGTAATACACATTAACAAATTGAAGGGGAAAAACCACGTGATCTACTCCATCGACACAGAAAAGGCATTTGACAAAATCCAGCATCCTTTTTTGATAAAAACACTTCAAAAGATAGGAATAGAAGGAAAATTCCTCAATCTGATAAAAGACATATTGGAAAAACCCACGGCCAACATCTTCCTTAATGGGGAAAGTTTGAAAGCTTTCCCTCTAAGATCCAGAACAAGACAAGGATGCCCGCTATCACCAATGTTATTCAATATTGTACTAGAAGCTCTAGCTAGGGCAATTAGACAAGGAAAAAAAAAAAAAAAAATTAAAGACATCCAAATAGGAAAAGAGGAAGTAAAACTCTCACTGTTTGTGGATGACATGATCCTGTATTTAGAAAATCGTCAAGTATCCATGACAAAGCTACTTGAGCTAATAAATGAGTTCAGCAAAGTAGCAGGATACAAGATCAACATGCAAAAATCAGCAATGTTTTTGTACACTAGTACTGAACAATCTCAGGAGGAAATCAAGGGAAAATTCCATTTACAATAGCATCAAAAAGACTCAAATACCTAGGAATCAATTTAACCAAAAAGTACAGGATCTATATGCAGAAAACTACAAAACAATGCTAAAAGAAAATTTAAAAGACCTAAACAAATGGAAAGACATTCTGTGTTCATGGATTGGAAGAATAAATATCATGAAGATGTCAATCTTACCCAAACTGATTTATAGATTCAATGCAAAACCAATCAAAATCCCAACAGCTTACTTTACAGAATTAGAGAAGACAATTACCAAATTCATCTGGAAGGGTAAGTGCACCCGAATAGCCAAAAACATTCTAAAAAAGAAGAGTGATGTGGGAGGAATTTCACTGCCTAACCTTGAATCATATTACAAAGTTACAGTGGTCAAAAGAGCATGGTAAAAGTTGGAAACAACCCAGGTATCCATCAACAGATGAATGGTCTATTCACACGATGGAATATTATGCAGCTGTAAGAAGAAATGAAGTCATAAAGCATATGGCAAAAAAAAAATAAATAAATAAATAAATAAATAAAAAATAAAGCATATGGCAACATGGATGAATCTGGAGGACATTATGTTGAGTGAAGCAAGCCAGACACAAAAGGACAAATACTGTATGAATGCATTACTATGAACCAAATATATTGTGTAATATATTGTTTGATTCACACACACAAAAAAAAACAAAAAAACAAACAAAAAACAAAACAACAAAAAAATTTACATGTATCCATTACATTTAATTGAGAAATGCATATATTTATTCATCTGTGTTTACTTTTTAGTTTTTAATTGTTTATGTTTTCAATTATTAAATGTACAAAATAAAGTTAAACACACACACACACACACACAAAGAGCATGGTACTGGCATAAAGATAGACACACTGATCAGTGGAATAGAATTGAGAATCCACAAATAAACCCTCACCTGTATAGTCAATTGGTTGTTTTTTTTTTTTTTTTAAAGATTTTATTTATTTATTCATTTATCCCCCCCTTGCTGCTTGCGCTCGCTGGGTCAGCTAACCACGCCGTGCGGGTGGGCTTGCCTTCACCAGGAGGCCCCGGGAACCGAACCCGGGCCTCCCATATGGTAAACGGGAGCCCTACTGATTGAGCCACAGCCGCTTCCTGGTCAATTGGTTTTTGACAAACCTACCAAGTCCATGTTAACAGGACAAAACAGTTCAGTAAACGGTGTTGGGAGAATGGGATATCTATAACCAAAAGAATGAAAGAGGACTCCTATCTCACTCCCTATACAAGAATCAACTCAAAATGGATCAAAGACCTAAATATAAAAACCAGGAACCTAAAACTACTAGAAGAAAATGTACGGAAACCTCTTAAAGACCTTGTGGTAGGTGGAAGTTTCTTGAACCTTACACCCAAAGCACACGCAAACAAAAGAAAAATAGATAAATGGGTCCACCTCAAAATTAAACACTTTTGCACCTCCCAGGATTTGTCAAAAGCATGTGAAGGCAGCTGACTCAATGGGAGAAAATATTTGGAAATCACATGTGAGATAAGGGTTTAATATCCAGGATATATAAAAAGATGTTATAACTCAACAATAAAAGACAAGTGACCCAAATAAAAAATGGTCAAAAGACTTGAATAGACATTTGTCCAAAGAAGAAATACAAAAGGAAAAATAAACATGAAAAAACGCTCAACATCACTAATGATTAGGGAAATGCAAATCAAAACTGCAATGAGATATCATTTCACACCTATCAGAATAGCCACTATTAAAAAGACAGAGAACTACAAGTGTTGGAGAGGATGTGGAGAGATAGGAACACTTATCCACTGTTGGTGGGCAGGCAGAATGGTACAGCCACTGTGGAGGACTGTTTGGCAGTTCCTAAAGAAGTTGACTATAGACTTGTCACGTGACCCTGTGTTGCAGTTGGGCAGTTTGATGTAATTATGAATTCCAAAAATAGATATTGGATTATGCTTGTAAACTGATCTGTTATTCTGGGCATGATTAAGTTATGATTAGGGCGTTGACTGGGCCAGGTCAGTAGGGCGTTGAGCCCCACCCCTTGGTGGGTGGGGAATTGAATATAAAAGGAAAGACAAAGAACAGAGTTGAAGCAGTTTTTGAGAAGCAGTTCTGATGATGGAGTTTTGTTGTTGGAAAGAAGGCCCCAGGAGAAGAGAAATGAGCCGTTTGCCTGATAGTCTATAGCTGACCTTGTGGAGGAACCAGAAGAGCTAAGCCCAGAGAGAAATGCAGCCCCCGGAGGAGAGGAACACAAGAAGCCTGAACCCTGGCAAACGTCGGCAGCTGTCTTGCTCCAACACGTGGCAATGAACTTTGGTGAGAAGAAACTTATGCCTGGTATCTGTGGACTTCTACCCCAAATAAATACCCTTTATAAAGGACCAACCCATTTTTGGAATTTCACATTAGCACCCCTTTGGCTGACCCTGCAATACCACTACTGGGTATATACCCAGAAGAACTGAGAGCAGTGACACAAAGAGACATCTGTACACTGATGTTCATAACAGCATTATTCATGATTGCCAAAAGTTGGAAACAACCCAGGTGTCCATCAAGTAATGAATGGATAAACACACTGTGGTATATTCACCCGATGGAATATTATGCAGCTGAAAGAAGAAATGAAGTCATAAAGCATATGACAACATGGATGAACGTGGAGGACATTATGTTGAGCAAAGCAAGCCAGACACAAAAGGGCAAATACTGTATGATTGCATTACTATGAACCAAATATATTGTGTAACATATTGTGTGAGTCAAAAAAAAAATTTATATGTATCCAGTAAAAAAAAAAAAAAAGATGAATATGAGTTTTCCCAGAAGGATTGAGAGAGTGGAGTGCACAGCTCAGTCTTGGGTTTAAGGGAACAGGAAGAGTGTGGCAGGAATTAAGTAGGTGACAGAGCTTCAGTCAAGCAGGTTGGAGTTCAAGATCAGACTGAAGCCAGCATAGAACTGAGCTATTAAAGGGGACACTGAGGCAGAACCCAAGCATATGATGGGCAGAGCAAGGGTGAGAAATAAGCAGGCCTCTGTGGGATGACAGTGCCATG
This sequence comes from Tolypeutes matacus, assembly GCA_026826555.1. Lineage (NCBI taxonomy): Eukaryota > Metazoa > Chordata > Mammalia > Cingulata > Chlamyphoridae > Tolypeutes > Tolypeutes matacus. The sequence continues at coordinate 39,305,717 of JAKSZT010054030.1, forward strand.
GCTCACCCCTGGTATGCTGGGTGGCCGTCCTTCAGTCATGTGACTAATTTAAGACCTCTCCAGGTGGAGAAGCTGACTTCAAAAGCATCTGCCACCTGCATAGGATGAGCTCAGGGACAAGAGGATCAGACTTCCTTTAGAGACCCCACCCTCACCCCCAGTGGCTTCTGCTGTGTGGGCCTGGGTCCATTCCTTCTGCAAGACCTCTGCCGTGTTCAGGCTCTGGGCTTTCTTCTGGATTATTAAAATCCTGCTATTCAACACAAACCCCTCCGATCCATCTTCCCCACAGCCCTCGGGGTGCTTTATAAGGCAAGTGTGACTGTGTCACTTTCTTGCTGAAGACCCTTCGGTAGCTCCCCGTTGTCTTCCAGGACACTCCCTGCACTTTAACAAGGCCTCACAGTAAGGCCCTGCCAGGAGCAGATGTATGGGGGAAGAAAATGAAGCTGAGACGTCAGGGCTCCTCACTGTCAGGTCCTGGGAGGGACCCTAGTGATGTGACGTGTTTACATGGCATTTTGTATTCTTTCTTCTACAGAGCACCCCCCCAAATTGGAAAACTCCAGACCCCACAAAACCTGGATCTGCCTCCTCTTCAACTTCACCTTATGGCGATGATTGGGTTCTTTCTCATACTCCCAAAGGCCTGAGGTTCTCTGAACACCCAGCTGGAATGGCTCCCGCCATGCTGTCTTCCAGCCAATGTCAGTTTTTCCGCACCCTTACGAGGCATCTCTCCTGAGAAAAGGTCTGCCCTCATTCCCACATCCCCCCAAAAGTTCCCAGCTTCCCCCTCCATGCCACCTTGATGGCAAGTATCCTGCTGAACTCCTTGCCTGCATCATGCCACCTGGCAGGTATCTATTTTACGTCTGCCCTGCTGAACTGTGAGACCTGTCCTCACCCAGAACTTCTCAACACAAAAAAGCAGTGCCTGGGACTGAGAGAAGGGTCTCAAAAAAAAAAAAAAAAAAAAAAAAAGACTTGTTGAACTGACTTGCCTGAAATGAAAGGACACAGCTGCCCCTTATATGAGTTATCATTAACTGAGTGCCAGGGAATACGGAAAGCACTTAAAACACATTATCTGTAGTCCTCACAGTAACCCAAAGGTCAATCAATGAGAAGGTGATAATAGGTTGAACCACATGAAATTGCTGTTTTTCTTGTGGTCCAACCTAATAGATTTAAACAAGTTCCTAATAGATTTAAACAAGAGAAAGAGCCAAGGCTGATTGGCTGAGACAAAAAGGAGGCAAAGACTTGGGAAAAGTAAAGGCAGAGCGGGGTGCAGGGCAGGCCTGCAAGGTAATGCACTGGGGACCCTTAGCTTGGGGTGGGGGCAGCAGAAGTGCTTGGAGCCAAAGTTGCTGTTTCAAGCAGGTAAATCCTGGCAGCTCGCTCACTGTTCATTATGTGGGAGAAGTGCATGTGGTTATTATTATTATTTCTAACCTTTTTCAACAGACCATATATTTTTTAAATCAATTTCATCAATACATATCCATTAAGTATACAATCCATCCAAAGCGTACAATCAATGGTATTTTGCATAATCACAGAGTTGTGCATTCATCACTTCAATCAATATTAGAGTGTTTTAATTACTCCAGTAATAATAATGAAAAACAAACAAAAAAACTCTACCCCTTAATAATCACTTCTCAATCTCTCTATCCTTCCTCTGATGTACATAGCTGCTATTCTCTTTCCATCTCTCTAATTTATTTGTATTTATATTTTGTATAGAAGGAGTCAAACCATAACAGACCATTGTTTAACAACCATAGTCAAAATAATGCAATTATTTGTTTTTGGCTTTCTTTTTTCATCCTCTGAAGTTAAAATTATCCCACTGGGAAGGACTCCATATTTTTTAGAAGGGGGTAGGGAGGGAAGCAAAACAAGATCAACAAGCACAGTTTTCTCTATAAAGATTTTTAATAACAGCTCCTTGCTGGTTTTGTGAGTATGAGAGCCAGCTTACATTTATTTTTATAAGATTATATTTTAAGCACCAGTAGCTTTTACATGGTACTCCATTTTATAATGATTTTAAAAAGGAAATTGTGTTTATGTTTTGGGATAGCACTTAAATGCCAGGAACATAAGAACCTGCGGCAGCATTACTAACTGAAGCCTGAAAGAAAATAGAAAGCTCTCAGTTCCATTACTGCGGTGCAAGACAAAGTCATAATTAATGAAATTTATAAAAAGGTTGTTATCAAAGGGAGTGTGTCACTAGGCCCCACCAGCGTAAATTGTTGATCTAATCTGGCTAATAACTGCTTTGCTATATCACCCCAATTACATGCAGAACAAAACTGACAAATTCACATGGTCCATGCTACAGATCCTTTTTTGACTCTGCAGAGGTATCATGCACATTGCCAGAGGAAGTATTTCAGTCTGATCTTCAAGTGCAGCATGGCAGAGAACAAGAACTTAAAGAGGAAATCTGTGATTACAGCTCAGAATATCTTTAGGGAAGCTGAACCATTTCAAAGCACTGGTCAGCAACACCTGATGACAAATGAGAGAATAGACTTCCGAACCTTGGCACCCCTTACAATGCACGGAATGACCTTCATTTTCCCCTGGTCCCTTTCTTATCCCTTCTATCCCACCCCTAAAGGTCTCTAACACTGGGCACTATCCATTATTTTCAGATACATAATCCAGTACACCTTCCATAAATAGAATCGCATGTACTCTCCCACCTAGTCATTAGAATTTCCTCCAATCAACCACAAAACATCTTTGAATGAAGCTCTGAGCCGGACCAAATTAGGCAAATGCCACTCTGCCTCCAAGCTAATCTGGAGCTGAGGGACCACAGGTTTCGTCCAATAAGGAATAGCTTTCTCTTTCTTCTTTGCTGTCAGTCTAACTCCATCCTTTCCTCTTCCCCCATTCCTTTAAAGACTCCCATTCTCAAGCAAAGCTCCATCTAGAGCAGAAGGGAAAATCTTGTTTTGCAAACAAAATCCAAACTCTGAAGACCAAAAGGGGCACAATGATTTTGCTTGTGGCAATGGCAGCTAATGGGTGACATATCAGTGAGCATAGCTACATCCAAGCTAGTTAATAATTTGCTGAAGGTCTCCCAGGATTCCCATCTTCCCAGGATACAGGCTGAGTGGCAAGGCATTGTGATACACTTGACTGAGTCCTGGGTAGACATCAGAAATGTGGGTTCTAATTCCCTCTCTGCCACTAAATAACTAAGTCGCCTTGGACAAGTCATTTTGTTTCTCTAAATTTCCATTTCCTCACCAGTAAGATGCCTTAGCTGGGATAGATACACAGTTCTCAACCTTGTTCCCCTGTCACACATGACACATTCCCATAACAACCCCTGAACATAGCCAGAATTTGAGGTACTCCTTATGGGATGAGCCTGTGTTTCTCAGCTGCTTTTTTCCCCTCTTTTTAAAAAATTTAAAAAATTTATTTATTCTCCCCCCTCTCATTATTTGAGGTCACTGTCTGCTCTCCATGTCCATTTGCTGTATGTTGTCTGTGTCTGCTCATCTTCTTTTTAGGAGGCACCGGGAACGAAACCTGGGACCTCCCACGTGGGAGAGAGGGTCTCAATTGCTTGAGCCACCTCAGCTCCCTGGTTTGTTATGTCTCTCATTGTCTTTCCTCTTTGTGTCTCTTTGTTGCAGCACCTTGTTTTTGTCAGCCTACCACGCCTGCCCATCACATCAGCTTGCCACGCCTGCCCGCCACGCCAGCTCGCCTTCTCCAGGAGGCACCAGGAACCGAACCCAGGACCTCTCATGTGGTAGGCGGAAGCTCAATCACTTGAGCCACATTCACTTCCCTCCTTTTTTAAAAAATTCCTGCCCCCTTTTGAAAACCATAACAATAAAGAGAAAGATGCTCTGAGGCCTTTCTGGCTTTAACATTTTCCAATTCTAAGTGGAAAAGGTGAATTTTTTATTTGTGTGTTTGTTTCGGTATCCGGTGTGTCTGAAGCCTGCCTCCTAGAAAGCATTCAAGTATTTGTTGAACAGAATTGAACTGAGTGGCTTAAATGTCATCCTCTCTTTTGGGTCAGGGGAGGTCCCCTCTTTTCTCTTTCCTGTCCACTGCCTTTTGTCTCCCTTCCCCTCCCAACCCTTCCACAGTCCAAGAGGTGCTTGGGCAGCAGGAAGGGTGAAGTTTGGCAGAGAATGCATTTTCATACTTTAACCCTTGGCCCTGTGGAGCACACCCAAGCCCTGGGACCTCGAAGAACCAAATGGTAGTTTTCCTCCCCCTTTTCAGCAAGCAGCAAATGAGAATGTCCTGCAGGGGGCCAAAGCCAGATAGACTTTCATGGAGAACACTGGAGTCCTTTTGTTCCTGCCCTCCCTATATTTTGGAAGCTCCAGCGGGAATGTGGCCTGAATTTAAACACTTGGGGTCATGATCATTAACAGTGAGCACTTTTGTAGATTCATGCCGTCTCTCCTGCCTTTCCTCTCCCATGGCCTTGAATGATTTGTTGTTTGTGGACAATTTGCTTGTTGTACTCCAGAGAGCAGGCTGATCCTGGCTCTCTCCATTGCCTCTTATATATGCAAACAAAAGCAGACTTCTTAGGCCAGAGCACTGAGCTGATAAAAGACTGATTAAAGCCTCTTTTTCTGGTGAAATTTAATAGGTCTGTGTTGGGCATTATATTTAATTAACCCCAACCAGTCATTACATGGCATTATGGATACACAGCACAGCCATGACCAATGGCTCTCAGCAGGGTGTAGCCTGGCTTTGAACTCCTGAATGGTACCAAGACACTGTAGGCAGAGGTGGTCATCAGCAAACTTATTTCTGGGGCCACCAATTTCCCTTCAGTGCCTTTCCTTCTCCACCTACCCTTTATGTCCATTCTGTCCCAAGCACCCAGTGTTTTCAAATAGTTAGGTTCTTTCCAACAGGCAGAAAGACAACTGATAAACTCATTCACCTGGAGTCATTTAGGGGTTACCCTTTCCAAGAGAAGCTACAGTTCAAACAAGGAGCTTGGCCTGAGAGTGACAGAGTTGGACTCAACTATGTCTTCCCTGCACATGGCTCATCTGTCCCTTCTATTCAAACCTATACTTGGTGCTGGAGTTTGTAGGTGTACTTCCAGAGACTCGAGTCTTTGGACTGTCCATGTGCCAGCTGGGCCCAGAACCTTGGTTGAGCAGCAACTCCTACTCTACAGCTCATTGGGCTCACCCAGGACAACTGGTGGGGAGATGATGATGGACAATGGCCATCCCAGGGAATGGAGAGCGTCTGCAGCTGCAGGCAGGATAATCCCATCCATCTTCCCCATGGGCTATAAGCCCCCTCTCAATTGGAGGTGGAGTGGACATCACCATCCCAAACTCCTCAGGATGGGGAGAAGAGCTATGGACAGAATGGTCATACTGGTACTGCTATAGACATATTGTGATTCAAGCAATGTGGAGCCAGTGGCCACTGGAGGCTCTGGGGGCAGGGAGAGGAAAAAGCATTTGTAATATAGGGGCTTTTTTGGGACTTGGGAATTGTCCTGGGTGACATTGCAATGACAGATATAGGCCATTTTACATCAGCATATAACATGCAGAACTGTGTGGGAGAGCGTGTGGTCTACAATGTGAACTATGGTCCATGCTTAGTGGCAAAGACCCAGGATGTGTTTATCTATTGCAATTAATGTGCCACACTAATGAAGGATGTTTATGTGAGAGGTTGTAGGAGGTGTGGGAGGCGGGGCATATGGGAATCCCTATATTTTTTGTGTAACATTTATGTAATCTAAGTATCTTTTTAAAAAAAATTTAAAAACTTAAAAAAAAAAAAAAAAGAAAGAAAGAGCTTGGATTGGGGATGAAATGCTCATGATGGCATCAGAGCCTACCAGGTTCCCCAGCCCAGATGTTCCCTTCTCCCCACCGGGGTCTGGGTGGCTTCTCCCTGCGGGTTCTCTAGGACCAACCCTGGCCTCAGGTTAGAGGAAATAAAGAAATTCTCTTCTGAATCCCCACCAGACTGTAAACTTTAGAGCAAGGGTTGTGTTTTAACTTTCTTAGCTTAGCACATAATCAGCCTTCAGTTTAAAAAAATGAGTTGAATGAGTTATTTGAAAAGTGAGAACCATACCCTGAGTTGTAGAATCTCCCCTGTTCACCCCACAAGGCCTTGCCAGACACCTCATAGTCCAATAGCACTCTTTTTCTTTTGTAAACATTTGCCTAGTTTAACTGTTTCTGTCCTTTTCCTTTCAACCTTTCAGTGGGTCTGTGGTTCGGTATGTGTTTTATTCTGCTAGGCTGCCAAAATGCAATTTACCAGAAATGGGTTGGCTTTTACAACTCGGATTTATTAGCTTACAAGCTTACAGTTGTGAGGCTGTGAAAATGCCCAAACCAAGACATCATCAGGCGATGATTTTCTTGAAGACCAGCTGTAGTGATCCTGGACAACTCTGTCATATGGCAAGGCACATGGCAGCATCTGCTGTCTCTTCCTTCTTTTCCGGGTTTTGTTGCTTTCAGCTTCTGGCTTTTCTGTCTTTCTCATTCTCGGTCTCTGAATTACATTCTCTTATAAAGGACCCCAGTAAGAGGATTAAACCCACCCTAGGCCATGCCTTAATTGAGGTGAACTAATCAAAAGGCCTTTAACGGAAGTAACCTTACAGTAGGTTTACACCCAAGATAATGGATTAACTTTAAGAATGTAATTTTCTGGGATCCATTCAGCTTCAAACCATCACAGAGTGTCTCCTGTCAAATAATTATATCTAGATTTACTTTTATCATATGATAATCTCTGTCTTCTAGCTTGTGAGTTTAGACCATTTACTTCATGTGTGATGACTGATATAGTAGGACTTATGTCTGCCATCTTATTTTGTGCTCTTTGTCCAGCTTTTTCTACTTCTTTTCTTTTTCCTACCTTCTATAGGATTGCTTGCTTTTTAAAATATATTTTCTTCTCTAGCTACTTTTCAATTAAACTCATCCTATTCAGGATGAGAGCCCATCTATTTTGGAATGAAGATTTGTTGTTGTTGTTTTTTGGTTTTTTTGTTTTTTGTTTTTTTTGTTTGTTTGTTTGTTTTTGCCTACTATTGCAATGGAGTAGGCTTTCCTCAGGGACAAATAGCTGATCTTTAGATAATTTAGCAGATTATTCAATCACTTATTCTTTTTCTACTAAAAATATGAGCTTATAATAAAAATAACAGCATGAATATCAACCATTCTTTAATTTAGAACATTTGCAAAACAAAAGAAAATAAACAACACAGAACAAAGTTTCGAAGAAATACTACAACCTGGAGCAATCTTAAATTTTGCTTAAGAAACTTAAAGTCCTAGACATCAGTTAGATTTCTTTGGATGTCAAGTGACAGAAAACCCAATCCACACAGATTTAAACAAAAAGAGAAAGCTTTGACTCATGTAACTGAAGAGTTCAGTGGTAATGCTGCCACTTGGTGCAGCAGTGCAGGGGCTTAATATGTCACCAGGACATGATTTCTCTCCTACTCTATCTCTTGAGAATGCTGTCCTCCAGGTCAGCTTCAAATTTAGCCACACACTCCCCTTATGGTCAAAACAGGACTGCAGCATCTCCAGACCATAAAGTCTCTCAGGTACAATCCCCACCTGAGAGAGCCCGATTTCATTTCCTGAAAGTCCCAGCAAAAGCCTTATTTTATCTGTTGGCTCTGATTGGGTCATGCAACCACACCTGAATTAATCATGGACAGTAGAAGTATGTGATACACTTATCAACTTGGGCCTGGGTCATATGCTCCACCCCTGAAATTGAAATGCTTTTAGTTATAATTGCTCCTGTGGAGAAATGTTGTTTGCACAGTTTCTCCTAATCTCAGTGAGGACACTCAATGTTGCCGTCCCAGATCTAACCACTAATTTCTTTTGTGACCTATAAACCAAGGGGTTGAGCTGCAATCAGTGGTTTTCAAACTCCCCCCCCACCCCGACTTTTTGACCCCACTTGCTAATGAACTCCTTTTTTTAAAAAGATTTATTTACTTTTATCCATTTTAACCCCCGCCCCCACCCATTTTTGCTCTTTTTGTGTCCATTCGCTGGGCAATTCTCTGTGTCTGTTTCCTGTCCCCTCTTCTCATCCTTCTCCTCCTGTCTTCACCGGGTTTTGATCCTGGGAAACTTTGATATGGGAGAGAGGCATCCTACCTCCTACGCCACCTTAGCTCCTGGTTTTTCAGCACGTCTAGACTTGGCTCTCCCTTGTGTCCCTCTCCTGTTACAGCATCATCTGCTGCGTGGCTTGGTGGGGCCTGGTGGCATACCTGCGCATGGAGCCTGGGGGGCTCACCTGCTTGCGGGGCCTGATGGCGCACCTGCATGTGGGGCCTGGCGGAGTACCTGCTCACAGGGCCTGGTAGCCTGTGCGCCTTCTATATTTTTCTTTATTTTTACCGGGGTGTCCTGAGGATTGAACCCAGCTAATGAACTCTTACTTGGAACCTCAGTAAACTTATGACAGAGTAAGATATTATTAATACGTAAATATTTCCAGACTCTCCTCCCTCCCCTCTCCTAGCTAGATTAAAAGAACACTTTTTGCTACTTATCTTCTCCAAAACAATTCTAAAGAGTTCATCTTTACCAGAGCAGATCCTGGATTTCGTGATTCAGCACCAGACTGAGGTGAGGCAAGCAAGGCATTAACCTCTGGTGCAAAATTTAAAAGGATGCCAAAAAACTCAGTGGATGGTTAGGCAAATGTGTCAACTCTGCCAGGTAATTGTGTCCAGGTGTTTGGTCAAGCAAGCACTGGGCTAATTGTAATACAAGAGCATTTATGGACTTCGATCACCAGTGAGTTTACTGCATGGATGTTTGATTACATCTGCATCAATCAGGGAGATTGCATCAGCAATGGATGATGCTTTTATCCAATCAGTTGAATGTCTTAAAAGGGGAGGTTATTTCAACATTCAGAGAGAATTTCCCAGCTCGTCTTTGGACAGCCAGCTTCTCCCAAAAACTCATGAAGGACCTTTCATCGGACTTTCATCGGAGCCCCTGGCTTGCAGCCTGCCTGCGGAACCTGGACTTGTGCATCTGACAGTCACATGAGAGACTCTTTTAAAATCTCATATTATTGACAGATATCTCCTGTTAATTCTGTTTCCCGAGAGAACCCTGACTAATACAGCTGGTACCAGGAGTGGTCTTTGAGGAACAGAGTCTTAAACATGGGATGTCTGAGGTGGTTCTGGGAATTTTGTAATTGGCTCTCTACTCTAATTGGACTCAAGGGTACTAATGACTCCCTTTCCAATAATGAAGAGGCCAGTAACAGTCCATGGTGTGAGCTGGCAATAAAGATACGCAAAATAGCATCACTGGATTCCCCTACTTCCACGCTTATAAGAAGCAAGGATCTGGGTGAGAGTGTTTTCAACACCTTAACAGAATTTTGTGGAGTCAAAAAGTATAATGATGTTGGCTGGCTCCTCCTAGATACTCTGGATACAGTTACAAAAGAAAGAGATGAGTTAAAGTCTTCAAATGTGAAACTTAAATGCCGCATGAATGATATGAAAGTTTCTACGTGTACCTTGAAAGAAAATCTTGTCTCCTGTAGCGACAGACTTGAGATATCTGAGAATCAAACGCAGACTCTCATTGTACAAGTAGCAGAATTACAGAGGAAACTAAAATCTCAAACTCGCAGGGTTTCTGCAATTAAATTGAAGGCATTGATTGGAAAGGAGTGGAACCCCTAGGATTGGGACGGAGACATATGGGATGATGATAATATTGGTGGGGACATTGGAACCCTAAATTCTGCTGAGACTTTACCAGATAAACCTGCGATGGCCTGCCCTGTGGAGACCACACCTTGTCAACCTTGTATCATCCAGCCTCCAGCCTGCCCCAGGGAGTCTGGACCTCCTTCCTGTCCTGAGGTGGGACGGAAGCCTGCACTACCACTTGGACCATATGATCCAGCAGATCCAATGGTGCTGGAAGTTTCAGTGGCAAATAGAAATGCTGTCTGGAGCCTTTGGCAGGCCCCTATAGGGGAATCACAACGCAGACCCTTAGGATTTTGGAGCAAAGCCTTTCCATCCTCTGCAGATAACTACTCCCCTTTTGAGAAGCAGCTTTTGGCTTGCTACTGGGCCTTAGTAGAGACTGAACGCTTAACCATGGGCCATCAAGTTACCATGAGACCTGAGTTGCCTATCATGAGCTGGGTATTGTGTGACCCACCAAACCATAAAGTTGGGTGTGCACAGCAGCACTCCATAATAAAGTGCAAGTGGTTGTTACAGTTGGGCAGTTTGATGTAATTATGAATTCCAAAAATATAATTGGATCATGCTTGTAAACTGATCTGTTAATCTGGGCATGATTAAGTTATGATTAGGGCGTTGACTGGGGCACATCAGTAGGACATTGAGCCCCATCCCTTGGTGGGTGGGGAATCGAATATAAAAGGCAAGGCAAAGAACAGTTGAAGCAGTTTTTGAGAAGCAGTTTTGATGTTGGAGAAAAGGCCCCAGAAGAAGAGAAGTGAGCCGTTTGCCTGAGAGTCTACAGCTGAACTTGTGGAGGAACCAGAAGAGCTAAGCCCAGAGAGAAACGCAGTCCCGGGAAGAGAGGAACACAAGAAGCCTGAACCCTGGCAAACGTCGGCAGCTGTCTTGCCCCAACACGTGGCAATGAACTTTGGTGAGAAGAAAATTAATGCTTTATGGCCTGGTATCTGTGGACTTCCACCCCAAATAAATACCCTTTATAAAGACCAACCCATTTTTGGTATTTCACATAAGCACCCCTTTGGCTGACTAATACAGTGGTATATACAAGATAGGGCTCGAACAGGTTCTGAAGGCACAAGTAAGTTACATGAAGAAGTAGCCCAGATGCCCATTGTCACCAACCCCTGCCATGTTACCTTCTCTTTCCCAGTCCACAGCTTTGGCCTCTTGGGGAGTCCCTTACAATCAGTTGACTGAGGATGAGAAAACTCAGGCCTGGTTTACAGATGGTTCTGCACGATTTGCAGATACCACCCTAAAGTGAACAGCTGTGGCACTGCAGCCCTTTTCTGGGACATCCTTGAAGGATAGCAGTGAGGGCAAATCCTCCTAGTAGGCAGAACTTTGAGCAGTGCACCTAGTTGTTCATTTTGCTTGGAAGAAGAAATGCCCAGAGGAGCATTTGTACACTGATTCCTGGGCTGTTGTCAATGGCTTGGCTGGATGGTCAGGGACTTGGAAGGAACATGATTGGAAAGTGGGTGACAAGGAGGTCTGGGGAAGAGGTATGTGGATAGACCTTTCTGAGTGGGCAAAAAACATGAACATATTTGTGTCCCATGTGAATGCTCACCAGAAGGTGAATTCAGCAGAGGAAGAGTTTAATAATCAAGTGGATAAGATGACCCACTCAGTGGCTAATGCTCAGCTTCTTTCCCCAGCTACTCCTGTCATTGTCCAATGGGCTCATGAACAAAGTGGCCATGGAGGTAGGGAAGAGGTTGTGCATAGGCTCGGCAACATGGACTTCCCCTCACCAAAGCTGACTTGGCTACAGCCACTGCTGAATGCCCAATCTGCCAGCAGCAGAGACCCACACTCAGCCCCCAATATGGCACCATTCCTTGAGGTGACCAGCCTGCTACCTGGTGGCAGGTTGACTATATTGGGCCACTTCCACCATAGAAGGGCAGCAATTTGTTTTAACTGGAATAGACACATACTCTGGCTATGGGTTTGCATTTCCGGCACACAATGCTTCTTCCAAAACTACCATCCCGTGCACGTACCAAATGTCCTGTCTACTGCCATAGCATTCCACACAGCATTGCTTCTGATCAAGGAACCCATTTCACAGCAAATGATGTGCAGGAATGGGCACATGCCCATGGAATTCACTGGTCTTACCATGTTCCCCATCACCCTGAAGCAGCTGGATTAATAGAACAGTGGAATGGCCTTTTGAAGACTCAATTACGGTGCCAACTAGGTGGCAATATCTTGCAGAGCTGGGTCAATGTTCTCCAGGAGGCTGTGTATGCTCTAAATCACTGTCCTCTCTATGGTGCTGTTTCTCCCGTAACCAGGATACATGGGCCCAGGAATCAAGGGGTGGAAATGGGAGTGGCACCACTCACTATTACCCCTAGTGACCCACTAGGAAACTTTTTGCTTCCTTTCCCTGCAACCTTAAGCTCTGCTGGTCTACAGGTTTTAGTCCCAAAAGGAGGAGTGCTGCCACCAGGGAACACCACAATGATTCCATTGAACTGGAAGTTAAGACTGTCACCTGGCCACTTTGGGCTCCTCTTACCTGTGAATCAACAGGCAAAGAAGGAAATTACTGTACTGTATGGGGTGATTGATCCTGACTATCAAGGGGAAATAGGACTACATCCACATAATGGGGGTAAAGAAGAGTTTGCCTCGAATGTAAGAGATCCTCTGGGGCGTCTCCTAGTACTGCCATGCCCTGTGATTAAAGTCAATGGAAAACTGCAACAAATCAATTCAAGCAGGACTAACAATGGCCCAGAATCTTCAGGAATGAAAGTTTGGGTCACCCCACCAGGCAAAGAACCACAGCCAGCTGAAGTGCTTGCTGAAGGTAACAGGAACATGGAATGGGTAGTGGAAGAAGGTAGTGATAAATATGAACTTCGACCATGTGACCAGTTACAGAAATGAGGACTGTAATAGTCATGAACCCTTCTTCCTTGTTTTGTTATGAGCATGATTGTATATGTACACAAAACGAATTGCTTTGTTTTCTTCCCCAACCTTTTCCCTTATCATATGATAAGTTGTATTAATTTCCCATCATAATATTTAAGGAGGTCAAGTTTAAGAGTGAAAATTACCCAAGGACTTGCATCCTATTCTGTGGGGAATTAATACATTTCCAGTTGTACGCAGGGGAGTTGAACATTGTTAGGTGGAAATATATATGTATGCTTGTCTGTTATTGTTTTTACTTAGAGACTAAGTATGGTTTAGGGTAATGTATATGGTTGCCGAGTTGACAAGGGGCGGACTGTGATGGTTAGGCTAATGTGTCAACTCGGCCAGGTAATTGTGTCCAGGTGTTTGGTCCAGCAAGCACTGGGCTAATTGTAATACAAGAGCATTTATGGACTTCGGTCATCAGTGAATTTACTGAGTGGATGGTTGATTACATCTGCATCAGTCAGGGAGATTGCATCAGCAATGGGTGATGCTTTTATCCAATCAGCTGAATGCCTTAAAAGGAGAAGTGATTCAACATTCAGAGAGAATTTCCCAGCTTGTCTTTGGACAGCCAACTTCTCCCAGAAACTCATGAAGGACCTTTCATTGGACTTTCATCGGAGCCCCTGCTTTGCAGCCTGCCTGCAGAACCTGGACTTGTGCATCCCCACGGTCGCATGAGAGACTCTTTTAAAATCTCATATTATTGACAGATATCTCCTGTTAATTCTGTTTCCCGAGAGAACCCTGACTAATACACTCAGTAATCAATATAAATAGTATTTTAATGTAATTTTTTAAAAATCAACATTGATGCAAAAATCCCTGATGAACAAAATATCAAAAATTAAATGACAGGCTCTGAAAGTACCATGTCAAATTATATTAGAGCCTAAGGCAAAAGGAAAATGTGTACACCTATATACATGTTCTTATGTAAATATTTTAATGGTTGATTTTTTCTGTAATACTAAAGGGCTGAAAAAATATTGAAATATTTTAAAGTAGGTGTATTAAAACTCACATTATTATTAACTTATACCCCAAACAGAATTTATTACAATTTTATCTTCTTTGCTTTAATGGAAACAAGCTATTTAATGATTATTCCATTAAAATTATTACCATTTAAACATAAATAAAAATATGTATATAGTTGTGCACTTTTTTTTTTAAAGGAGGTTCTGGGGATTGAACCTGGGCCTTCATACATGAGAAGCAGGCACTCAACCACTGAGCTATACCCACTCCCCTAGGTATGAACATTTTTAATTCGTGAAGCTATGAATAACTGATGTAAATTCTTCTAAATTTGCTTCATAACATCTCCAGACCTAATTGTGATTCTCCCCATAAACCTTTTGTTTTAATAGATTTTTAAATTAAAAATTATTAGTGTGAAATTTTTCATTGGGAAATTGAGTGAAAAAAAATCACTTATGATCCCACAATCTTACAATGATTATTTTTGGGATATTTCCTTCTATTCATTTGAGTCATTTTTGCATATACTTATTTTGTATTTTTGTAATCTGTATATAAAAATAGTTTTGGGTCTACTTTTTTCACTGAACCACTCACCCATGTTGCTAAATGTTCTTCATAATTACCATTTAAAGTTAATGCAAAACATATTATTGAGTAAATTTCAAAAGTTAACTATTATTCAATTATTGTACATGTGGGTGGCTTCCAAATTTGCACTGCTATAAATAATACTAAGATGAGTGGTCTTATGCATCTTCCTTTTCCCATATATTTTTTCTTTAAGATGGAGTTTATGAGCATTTAAAAAATACAAGTGAATTGTTGTCTAATCAAAGATGGTGGACTGGCATGAAAAAATGTTCAATACCACTAGCTATTAGGGAAATGAAAATCAAAACTACAATGAGATATCATCTCACATCTCATAGAATGGCCATTATTTTTTTAAAAAACAACAAAACAGAAAACAGCAAGTGCTGGAGAGGATGTGGAGAAACAGGAACACTCCTTCACTGTTGGAGGGAATGTAGAATGTTGCAGCCTCTATGGAAGACAGTTTGGTGGTTCTTCAGGAAGCTAAATATAGAACTGCCATATGATATGGCAATCCCTCTACTAGGAATATATCCAGAAGAACTGAAAAGAGTGATACAAACAGACATTTATGCACTGATATTCACAATTGCCAAAAGATGGAAACAACCCAAATGTCCATGGACTGGTGAATGGATAAACGAAATGTGTTATATACATACGATGGAATACTATGCTGCTGTAAGAAAAATGAAATTGTGACACATATGATAACATGGATGAATCTTAAGGACATTATGCTGAGTGAAATAATAAAAAGGACTAATATTGCATGGTCTCACTAATATGAACTAAATATGAAGAATAAACACATGGAGTTAAAACCTAGACTATGTGTTACTAGGAGATAGGGTGCAGACTGAGAAGGGGTACTGGTACTTAATGTATGTAGACTTTTCAATTAGCTTGTCTATAAAAGTGTGGAAATGGATAGAGTTGATGGTAACACATTCTAGTGAGTATAACTAACATGGCTGGTTTATAAATGGGATTGTGGCTGAAAGGGGTAGTCTAGGGATGTTAATGTCAATTGAAAGAAAGCTAGAGAGTAATCTAGGGACTGAAAAACAAAGAGAACCTGAAGGTAGATGAAGATTGTGGTTAATAATACAAATAGAAGAATGTTCTTCTACAAACTAGAGTAAATGTATGGTACTATTACAAGGTGGTAAGAATATAGTGATGCATGGGGAAAATACAATTAGTGTAACTTATGGACTATAGTTAACAGCAATACTATAATATTAATGCATCAATGTCAAAGAAGGTACAATATCAACGTCAAAAATACAGGGGTATGGGATTTTTTCTTTTGGACTAAAGAAAACATTCAAAAATTTACTGAGGTGATAACTGTACAGCTCTCTGATGAAAGTGAGAGCCACTGAGTATACACTTTCAATAGAATGTACAAGGCATGGGTCTGTATAACACAGTGGACCATGTGGTGGAAGATGGAGTGTGGTAAAAATATTAGAGTGTTCTCTCACGAACTATAACAAATTTACAATACTAATACATTGTGTCAATAATGAGGAGGTGTATGGAAAAATATACCAAATGTAAGCTATGGACCACAGTCAGTGGTAATAGTCTGATGAAGTTCTTTCATAATCTATAACAAATGTTCCACAACAATGTAAGGTGTTGGTGAAGGGGAGATATATGGGAATTCTGCACATTATGCATGATTGTTTTGTAAGCTCACAACTTCTCTAATAAAAATATATGTATTTAAAAAAAAAAAAGATGGTAAACTGGGCTGATGCCAGAAGCCCCTTCTCTCCAACCCAAACATGAGAAATGCTACTCAACTGCTTACCCAAGCCTGAAAGCAGGAGAGGGAAATCTTAAGGGGCGAGAATTAAAGAGAGAGCCCATAGTAATGAGAAGGATGTTTGAGGATGATGATTAGGTTTGGGAAATGGGTGTAAGATTTGAACACAGTCTGTTTGGACTTGAACTAACTCCATGTACAGTGGGAGACAGATGATATAGGGTTCTTTGTAAGAAAACCTTCATTCTAATCCAGAAGTGTGTTGTCCCAAGTGTTAAAGATAATTTTCAGAAAAAGATAAAATCGTGACCTTCTTACAGACATAAATATGAACATATTAGAGATTTTATTTTACTCATATGCTATGAGGGAATAGGCAGATGTTATAACCCATTCAAAGGAAAGTCAAACAGTACAGATTTATATGGAATAAAGGATAGTAAGAAGACTTGCAAATGGGGACAAACCTGGTTTTCCATGGGTGTTGGGGATCAATTAAATAATTAACAGAACAGAATTTACCTATCAGTTACCTTCAACTTATAAAGAGTTGTAAAATAGCTCAGACAATGAACAGAATATGACAACCTGGGAGGGTGTGCTATAGAAGATTTTTAGATTTCCTCTGAAACACAAAATTCTTTTCTACATAGGCTATGGGGAGCAACGGCATCATGGTAGGCAGAATAATGGCATTTCCAAAGATGTCCATACCCTAGTCCCTAAAACCTGTGAATAGATTGTGTTATATGGCAAGGGGAAATTAAGGTTGCTAATCAGCTAACCCTGAAATGGGGAATTTAACCTGTGTTATCTGGGAAGATCCATGGGTGGGCCCAATGTAATCACAATGACGGTCCTTATAAATGAAAGTGGGAGATGAAAGAGTCAAGTCAGAGTGATGCAGTATAAGAAAGACTTGACCAACCATTGCTATCTTGAAAATAGAATGGGGCCATGAGCAAGGAATGCAGGCAGCTTCTAGAAGTTGGAAAAGGCAAGGAACCAGATACTCCGATAGAACCTCCATAAGGAATATAGCCCTGTCAATGCCTTGATTTTAATTCAGTGAAATCCATTTTTTGATTCCTGACCTCCATATCTGTAAGACAAATTTGTATTGTTTTAAGCCATCAAGCTTGTGGTAATCTGTCACAGTAACAACAGGAAACTAATACAAGAATCAATCCTGAAAACAGAAACTCCTAGCTTATATTGTGCAAATGCTGCTATAAATGTCTAGCTGAAAATATACTGAAAAGTAGGTCTGGAACCAATGAACTTAGGAATGCTTTCAGCTATAAATAATGGAAAACTTTACTAAAAGTGACTAAAAAAAAATAAGTGTCCCTTATTCTCACATAACAAGGGGGATCAGAGGTAGGTGGTAGCTAGTTTTGGTCCAGTGGCTTACTAACACCAAGGTTCTGGGTTGGCATCTGTGCCAGTCATCTGACATTTCCCTCATGATCACAAGATGGCCACCACAGCTCCAGACAGCACACCCAGTCAAGGCAAAGAAGAGGGAGAAAAGGCATTACCAGTGATATTTTCCCCTTTTCTTAGGAAAACAAAAGCTTCCCAAAAGTGCCCCTTCACCAGCCATAACTGAGTCACATGACAGTAGTTAGCAATATTTTCCTGGTCATGCCGTTTTCCATGGTCTTCTAGACCCCCTCAAATTCCTTTACCAAATAATATTAGGAGGCCCCAGGAGGGTCCTTCAAATAACTGCAAATCATTTCAGGGCAATAGTATGACCCTTTTTCTCCTCTCCTGTTTGGTTCCAGTATCTCCCAGGAGTGACTATTTTGACCCTCCTTCAGAGATGCACCCATCCCCAAACGGTGTTGGTTCCTGATTCTCCTGGTACAATGCTGCATTTCCCTGCAATGTGGCCCCTGCAGGCCCTTGAAAGTAAATCCACAGACACACCAGAGCCATTCTGTAGCAAAGCCCATTGTGTTCTCTTTGATCAGTGAAGAATCCCTTTCCCTCATTTATGCTATTCCCTGCTATTTGACTTGCAAGCAGTGCTGCCTTCTGTTCCCAGTGTCTCATAGGGATTTTCCAAAACAACCCTTTGGAATTTTACTTGCTCTTTTATTGTTACCTTTCATCAAGGGCAAAGAAAGTGACAAAACCTGGATACACTGACTACCTGAGACCTCCCCTTGCATCAGACATCTGTGCTTTGACTCTCCCTGTTCTTTCCTGGGAGGCTTCTCATCTTTCCAGGCAAGTGACACAGAGCAAACACACTACACAAATTCCTGCAGACTTGCCAAGATATGCCTGTATCAAGAGGGAATGTGGGCAGGCCAGCTGGACCCCTCACTGCACACACTTCCCCCGTTTGTAGTAGGCAGCTATGGTGTCTGAGTGCCTAGTATCCATTTCCTCTTGCCACTGTTAATAGCACCCTGATTTGTCATGCAGAACTCAATTCTAGAACTTTTTAAGGCATTGGTAGGGAAGAAAAGCCATAGGATGTGAGCCTGTTGCTGCTGGGGTGCACCCTGGAGTGCACTGAGGGTAAAGCCATGGCAGAGGAATGCAGGGGTGAGAGACACAGAGGGAGGTGAGTTCTGAAACAAAATTGGAGACATTGGGTCCAGTCTGATTGAGGGTGTCCCACCCACACACTTTTCAGTTTGTGGACCAGCAAATTTTCTTTTCTTGACTTTTCTATCACTAGCTAATATAGCTTGATAACAAAAACACAGATAAAACTGCTATTCCTCAGAAACAAACAAACAAAAAGAAGAGGAAGAAGAAGAAAAGAATCCAAAAATTAAAGAATAATCCATATCCCAATTTACATGACAACTGCCACCCTTTTGTCATAGAGAAGTGAAGTGTCTTGCTTGTTTGGTTCAGTGTGGGTATATTTGTACGTGGTTTTGAAGGCGTTAATGCTATAACAAAATTCAAGTCAATGGACTGGAGCTATTACAATTGTAGGACAGACATCTTGGGATGAAAATGGATCAAGGTGGGAAGTAACAACCTAAAGATAACAGGTGTTGAGGGAGGTATTTAGGAAAGAAAAAAATCATAGCCGGGAGTTTGAAGAGATGGCTTTTATTTAAGAGCAGAAATGATATTTCCACAGAGAGAGGGCTGTCAGAGCTCATCAGGAAGCATAATTTTAAACTGGTTGGCATCTTTGGGTAAAAGGCAGGGTAAGGAGAGAAGGGATATGGGTTTAGGGAGAAAAGTCACTTTACTTTGCATGTGATTTAGAAAGTGAGTGGTTTCATCTCAACTCAGAGGTTTTGCATGAGGTAGACTAGAAAAGACCTTGCTTTCATCCAAAGCCAGGTACTAAAGGAGAAAGAAAAGTGGACTGCTTTTGGTGTAAATCAACATGAAGCTAAGGGGGAAAGACTGACTACATTTTTAAGCTAGACAAAGCTGAACTTGTGACTAAGCTGCATATCAGATATTTTTTCACCCATTTGTAATTTAAGCCCAGAAAGATTTACCATGCAGCTTTTTAAAATAAAAAAACCCTCGGAAATTCAGAGTCAGTTGGCCTAGCATGGGACCTTGGAATATATATTCTTATAAAAACTTCCCAAGTATTAGGATATGCAGCCAAGGTTGCAAAAAAAAAAGTTGTGTTTATACACTGAAATTCCTGATCCCGTGGTCAAAGCATTTGAATGTGTTTTTGGTGTGATGTCCTGTTCACTCATCAATGAAAAAAGGTGCCAAAGCCAAACGTGGGACTGGCTGCTGAGCACTCAGGGTCTGCAGGGAGAAACCCTGCCCCCAGGGTGTGAAGGATGTGCCATGTCTAGCTGCCCACACACACTTTAGATTTGACAATTTGATCAGTGTCCAGTCTAGCCCAACCCCAAACCCCAAAATATGAACTAATTGATCACAGGTCCCTTCAATTAGCTGAGAAGTCTTGAAATAAGAGCAGACAAAATCCACATTCAGCAAAAACAAAATAACAACAACAACAAAAACCCCAACATATTTAGATTCTAGAGATAGAATAGGTGTTAGATTTGTAAGAAACAAGACTTGGCTTGGAGGAATCTTAGCATACAAAATTTTAAGTATCCCTGGAAGGAATTTTTGTTTGTTTGTTTATGAAAATAGGATACATGCAAAAAATATAAAGTAACAGATTATTTGGCCTCCTTTACTTTCAGATCAAGACATAACTAAGAGACATAAAAAGAAGAAATAACTAAAAGAATGGCATTTTCCCAAAGGCACTGCTTTTCATCCTCAATGAGGATAGCTCAGGAAGAAAAAGAATTTATCAAAAGGTCAAGGACTGAGAAGGAGGATCCACAGACTGGGCCAGCCCTAGAACTAAAACTAGATGAACACTAGAGCAAGGAGCCTGAGAGAAGAAGGCCACCTAGGAAGTAGATCATCTGGTTGAGAGGTAGGAAGCAGGTGGTAGACCTCTAGGAAACCACAGCCCAAAGGAATGGGGGTGCAGGGCCCAAGCTGAGCACAGCCAGGGGAATCCAGGGACAGCTGATAGGCAGGAGGTACAGAAGGCAAGTAGATGTCACCTCTAAACTGACTTCTGGTAGCAGTACCCTGGTCTTGGAGTAGGATTGGAAAGAGCAAGAAAGGTCCCAAGACAGAGGATCAGAGTATTGGACAGGTTACCAAGGCTGGGATCAGACTCGGGGCAACAGAAGTGGAGGCCCAGTTGTCAGATATAGATGATATATTTTCAAAGGATTTGTAATTTTTCAAATATGTCAAATGCATATTATATATTTAAGAGATGTCTATTTTTATATATCTTGCTATAAAAATGTATATTATCACGTAACTGGTGTCACCTGCCTTGTAGAGCTACACAGAGATCTACTCATTCCTCAACTTGTTTATAAAGTTCAGTGTTTTCCCCAGGATTTCTGGAAAAGTCCTAAGGGTATGTTCCTAGTCAATTCTAGTTCTCATCTCCTACTTCTGCAGAATTAGTTGTTTGGGGCTCATTTTGCCCCTTCATGTGTGCATCTCTATTACTTAATATATAGACCCGGTCATGGCTTCAGCCCCTTTTCTTGATTCTTTCCACACACACCCCCAACACTCCTACTCCCACCCCACCCCTGTGTGCTATGTGAGTCATCCGAGTCATTATAGGAATAGCAGGCTTGATTGAAGGTTTGGGGAGGCAAGGAGGTTATATTGCAGCCCTGTATATAACCTATGGTAAAGAAAGGTCATCCCTGCTTTTAAAAGTTCTTCACTATCTTGCCATGTGGCTCAGTCCCTTCCCATCTCTCCTCTACTCTCTGACACCCAAATTCCTATTACTTTCTCATGCCCTCAGGTCTTGCCTCCCACCCCAAGAGGCTTATCCAGGTGCAGCACTGCTCTTAGACCTAGAGAGGATGGGCCCCAACTCGGGGCCCTGTGCTTTAGAGAGGTCTGCTCTGGCTGTCCTCTGGCTGTCCCCCTGCCTATAGGCTGAGGCATTCAAGGCACCAAGGGGACGTGCCCAGAGTCCACCCCCCTACCTCCACATCTTCTAGAACTTTTTAAATAGCCAGATAAATATTTTAGGATTTGTGGGCCATATGGTCTCTGTCCCAACTGCACAATTCTGACATTAGAGCCCCAAAGCAGTCATAGATAATACGTAAATGAATGGGCATGGCTATTTCCCTATAAAACTTTTTTTTTTTATAAAAACAGGCAGCAGCCTGATTTGGCCCATGAATTGTAGTTTGCTGACCACTGTTCTGGACCACAGTCCAGATACCCGAGACCCCAGAATTCCCTGCCCCAATGGCTTAGCCCTCTTCCCCAGATGGACCTCCCAAGCTGGACCTCATTGCCCTAAAGCATACCTCTAGGTCTGAGAGGTGGCCAGGGGGCCACTTTGGACAGGGTTTTGTTC
Organism: Tolypeutes matacus; assembly: GCA_026826555.1. NCBI lineage: Eukaryota > Metazoa > Chordata > Mammalia > Cingulata > Chlamyphoridae > Tolypeutes > Tolypeutes matacus. The sequence continues at coordinate 39,327,716 of JAKSZT010054030.1, forward strand.
AGAGCTTGACTGTGAAGGCTGAATAGCCTCCCTTTGTGCAAGAGGTCCCTCTAGGTAGGGGACGGAATTGGGGGGTAGGAAGAAAGGGAGTGTTCTTGGGCCAGGAGCCAGGGCTGGGTTCCAGCTCTGCCCAGAACACTCTGTTCTGGCTCAGAACTGTGAGGAGTCTGAAAAGTCCAAATTCAAACTTGGCCTTCAAGATGGTTAAGAAGGAATATTTGTCAAGGTAGGAGGCCAGAACAAATTTCATTTAACGGTTTGTTAACTTGATTTAGACTCTTTAAATGTTTAGCCATGTAGTATGTGGGCCTTCTTTGTAATTTTAGCCAGGTTCCACAAATATCAAGGGGTTTTCCTAAGCAAAGACTTCATCTCCATTTGAAAAGAGAATTCTGTTTTAAACAGTTTTTCACTCTGCTACAATAATATATTTCTTTTTCACCTCTAAACATTCAAGGTCAACCCCAGACGAGTAACAAGTATGATTTGATATTAAATCCTGAGCATGGGGCTATGGCTTCTTATGTCCCTCCTGCCCAAGTTCGTGACTTGTTGGGGTGACAAGCAGGGAGGGCCAAATCAGCTGGTGGGGGGTCCTAAAGTTCACCTGTGGGGAAAGCTGTTTGTCAAGGTCAGGAACCTGGCAGAGTCTGACAGACCCAAACTATGGCAAAGACCTTTTGGTTTAAAAACCTAACTTCTCCTCAGCAAGGACTACTAAAAATGGAACTTTCAGGGTTTGTGCTCACCCTGAGAATAAAAACCATGTGAAGAAGACACAATGGGGATAATGAGCTTTACGTCAGCTCTGAAGCTGTTAGGCCAGGAGGCTGGAAAAGGAAGGGCTTTTCCCTGGTGTTTCTCTTGGCCATCTGTTCTGAACCGTGCCATCAGCTTCCCATCGGAAAGGTCGGAATCGATGTGTGGGTAGAGCCTAATGTTGGCTCCACAGGCCTCGTTAGCTGCAGCTGCTCTTGGCTTGGTCACGCCTGGGTGTGCACCCAGGACCCTCAAAGGCTGTGCACATTATGGTAATTAGCCATCTGCTGCAGCCTTCCCAGGACTGGCTGATCACAGAAAGCAGCCAGGAAGCTCTGGACAACAGCAGAAACGGAGGTGTGAGGAGGCGCCTCAGGCCGCTGGCCCCCTTCCCCCAGTCCTTCCCTGGACTGTGAAGCCTTGAAGGTAACTGGCCCAGCACTCAGCACATGCTCTCATTTCTTAGGACCCCAGGGAAAATGAGCAACGGATCGCCCCACTGATGCGTACAGCTGTCACTCACCCAAAGAGAGGAGCTGAGCAGGAGATGCCAGTCTGCTGAGACAGTGAAAACACTTTCAGTTTTGTGAGGGGGCAGAAACAGCATTTGTGGGAGAAATCACGTTTCCTTTGGGAACTTGGCAACAAGAGATAGCATGATTGGCCATTTAAGATTATCAGTGATTACTGGAACCCCAAAATCGTACCTATATATCTAGACATATTAGCCCCTGATTGGTAGTAGCTAATGAGAGCCTAAAATTATTTATGGTATTTGTGTGTGTGTGTGTGTGTGTATATAAGTATATAGTTGTACATTTGTGCACTTATATTGAGATCTATAAATACCGATTGGCAGAAATGTTGTCTTATAGAAACATAGCCATCCGAGGGTGGAACTTTCATTTTATATTAGTGGGTATGTGCATATATAAGCTCTAGAATAGCTCTAAAATATATAAATACATCTTTATACATATTTATGTGGTATGTATATTTTAAAGTTTTTTTTTTAACTATAAATATACACAAATGTTTATATAAATATAGAAGTACATCTGCATGGGTCAGGGAAAAGCATGCAAGCCCAGGACTTGGAATTGGCTCCAGCCCCAGTTCTGCCTCCCAGCACACATATGGTTATACTCATGGGAGGGGATGCTCTTGTAGCAGGAAAATGGAATTAAACAAATCTCAGACCATCAGTGGCAGACTCTTAGCCAGACTTGATTGTGAGCTTTGTTGGAGCTCCTGGTGAGTCCTAGAAATATAAGTACGGCATTGTGGGGACATTAAGGGAGGTAGCAAGAAGCTGGAGGCCTGAGCTAGCACACACACATCATTGTTAGGGCAAGGCTAGAGAAGTGTGCAGATACACTGGGAGCATGGAGAAGTAGCCCAGTCCGCTGGGAAGGGCAGGGGAAGGAGTCACAGCACGTTTCCCTTGAGCCCGATCTCAGAGGCACAAGAAATCAAGGGTTGGGGGGAAGCATTTCAAGATTTAGAAATAGCATCTACCAAGGCTTAAATGCAAGGTGTGTCCTGTTGATGGCGAGTTGTCTGGGGTGGTTGGAGATGAGGCCACCAAGGTAGATGGGAGTCCGCCTTGAGAGCCGCCCTATTGAGTGAAGACTCTATCCTGTGGCAGTGGCGAACCACCAAAGGGTTTTAGGCAGAGGGTTGTGAAATCAGACTTAGGTTTTGGAGAGGTCTGTCTGACCGCAGAGAAAGGAGAGACTGGAAGCAGAGGGTTATAAGGAAGCCAAACAAGAGACAATGGTGGCAGAGGCAGTGGAGATGGAGAAATAGCCTTTGAGGTTGCATGCATGGGCTGAGAGAGAGGGAAGAAACAAACATGACTGGTTCTAGCTTGATTAGTTGGGTAGAAGTTTCTGCCCTTAACCGAAACAGAGAATAAAGTAGGAAGGATAGCTCTGAGTGGCAGGGGGTTCTGTTTTGGACAATTGCTTTGAAGTAGATGGCTACAAGACATGAAGGCAGATACATCTGTTAGCAGAAAGCTCTGGGTTCTGGGCTTCTTGGTTCTTGGCTTATGTCGCATAAAAGAATTTAAGGACATGCCATAGGGTGTAAAGAGTTTATTAAGAAATAAGAAAACGAGAAAAGTACATGGTCTGAGGCATGGACCGCGGGCATGCTGCAGAGTGAGAGGCATGCGTGGGGCCCCAGGTCAGGGCTTTTTAAAGTCTTTCTTCCTCTCCCTTCATAATGCTGAGGTGGGGTCCCAGCTGTGTGCTGTTCTGAATGGCTGCTCCACCTGTTAGCCCTCAGGGGGCCAATGGTGAGGCCTTTTATTTGAAGGTATCATAGGCCTCCCCTTGAACCCGAGCAGGACTCTCGTTTCTAATGGGATTCTCAAGTCCAGGGTCTTGCAGGATCTTTCCAGCAGTCTTCCCCTCAGGAGGTTTTCAGGTGGGGTTTCACAGCCTTGTGGTCTGCCGGCCTTGTTGTCTGTCAGCCATTTTGTCTGCCAGGCCTCAGCCGCCTTCCCTTTTCCCTTTTCTGCTTCACATCTAGAGTGGAGTAACAAGAATTTATACACATACATGCACACTCACACACTTGTGCACACACACACTCACACACTTAGGGTAACTGGATAGGAAATAGGAGAAACCCACACCAGGAAAAGGCCAACAAACCCTCATATGACCTGGTGCCTGCTCTCTCACCTTCTCCCCCCACCCCCCACCTCTCTTCTCTTCTCCCCTAGCAGCCTGCTCTGCACCAGCTGCTCTGACCTCTTTGCTGTCTGGAACATGCCAGCACCCTTCGCATCTCAGCACCATAGCTCTAGCTGTTCCCACTTCCTGGAACATTCTCTGCCAGATATCCATTTCCCTAACCTCATTTCGTTCAAGCCATTGCTCAAATCTCACTGCCCCGCCCCATGGCATTCCAATCTCTTTTCTTCATCTCTAGTTTCTTAAATTTTTAAATAAACTTAATTTAAGCTAAATATTTATTGCTTGCTTCCTCCATGAGAATATAAACTATACAAGGGCAAGGATCCTTGTAAGTTTTGTTCACTAATGCATCCCAAGCACTCGGTACATGGTAACCTCACAATAAAATTTGTTGAATGAATGAATCCTAAAGTGAATCCACCTTAAAATAAGGACCAAAATTGGATTGAGAATTTATCTGTAAAAAGAGAAACAAAAGCTATCAGCATATTTTGACATACATGTCACACAATATAGTTTATAGCTATTATAATTCTTAGAGCAAAGTATGAGCCAGGTGCTAGTTGTTTGGGAGGGTGCATAATTTTTCTGGCGACAATTTAGACCAATTTCTATTTGATTTTTGCAGTGTGATGATAGAAAATATTGGTTTTTGTAGAAGCATTTGAGGCTTTATCAATTTTCCCAAGGACCTTTCTCTCTCTCTCTCAGTATGTATGAGTTATAATCCATATACCCTGAAATGCACAGAACTTAAGGGTATATTCTATTAGTTTTGACAAATACATATCAAGACAGAACATTTCCATTACCCCAGAAAGCTCCCTTGTGTGCCTTCTCAATCAGCACCTCCTCCCCAAGCAATCATTGATCTAATTCCCATCACCATGAGTGATGCCTATTCTAGAATTGCAAATTAATGGATTCACATAGTACATATTGTTTTGTTTTGTAGGAGGCTTCTTTCACTGAGCAGAATGCATTTGCGATCCATCCAAGTTGTTGCATGTATCTGTAGTTCTTTCTTTTTGAGTAGTTTTCTTTCCAAGGACTTTTATCTTTTGAAAGACTCATTCCATTTTCATCCTTGTGGATTTTATCAATTGTTAATTGCTCTAACTGTGACACTGGCTTTGCATGTAGTTCAAGTAGTCCTCTTTCACTTTCTTTCATTTTTTGAAGTTCAGTATCTTCTGTAAGACTTGCCACTTCATTTTGAGATTTGATTTCTAGTACGTTTACACGGTATTGTCAAATATATACCTAACAATGCATGAGAAATTGACCAAAAAAGAGTTTTACAAGATCTGTGTGGTTAGACATTACTATTAAAAAAAAAAAAAAGGAGGATGTTGGAGTAGGGATCAATTTTAAAAGTGGTCAGTTTATAAATACGTGCATGTTTTTATCACTTTTGTTTTACAATGCAACCTTATAAATACAGGGACCAGGATAATGAACCCTCTTATAATGAGGACTTCCCTGTCCCCGTGTGCTTGTGTGTATTTGTGTGCATATGAGTGTGTGTATACAAGTGTACACAACATACACAAGTTCCCTGCCTGTGAATTACAGAATCACTGTGTGTCCACATTCACCAGCTTGTTGTTATTGTCCATTTGAAACTATAAACTTGCAGAAAGCAGGTGCCAACTATTTCTCTGATTGACAGACATGTATTTGATTGAGCCACACGAAATTGCTAATATTTGAGTGTCTCTGATCTCCAAAACAAGCAATTTTATATGGTTCAACTCAGTAATTTTATACTGCAAGTTGCTACCCAATAGTGGGCAATGAAATCAATTTACTAGATTGGGATCAGCATTCTTTTAAAAATGAAATACACTAGAATAGAAAATACCAGAGGGCATCTCATGTTGTAAGACTAGGTATTGTTTTTAAATAATGTATAAATATAGCATATCAGTGAGGATATTGATTTGGCTGCTTTAGCAGAAGACCAAATAGCAGAGGTGTAAGAAGAGGTTTGTTTCACTTTCCTGTAAACCTGCATTTGTAGGCTGTGCAGAGCAGTAGATGGCTCCATTCCGGGCAGCGCTGCAGGTACCCAGGTCCCTTCTATCTGGTCGCTCCTCCATCTCCTGGGTGCTGTCCTCACCTGCCTGCTTGAAGCTGGTTCATCTTCATTCCACCCAGGAGAGAGAACACAAAGTGCTACCACACCTTCATTCTAACCTGCATGAAGCAAGGGCAAGCAGCTTTCTTTCCAAGACAACATAGGGCAAAGGTCTATCTAATCCAATGGCCTCAATTTAGTTACATGACCACACCAAAATACAAAAGGTGTTGGGAAATGGCAATAAGTGAGCAAAGTCAAATCTAGATAGTCCTGGACTCTGCCTTCCTCCCCCTTTTGGTAACTAAGGAGACAGCTAGCTCAGCAGGTCTGAATTAACTCAGTGGAAGGACAGACTACTATCAGTTGCTGAGTTCTAGAACTTCCTGCACCTTGTCCCTATAAATGTATAGTATATGGGAGGTGGGGCACCTCTACTGGAAACAGACTAGGGTGAGTGGTTCAGCTATGCTGACCTAAGCAAACCTCTCTGGGGGTCATAAGCGTTCTGCTCTTCTCTCTTTGCAAGTTTGTCTGTACCATATGGTGCTACATATACAAGTAGCTGCTATTGGGGTTATAGTTAAAAATAAATAAATAGAAAACTTCTAGATAGTGGGTCTAGCGGATGCCTCATGTACAAATGACCAAATTATTAACGTTTCATCCAAACACTTCTGCCTGGCTTCCCCTGCTAGAGTTAGGTATCTTGTTAATAATGGAAACTCAAATAAATTAATTCTTGTCTTCTAGAATAGTTCTACAAATTGCACAATCAAGCAACTGTTAACATTTTGCCACATTTGTCTCATCATTCTCTCTCTCTGTATTATTATTATTGTTGTCTGATTTCTTTGAATTTGCAGACATAAATGCCCTTTTTTTTTTTTTTTTTTTTTTAATGGGAAGTCCCGGGGATCAAGCCCAGGTCCTTCCATATGGGAGATGGACACCCAACCATTTGAGCCACATCCACCTCCTGACATAAATGCCCTTTTATCCCTAAATGATTCAGAACATATTTCCTGAGAACAAGGACATTCTCTTATGGAACAACAATAAAATTATCAAATTAAAGAAACTTAAAATTGATATAACACTATTATCTAACATACAGCCTATTTTCAAATTTTGCCAAGTGTCCTGATAATGTTTTTAATGGCAATCCCCAACCTGCCCCACATCCAGGAGCCAATCCAGGATCACACATTACATTTAATTGTCTTGTTTGTCAATTTTTAAAATTAAACTTTCAGATCCTGTGCTCTCTACAGCCTCTGGGCTCCTCTCTTTCCTCTTAGAGCCTTTGTAATATGACTAGGTATTCTTTTTCATGCAGGTGTTCAGCAGAATGACCTTGGAAGGTGGTAATTAAGTTATAACACAGTCTGAGCAAGCCTTGAGATATAGTCAGAATTCAATCAGATTTTATTTGAATATCTATATATATATTGTGGCTCTATGAAGTAGGAAGAGCATGAAAAGAATTCCATGAAGTCCAAAGGTCTTTACACCTGCCAGGAAGACATTTGATTATCTAAAGAACCGAAGAAACACAAAATCCAAATAAAGCTATCTCAGTCTGGGTAGTTATAAACTTTTTCACGTAGATCAGAGTTAGGTCATCTGTGACTTGACCACACCCTTCTATAAATTCTGAAATCTGAAACATTGTCTTCAGCTCCAGCCCTCCAGCCTCAGCCACTGTCTCTGGCCCATGAGCAACTCCAGCTAAGATTTGCAGGGATGCGAACTCCAGAATTGTTTAGGATGATGTATTTGATTCCACAGTGGGTTAGAAATTGAGATTTATAATCACATAAAGAGGAAATATATCAAATTAAAATATTAGAAATAATCTGTATATTTGGAATTTTAAATATTAGTCATATTTAAGAGAATTTGGGACTTTAGAGTACCTCACAGTATCTTATGGGTCTAATGTAAAATATGCAATTGAGAAATGAATTTAGACTTGTGATTTTAGGTTGCAATTTTGCTAAGTTTGTTAGCAGTATTGAAACAGCCAAAAGAACCTAAGACTCACCATATTTATAAGATTAATTTAATATTAGGTTTAGAAGACATAAGGTTTTGGGAAAGCATATTAGTCAGAGAATTGTAGCTCTTCAATGGAAATGAAATACATTAAATGCATAAATGCATTTGAAATATTTAAAAGGGTTTAATTTACTGAGTTTGTAAATAATATGAAACATAATGAAAGGTCCTTTCAGAGTGATTATTAAAATTTGCTAGAGTAATACACAGAATATTCAAATCTATAACCTAAACATAAAAAGTTTAATAACTAAGCTTTTAATTGTATACTTTTAATAATTTGAATAATAATTTTTAAAAATAAAATAACTTTTGTGTAATCTTTTGTCCTCAAAAGCCATCCTCATAGGCACTGAAATCCCACATTTACAGAGGTTGTCTCCTTGCTAGAAACCAGTTGGGGCTGTTGCCAGCCAGAAGCTTCAAGTGGTGGCTGACATTTTGCTGGATGCTGTTTTGCTTGGCAGGAGCAGAAACTGCTCTCTCCCGGCTCACAGAAGAGTCTAACTGCAGAGAGCCCAGAGGCTTCTCTATTGGGAACATGGCCAACTAGGGCCTTCATTATTTGGGTGACTTCAGCCTTTGGAAATATTTGTACCTTTGCCCTTCCTTAAGTGCTTTCTGGTTGGCCAAGCAGGGCATGTTTATAATTTTAGCTATTTCTGATTGAGATAAAGCTAAATCAGACATTTCCTGGTCCCCGACCTTATTTTCCTTTCTGACATAGCTTTATTAAAAGGCGCCACCTGCTTTTTCTGTTTTATCTTTGCCTCTGTAAAGTGATGGATATCGACCACTGCCCAGCCTTAGGAACATTCTTGGCTGTTCTGTTCACTCCCACCTTGGCCAGGGGGTGAGGTCTTCTCTTGATACACCCATCCCACACAAGATGTTCAAGTCCCTTGCCCCAGGTCTAGGATTGTTGGATGAAGACGTTGAAGCCACAAAGATGGATCAGTGGACTCGGTACTAAGAGAAGAGCCTGGGGCTAACACCCCTCCACCTCTTGTCCTCCAGCCCCCTGCACGCCCTACTCCCACCCCAGGTGGCAGGAGCAGAACCCCTCTTCACTGTTTGGCTTCCAAATCTTCGTTGACCAGCAGGTTCTTTGAGTCTTTGTTTCTGCTTCTATGTGACCTGAAAAAGGAAAACTGGTGCTTGGGTTCCAGTGAGAGAACAAGGCAGAGAAGGAAATAATCAGACATATATAGAGAGATGATGATGACCCTGCCACACTGGAAAGTATTCATTTTATTTGACTTTTAAATGGAGAAAGGGCATATGAGCTCAAGGAGGATGGATAGGAAGACAATTCTTGTCCCAAACTGGAGAGATTAGATCCAAAGTACAGACTCTGGGTTTGAATGCTTCAACCCTTTGTTGTCAGATTTTCTCTAGGTTCTTGGCTAAGCCACATAAAATGAATTTTAAGAGCAAGCCAGGTTAGTTAGGCCAGTAATTTATTAAGGAAGGGAGGGAAGAGAAATGGGAGAAAATAACAGATTGTGGGTCCCAGGTAGAGAGGAAAGGGCCTGAAAAGGGGTAAAGAGGACTGATTTACAGACTACACTTCCCCAATACAGATTACAAAATGCCCAGGTTTACTTGCATGCTGATCCAGACAGGGGGTAAGAAAGCAAGGGAAGGAGGTGTAAATTTCCCTCTTGCTTTTTAAACCATTAATTATTCTGCCCTTTTGCTAATGCCAGGGGAGGAGTCCCAGTTGTTTGCTGTTTTGATTGGTTATCCCACCCATCAATCCCCCAGGAGGGCCCAATGATAAGGCCCCTGGAGAACATCCGGGGCCTCTCTTGGCTTCCGGAGGAAATCTCATTCCGAATGAGAGTTCTCACAAAGGTCTTCCAGCAGCCATCTTGCAGGGTATTGTGGCCACATGTTCAATGGTGGCAGTTTTCCTGCAGGTTCCAGATCCATCTATTGATTCCTAATCTACTAGCCTGCCTCACTTTAGCTGTGTAACTGAAGCAGGCTAGTTAGGGAATCAATAACGGATCTGCAACCTGGCAGAAAAACCGACACATTAAACGTGTGTCGTTTAGTACCCTCAAGATGGCTGCTGGAAGAAACTGCGTCCCTCATTTGGAACGAGATTTCCTCTGGAAACCAGGAGAAGCTCCGGGTATTGTCCAGGGGACTTATCATTGGGCCCTCCCAGGGGATTGATGGGTTGGGTAATCAATCAAAACAGCAAATAGCTGGGACTCCTCCTCTGCCATTAGCAAAGGGGCAGATGGTTCAAAAACAAGCGCAAAAGCCAAACGGGCCCTTTCTTGCCTTTTGACCCCTGTTCTTGCCTCCCCACCCCCATTCTGGCCTTCTTCGCCCCCCTCCTGGAACAACATGCAAGTAAAACCTGGGCATTTACAATCTATAATGGGGAATTGTGGTCTGTAAACTGGTCCTCTTTATCACTTTTCAGCCCCTTCCTCTCCACCTGGGATTCATGATCTATTATATTTTCCTATTTCTTTTCTCACCATTCCTTAATAAATTACTGGCCTAATTAACCTGGCTTGCTCTCGAAATTCGATTCTTGTAGCTTAGCCAAGAACCTAGAGAAAATCAGCTACATGGCAAGTAAGTCACAGACATCCCCAGACCTTGCTTTCCTCATCAGTAAAATGGGATTTTTTGCAATGCTTTTCTCAGAGGGTGGTTGTGAGGATTAAATGAGAAAATGCTTTAAAAGTGCTTAAAATAAACAAACAAACAAAAAAAAAGTGCTTAAAACAATGTCTGGCATAGAGTAACTTCAAGAAGCATTAATTGTTTTTTTGTTTGTTTGTTTGTTTTGAGGTAGGGGGTTGGGGGATTGAACCAGGGACTTCGGAAGCTGGCACTCAACCACTGAGCCACATCGGCACCCCTGAGTTGGTTTTTTTTTTTTCCCTTGTTTTTTTTTGTGTGTGTGTTTTTAAGAGGCACCAGGAACTGAACCTGGGTCTCCCGTGTGGGAAGCAAGCACTCAACTGCTTGAGCCACATCTGCTCCCCATTAACTGTTATTATCATTGTCATCATGGTTATTGTTATCTGTAAGCCAGCCTAGTAGTCCAGGAAAGACTTATGATGCCATGTTAAAACCTTATCCAGTAAATTCAGGACACTTGCAAGACATCCCCACTTTGGCATAGCCACAAGACTGCCCTTAAATACTGCCCTGGGGAATTTGGGGAATTGTGTTCTCGTGATTCCTGGAGAATTAAGGACATAGTGCCTGGTGTGTACTTTGTAACTTCTCTCCAATTTTCTCAATAAACTCACAAAGTGAGAGTGAAATGACGTCTTCATATAATTGATGGGTTCATGAAAAGTTAACAACTTTTAAAACCCAACTTGATACTGAACACCTAATATATCTGCTTAGACCTCTGAGATCAAAAGATTCAGCCTTTATTTTACAGAAACCTCCTCATTACATAAAAATCCAATGATTAATCCTCTTGTAAAGTGAGGAATTCCATCCCTGGTCTTCATTCATATCTTCCTAAAGAGAAGATTCCTCTTTTCCATCAATAAATGGTTAACTCCATATAAAATGTATGCTCTTTTTTCATATTCCTTAGGAGAATGAGATTAATTTAGTTGCCAGAGTTGGCCTTTTCCACTTTTTACATGTGAGAGCCCTACTTCAAGTCTTGGGCTTTGCTGGTGGCTGAGCATGGACCCTTTTTCCATCGTTCTTTCTTCCCTCCCTTCCTCCCTCCTTTCCTCTCTTCTCTCTTTCTCCCTTTCTTCCTTTTTACTTCCTTCCATCCTTTCGTTCATTAAAAGACAACCGCCTTCCAAAAACCCATCCCAAAACACTCAACAGCATAGTGTAGCCTGAAAATTTTAAATTTCCCCTTTTTCCAAGCTCTCTTCATCAGCACCTGAACTTGGTTAATTTATTTGAGAAGCCACAGTTTAATGTTGCTCTGAATTTTTTTTTTTTTTTTTAAAGGTGCTTATACACTGTAGGTGTGTGAACTGTACAAAAGCATTGGTGCTTACAATGCTGGATTCCTGCAAGCCCAGGCTCTATGCACTAGAGAAGCCTTAGTTTGCTAAGACTGTTATAACCCAGGAGATCGACCACACTCAGACTTTAACCACTTTTATGAAGTTTATTGAGCTAAGCCCTCGGGCGTCTGCAGCACCTCTCATGCAGGAGAGAACTGCAGCACCCAGGTTTTAAAATGGCTCCTTTTTATAGGGGGTTGCTGTCGCAGTTTGCGAGCAAGCGCAGTTTGCAAGCAAGCGGGATAAACAGAAGCGGATTTTGGCAGTTAGCTAGCGTTTGCACAGAATGCCCTGATAGCCTGGGGCAACAGCTGCAGGGTTGAGATGTCCTTGCAGGATTGTTCAAAGGAGGGGAGGTTGTATGCTTGTTTGTCCTTGCGAGATTGTTCAAGGGAGGGGAGGGTGTGCTTTTCAGATAAGACACTTAGGAGACAGTGGGAAACTTTTCTCTGTTACTCTGGTTGCCATGAAGGCCTATGGGTAGGCTAATTTAGGGTTCAACAAGACAAAATACTTCAAATTATTCAGTGTTTTAAAAAAGCTGGTCATAAAACAGTTATGATCATGGACAACAAGGAGGGCTCGATTTCTGTTTTATTCCTATTCCATCATAGGAATAGGGGGAGGAAAAGTACAGATGAAGGAGAAGCTTCTCTGTTTTTCCAGACCCATCATAGTACAGAGGCACTGGACCAGATATTACAGCAAGTTCCTCGAAAGTTCTGGTTAACAGAATTGTCTTCCTTTGATACACATCTGTCAAAGCAAACATTTATTGAGCACCTACTAGGTGCAAGATCCTGTGCTTAACACATTATAATTTCAGAGATCTATTTCCCTTATTCCCAATGAACATTTAATGGAAAGCATGTCTTAATATTTTTAATTAATCCACATTTGTCTCCCTCCTTAAAGCTCTGTTGTGCCTATAAGTAGTTATTCTTAAGCACGTCTGGGGCTCAGTACATTTAGGTTGTCCTTGACTTTGGGACATTCAACTTCTGTACAATTTACCCTTTGAATCCATCTATGCCAATACCCCTAAACTACCTCCATTGTCTGCTGAATTCAAACCTTCTTTCGTCAGCTGATGAATGAGCATTTAAGTTTCTGGATGCTCTGCTAGCTCCGTTCTGGCAAGGTTTCCAATTTTGCTTGTCTGGCACTGTTTTGCAATTATTTGAATACTTTATTTGCATTTTGCTCTTATTTTATAAAAATAAGTGCTAAATGGAACAAAATCAAGAGTGACAAGATCTCAAAACAACATAATTGAGACAAAGATGGAAATTTTTAGGAATGCTAAAAGCAATGCATTTTTAGCGTCAATCTAATGTTCACTGAACTTAAGCCAGTGTACTATATGTTTGAATAGGAAGAACAAAATTAAAGAGCATGTGTGAAAGCTGGAAAGAAGTTGAAGATTGTACCTAACAGAAAAGATAAGATTAAACATTTTATCATTTTTCTAGCTTTTCTGCAAACACTAGTTCCCTTGTAACTTGTAAGACAATACAACTTTCTAACATTCAGCTTCACCTGTATATATTTTACACATGCCATATATGCATAGAGAGGACTGCCTGCAAAGAATCCTGCTTGTAAATCTTTCGTGGAGCAAAAGAGTCATTTTAACAATGGAAAATTCTTGATGGTGGAATAACGTATTATTTTGTAATGTATTATTACAAAAAGAAGTAATCTCATAAAACCAAGAAAATGGAAGGGCAGGTCACCCACAGATGAGAGTTTTCAAGAGATTTCTGAAAGAGGAAAAGAAAGCTGACAAAGGAAACGTAGAGAAGCAGCGGGGGGGGGGGGGGGGGGGGAAGCAGGAGCTGCTCTGAGACAAAGGCTCTTCCTGTCTTTTGTAATATCTTAAATGAATTGAAGAGATTTTACAAAGTGCCTTTAATGGCTGTAAGACAAAGAACTTGGGGAATGATTTCTTCCAGAAATAGATGAGGTCAAAGGGTCACAGTTTAGATTGCCCCTGGGGAAGCCGGGTCCCAGGCCCCAGGGTCCCCATACTGGGCATAGTATCTTTTTTTTTTTTTTTTAATCTGCCAATCATTTTTATTCATACTAGCCAACACACAAACCCAGGGGTACACAATGTTTTGCGGCAGAATGAGTTTGATGCTGCATCAGTCAACTTTTGCTTGATTTTATGAGAACAAACAGTCCCAAAGCTCAGTAGTTTCAGGAGCCCACATTTGTTTCTCACTCATGCTACACGGTGATGCAGGCGGCCGCTGCTCTGCTTTTGCTTCTGGATCTTCTTTTTTTTTATTATTAGTACATATTAATAAAGCATACAATTTATCCAAAGTGTAAAATCAGTGGTGTTTGGTATACTCACATAGTTATGCATTCATCACCTCAAACATCATTAGAGCATTTTCATTATTTCAATAATAATAATAATATACAAAAAACAAACTAACAAAATTCTTCACTCCTCGATCTCTCTATGCTTCCCCTTCTGTCCATAGTTGCTATTTCTGGCTATTTGGTCACAGAGTCTTGTACTATCGGCATTGGAGCAGAAAGCCACCAAACCTCAGAGGACCACGTCTTCCAGACAGGGACATACGTCTCTATACTGACTAAAATTGCAATGTATGTCCACTGTGAGGCATGTCCAGAGCCTGACTTAATTGCATTGAGAGAAAAATAAAGTAGACATTTTCTTAACAGCAGAGTCTTTTATTAAGATTCACACCCTCTACATTAAAAGTAGGAAGCATAGTTGTAGCAGTACCTTGAATAGTAATAATTTTGATTATTCTGGCAACTCCATAGGAGAGAGGTTTTTGGTCAAGGGGACTTTTTATACCTAAAATTAAAAAGAAGTAAGTCATTGCCTGTTATGCTTAAGCCTCAGCCTGCCTTCCAAGGCCTTTTCCTCCCTCTGTAAGCACTGCCTGCCCCTGCTGGGTAAGGTTGGGATCCCCCTGTGGTTCCTCACCATGAATCAAATCTATTCTGTCAAGTTGCTTGGTACAAATCAGCTTTTCTATCCTAAGTAGAAATGGGAAGAGGTTCCAGAAGGGATGGAGGGAGCAACTGGCCTCCCTGAGAGGCAAGTCAGGGGACCAACAAGCTCAGCTTCATGGTCAACGTGTGAGGCCTGGATAAGTCCATGCTTCCTGCTAAATGCCTTGATGACTCACTCAGCCCCTTCTGCAAGCTGCCTGTGATATGTTGTTTTATAGTGTTCTTTCTCTGAGGTAGCCTATGCCGCTGGACCAGAAAATCCTGAAGGGAGGGATCATGTCGCTTTATTCTAGCTGTGGCCTTCTCACACCCCATGCAGGGCTGGCCTTCAATAAGTGTTCAAAGAAAACTCTCCGGAAAGTCAATTTTATAAAAGCAATAATTACATCTGCTTTAAAAAAATGTCCCACCCCCAGAGGTTTTATTTCTTCTGGTGGTGATCTCTATTTCTCTAATTACACTTGTTTTAGTCTGCTAAGGCTGCCAATGCAAAAATACCAGAAATGTGTTGGCTTTCTAGTGGGGAATTTATTAGGGAAGAGGCTTACGGTTCTGAAGCTGCAAAAATGTCCAAATCAAGGCATCATCAGAGATGCTTTCTCATCAAAGTTCGGCCGCTAGTAATTCCTGGAGTCCTGCCATGTGGTGAGGCAAGATTGTGGGTCTGCCAGTCTCTCTCCTTTCTCCTAAAGCTCAGCTGTGGGCAATCAGGCATTTCTCCCTGGGCCTCATCTACTTGAACCTCTAGGGGCTTCTCTGTCTTTCTGCAGCTACAGGTGAACTTGGACTTCTCTTTGTCTCCCTTTGTGTTTCAGTATATAAGACCCAGCAAGAGGGCAGAGACCCAATCTGGGTCACCACTCACTGACATAGTCCAATAAAAGCCCTAAAACAATCTAATCAATTGTTCTAATCAAAGATCCCTTAACTGAATTTAATGCGATCAATGGGCCCATACCCACTTGAATGGATTAGCTCTAGAACATAATGTTTCCTGGGATTCACAAAATTCAAACTGTCACAATGCGTATAAACTACTCTTCTCTCTTCATGAACCTTCAGTGTTGTCTTTCATCTCCTTGCTACATCAGATGAAGATTCAGCTCACATACATACCTTGCATCCCTCCAACTGCCCCTACATACCTCCTCCCAGTTCTCAGTTTCCTCACTGGCTGCATTTGCAACTTCAAACAACGTACTTGAAACCTGTATTTATTGTTCCACTTAGACGGTATCTCTTGAATTCCTTCTTTTAACGTGAGGTTAATTATATCCACCTTTCCTTCCTTCTCCCTTCCCCCATTCTGTCTACTCTGCTATCTCTGCCAAGATTGATAAAATGAATATCCTCAATTTTGGGTAACATTTACATTCTGTTCTGTGACCAGATTGTCTTCAGTGATTTTCCCATTCATTCAATATCTTAAGTGCTACTATGTGCTTTAGGCACTGGGGATTAAGCGAATGCAATAGACAAACATCCTAGCCTTCATGGAGCTTTCCTTCTAGTAATGGGAGAGAAATAAGTAAAATATATATTAGATGGTGATAAGTCCTAAGGAGGAAAACAAAGCAGGATAGCAGAAAGAGAGTGTCTATGTACATGGGTTCATGGATGCATTCACACATCATGACGGTGGCCCAATGGGAGGGAACAAGACTCCATTTTAACAGGGTCACTCAGTCTACCGTGTTGAGGAAAGACTGAAGGGAACCATGGGTGGAGACAGGAAGACCAGTGAGAAGGTTACTGCAAAAATCCAGGAGAGAGATGACAGTGGCTTGGACCTGGGTATAGGCATGGAGATGCTGAGAAGTGACTGGGTTCTGGATTTATTTTGAAGGCATAGCTAACAGAATTTCCTGACAAATTGCATGTAGCATGTGAGACATATAGGTGTGGACGATGATTTCAAAGGTTTTGGCCAGAGCAAAGGGAAGTATTAATTGATCTAATCAATTCTAATGAATTAATTCTAAAATTTGAAAACTAATAAACAGCATAAACATTATTATGGCCATATAATCCCTATTCCCTGCAAAGCTATGGCTCCAATGTCAAGATCATTTGGTCTACTCGAAGGAGAAGTTTTCTAGTGAGAAGCCCATGTGTTCCTTCTTTCTCAAAACCATGCCACCTTTTAGTTTGTTTCAGAATGTTTTTTTGAATAGATAATGTGTTCATATGATTCAAAACCCAAAATTATATAAAAGTTTTATGGTGATAAATCTTTCATCTATCCCATCTGTTTCATATTTAGATTATGCTTTTGTTTGGTTTGGTTTGGTTAGGTACAGTTTTTTTATTTTGTTTCTTGGAGTTTCTGAATTGCTTATTTTTTTTCCCTGTGGAAGCAAGCATACATATTTTTCACCATATAGTGAACATTTTCTGCTTTCTTATTCCTTTTTATCTATTGTATAGAATCTCTTAGATTCTTCTTGACTTCCTATTTTAATTTGGGCCAATTTCTTCATATTTAAACCATGGTATTCTTGTACAATAGTCTTACATGTGTTTTGACATTTTAAATTGCTTTACTCCAAACTCTTGCATTATTTGCTTTTATCTCATCCTCAAGTTTTTCCAAGTTCCAGTCATGCAGTCTAATATATCTATCTCTTTCTCTATCTCTATCCATATCTCTGGCTCTCTCTCTATCTCTTTCACTCTCTCTCTTTCTCTTTCTGAGAGAGAGAGAGAGAGAGAGAGAGTTTCCTTTTTTCCTAGAGCAGAGATTGACAAATGTTTTCTGAAAAGGGCCACATAGTAAATATTTTAGGTTTTGCAGACCATACAATCTCTGTCATAATTACTCAACTTTGCCTTTGTAGCATGAAAACAGCCAGAGGCAATACATAAACAAATGAACATGGTTATGTTGCAATAAAACCTTATTTTCTATAAATTTGAATTTCATGTGATTTTCACATGTGACAAAATATTGTTATTCTTTTGAATTTTTCAACCATTTAAAGGTGTAAAAATCATTCTGAGCTTTCAAGCTATACAGAAACCAGCAGAAGTCCAAGTGTGGCTTACAGTCTATAGGTTTTCCAACCCTTGTCCTAGAGCTTTCCTCCTGAAGCCTTCTATTGAGTCTGTTTGCTTTCTAGGTCTGCTTTATAGCTATCATCCTGAGAATTCCCTTCTTTCTCTCCTAGGTTGGATCCACTGCTTCCTGGGTCCCAGATCTTCCTCACTCTTGCATCAGTTCCTCATTTTGCTAGAAAACAGCCTCAAGAAATTACTAAGAAAAGAAGATCATTTCTCTTAGTTCTTTTTTTTTTTTTTTTTTTTACCGGGAGGTCCCGGGGATTGAACCCAGGTCCCTCCATATGGGAGACGGACGCCCAACCATTTGAGCCACATGCGCCCCCCTCTTAGTTCTTAACATTCCAGAAAATATCTTAATTCTACCCTCACACTTTATTACTAGTCTGGCTACATCTAGAATTCAAGGTTCAAAATAGTTCCCCTTAGAATTTCTAATCATTCATTATTGCTGATAAGTGAGATGCCAATGTGCTTCTGTTCATATTGTACTTACCTGTTCCTCTCTCTCTCACCTCCAAATACCTTTTTTTTTTTACTTTTTATTGTAGTAACACATACACAACATTTCTCATTTTAACCACTTTCAAGCATACATTTGAGTGGCATCAATTACATTTACAATATTGTGCCATCATTATGAACATCCATTACTCCAACTTTTTCATCTCCTCAAACAGAAAGTCTGCACCCCATTGAGCTGTAATCCTTCCTCCTTCCCCGCCTCCCCAAACATTTAGAATTTTCTTTTTATCTTTGGTGTTCTGAAATTTCATAATTATTAGTCTGGAGGTGGTTTTTTATCACTTATTGTGTAGGTAAATTTTCTTTCATTTTTCCTTTACTGATTTCCACTCCAATTTCTTATGTTACTTCTTTCTGGAACTTTTATTAGTCAGATGTTGAAACTCCTAGAATGATCCTCCAAACATGTGTCTTATATTTTCTCTAATATTTATTCAAAGTTCTCTTTTTGTTCCTTTTTACATTACCATCTGTGAGGGCACCATATCTTTCTCTTCCAAATTTACTACTGAATTTTTCATTTCTACAGTGCTGCTTCTAATCTTTGAGACTGCTGGTTCTTTATTTTTAATAGCATTCTTGATTCATGCATATTCTACCTTTTCAAACCTATCTAAAGAGAGTCCCAGTTACTACTGCCACATAACAAGCTACCCCAAAACAACTATATTATATTGCTCAGAGATTCTGTGATGAAGATTTTGGACAGTGCACAACAGGGATGGCTTTCTCTGCTGTAGTCTATGTGAGACCTCAGCTGGGAAGGCTCAAGGGCTGGGAATGACTCCTTGACAGGGTCTGGAATCATCTGAAGACATTCATTCACATGTCTGGTACCTGGACTGGGCCATCAACAGGAGCACCTACACGTGGCTTCCTCAACACATGAAGTCATTGAAATCCTTACATGGTAGCTCATGGCCCCAAAGGTGAGTGTGCCAAGAGAATCAGATGGAAGCCCTTTTCCAACCTAGCTTCAGAAGTTATGCTGTGTCACCTTCACCGGAATTGGTTGGGAGGAATTTTTGCTGCAGTAGTTTTTAAGGCCTGTGGTTCCCCAGTTTATATCTATTTTCTTGTTCATGAATATTGGTCATGTTGCAGGTTTGCCTCAAATATATTGTGATGCTTTTGTCCATTCACATTTAAGAATAAGGCAATAGAAAATCTATGAGTGCTATATATATGGGGAAGTCTCGTCATGTGCTAGTTTTTGCTTTGGGATGAATGCAGCTGAGATCCAGGCATCTTTTTTTTTTTTTTTAATAACAAACATATTTTACTAAAACATAAGATTTGCAGAAGCTTCCAGACAAAATGGTCACTAGGATTTTTTTTTTTTAAGGATATACCAGTAATTGAACCCCACATATCATACATGGGAAGCAGGTGCTCAACCACTTGAGCTACACTTCCAAGCTTTGTTTTCTTTTCTTTTTAACTTTATTTAGTACATTTAATAATTGAAAATATAAACAATTAAAAACTAAAAAGTAAACACTGATGAATAAATACATACATTTCTCAATTAAATGTACTGGATACATATAAATTTTTTTTTAAATCAACAATATGATACACAATATATTTGGTTCATAGTAACCTGATCATACAGTATTTGTCCTTTTGTGTCTGGCTTGCTTCGCTCAACATAATGTCCTCCAGGTTCATCCATGTTGTCATATGCTTCACGACTTCATTTCTTCTTACAGCTGCATAATATTCCATCATGTGCTAGACTACAATTTGTTTATCCATTCATCTGTTGATGGACACCTGGGTTATTTCCAACTTTTGGCAATGGTGAATAATGTTGCTATGAACATTGGTGTGCAGATGTCTGTTGGTTTGACTGCTCTCAGTTCTTCTGGGTATAGATCCAGGCATCTTAGGAAATGTTAAATGCCAGAAGGAGGAGGACTTCGCTGTGGGAAACCAACACACACTCATGTTTGCTTGACACTTTATTGCCTTTCTTCAGAGAAAAGCCCCTCTGATATATTTGCCTGGAATGCAGTCCCCTGCCCTAGGGTGCTTGGCTTGCAAAGTATAGGGAGGAGAGTAGAGGAAGCCTACTATTTGGTATACTGACTTTCAACTAATCCCCACTTAGCACTGTACATTTGACCTCCCAGTCCCAGAATATTTCTCGGATTCCACAAGGCCGACCAGCGCCCACTGTAGTGACAGGACCTGCTGCCCAGACTCAGGGTTGCAGAAGCCGCTGCTTGGCTTCTGAGGCAGTGTGCCCTTGCACCTACTCTCCACCCGCCAGAAACTTGCTGAGCTGTTGACCCCATTCTCATTCTCTCTGTGGTTTTTGTTGTGGTGATCTTGTTCTTCTTTCTT
The DNA here is from genome assembly GCA_026826555.1 of Tolypeutes matacus. Classification (NCBI taxonomy): domain Eukaryota; kingdom Metazoa; phylum Chordata; class Mammalia; order Cingulata; family Chlamyphoridae; genus Tolypeutes; species Tolypeutes matacus. The sequence continues at coordinate 39,348,277 of JAKSZT010054030.1, forward strand.
TTTGCTTCTTCTTCTTTGGAAAATTCATTTTAATGATCTATGAGCGGGAAGGAGATAAAAGTCTGTGCTCAGCACTCCATTTTGAAACAGAAATCAGTGGAAGTTTTCTGAATGAATTTTGTGTCGAATCATTGGAACATTCATCTCAAATGAGAAATCTCCAGATGAAAAGGCTGCAAGTGGCCAGCTGGAGAGAGCTGAGCTAACTGGGGACTGGGGGCACAGAGAGAAATGCCTATGGCGTGAGGAAGCCTGGGAAACCTTGGTGCACTGGGCATAGTGTTCTGAAAGGAGGCCCCCCTCTACCATCTGAGGACTCGCACAAGGACCCTTTGCAAACTGATGTTTCTAGTCAAAGGTGTTTGGGGCTGTACTATAAAGACAGGAGAGACAGAACAGGAGAGATGGATTGGGTGGGCAAGCAGGTAAGGGAAGAAAGGAAAGCTTAATCCCTTAAAGAAATGTTTTAGAACAGTGATTCTCGGGGTTTTTAAATGTTTTGTATTATAGAGCAGCAAAATTTTTAAAAAAAAAGTTTTTATGGGGGAGAATCCAAATTATGGGAAATTTAAAACTTTGCTAAATGAAGACATTAACGAAGCAATTAGCATTATCATCATAAGTTCACAAGAGAAAGGACATTTTACTTCCTGAAAGATAGGAAGAAAATACTTCTCAAATAAAAGACAAGGGCTTTAAATGATATACAATTTGTTGTGTGGAAAAACTCATTGTGTTGCCCTCCTTTAATTTCCAATGGATAAACTTTATTAAGGACAGGCACTGTTTTGAGGACTGGTGTTTGGGAATCACTGTTGAACAGAGTTTCAGATCAGCATTAAAAATGATTCAAATGTAATATTTACTATTAATAATAGCTAAAATTTATGGAACAGTTGCTGTGATTCAGGTACTATTTTAGATGAGCAACCAAACACAGAGGTTCAGAAACTTGTCCAAGGTTACCTAGCTAGAAAGTAGAGGGAGGACCCAGGCTTGTACCAGGCAGCCTGATTCCAAAGGTCTAACTCTTAACCACTGCTTAATCTGTTCCCTGGAGGCCGGCCTGGTGCTTAGCCCTTCAGACTCGTTACAACTGCTGACATGAGACCAAAGTGTGTGGCATGTCAATACGTGGCACAATGGCATTAAAGACTTATGCCAACCTCTGGGAAAAAAAAAACATGATATTGTACAAAAAATATAAATATCTTCCTGTACTTTCTTAAGCTTTTTGAAGTAAAATATTACACATACCCAGAAAGGTTGCAAACATATAAATGTCCAAAATAATGAATAATCATAACGTGAGTATTCATGTAACCCAAGTTAAGAAATAAGGCACTGCCAGGCTCAAGGTGATTTTCCCAAAGCCCTCCAGCTCCCCGTGTCCCTTCTCAATCACATCCTCTTCTCCAAATAAAGCAACACTACCTTGACTTTTATGATAAGTATTTCCTTGCTTTAAAAAAAAAAAAAATTTTACCATGTTTTACTAATTTCAATGGAAGTTAGGATTCTGGGGCTGAATAATAATTATAATAATTAGGATTAAATTGCAGCTAATGGTTATCAGATATTTACTCAGGGACATCATTTCATTCAGTCCTTTAAAGAACTCCCTGGAGGAGGCAGCACTATCCCCATTCCACAGATAAAGAAGAGCCACCAAATGGGCTCTCACACTCTCAGGGTGCTAGCTGCTTTGGGCAGCAATCGGGAGCAGAGGAAAGAGAGCAAGATTAGCAATTAGGATATTGTGGCCTTGGGCGTGTCACTTAGTTCCTGTAAGCCTCCCTGGACCAGAGAATTTTCCATTGTGCTCTGATGTTAACTGGATGTCGGGAGAGAGAGGTCCGGCGAACAGGACTCATGGCCCGCCATCCTGCCAAACCAGAGCAGTTTGCATTTATCTGACTCACATTTTGGACTTTATGCACTGAAGAAAGGGTCCTGCTATTGAAAAGAAAATATTAAATCACGGGATTAGATTATTCCTAAGGTTCCTAAGAATTCAGACTTTATATTTATATCTCAAATGAGTCTTCCTTTGCTTTGCATTTCTGGATTTTGTGGGTAGGCAGGACTGGCTACATAATTTGCAGAGCCCAGAGCAAAATGAAAATGCAGGGTCCCTTGTTCAGAAAGTAAGAAAAAAATGCCATGAACCATACTAAAATGCAAAGTTTTTCCTTTCTTCTGTGGTCTTTCTCTCACTTGTCATGGTTTTTTTATTTACAATTTAATGGCATTCTAAGTTGAGGAAAATTTTTAATGTAATTATTAGCATAAGGTTTACCATCCATCTTTATATTGTTCCATGTTAAATGCGTATATAAGAGCATTAAGTTCATGTGAAAGATCACCAAAATGACTCAAATCATATTTTGTAGCTCATACATGCATATGTATTTTGTTCTTATTGGAATAATGGAAATGCTGCCCCAAACTAACCCAACTACTTTTATTTCACTTCTTGATAAGTGCACATTTTACCAACACTCTCTGCCTTCAGCTTACTGATAAGTAAAGAAGGGCTGACAGGAAGAGGAACTGTGGGTTGCCCTATCTTTCCCTTCCTTTCTATGTTATCATTTTAACCCTAAGTGGTTAGCTAATACAGAGTAAAAGATAGGATAGAGCTCCTTGGTTATTGGCATTTCTAGGACCACCCTTGCCTTCTTTCTGCTTTCACACGAGTTCTGGGAGCCTTTTGGGGGCATCAACACTCCAGTTAGTCGTAGACATAACACGCTTACTTTGTACTTGGCTTTGCGTTGCTGCCTCTCCACACTTTGTGGGTCTCCTGGAATTCTGTGCTGACCCAGTGCTGCTAATGATGTTTGCAAAGGGGGCAACGAGGAAAGCAGTGGACATGCCTATTGCGTGTATCTGCTCTGCTTCCACACATGCTCCATGGCCCTGTCAGACTTCACTTATACCACACAAGTTCAAAGATAAAATTATTGAGAACTTACAAATGGCAACAGCAGAGTAAGCAGGGGACACTTTTGAGCCCAGGAACCCATGCTCCTGAACAGATTACATGTCCATTAAGGAGGGTGGGAAATGGAGCATGAGGTTTTGATAGGCAATTACTTCCTTCTTTGGATGTGTTAACACTTCAGAAAGTGCAAAGGCCTATAAAAAATGGAAACAGTGACAGTAAGCATTACCAGTGTGCACCAATATTCCGTTCTCTTTACCTGCTAGGCTCAGTCCACCTTGAAGAATGTTGTTTTAGTCTCCCAAAAGGGTGCTGATGCAAAGTACCAGAAATCTGCTGGCTTTTACTAAGGGTATTTATTTGGGGTAAAAGCTTACAATTACCAAGCCCTAAAGAGTCCAACTCGAGGTTGTTTTCCCACCAGAGTCAGTTGCCATGTGTTGAAGCAAGATGGTGGCTGATCTGTGCGAGGGTTCAGCCTTCCCCTCTGGGCTTCCTTTCTCTCAGCTGCAGGCAGGCATAGGGCTTGTCTCTCAGGGCTTCTTCTCTCTCTCCTGGCATAGGGCCTTCTATATCAGGCCTTCTTTCCAGGCCTTCTATATCAGTCTTGGCTCTCTTCCCAAAGTCAGGGGCAAACTATGAGGCAAATGACTCACCTCTCCCTGGGGCTTTAGTTATTGGCGCCTTCTCCTTTCTGTCACATGGCAGGATCAAAATGACAAAGTTCTCTCCTGTGTGTCTTCTTGAGTGAGTGTCCATTTATACGGGCCCGCCAAGGGGGTGGGGGCTCAACCTGAGTCACACCTTACTGACATGATCAAATCAAAGCTCTAATCTTAACAGGTAATCTTAACAGGCATTCTCTTCTTCACCCCCAGAAGAATAGATTACTTTATAAACATAATCTTTCTCTTTTTGGGATTCATAAAATAATCTTGAATTGCCACAAATGTCCATGTGACTTTGGTTAATAAAATGTGAGTAAAGTGATTATGTCTCTTCTGGGCAGAAACATTTTTTTTTCAAGTTTTTTTTTTTTTTTTCAAATAATAAACTTTATTTTTAAAGAAGTTTTAGATTACAGAAAAGTTACATCAAAAGTATAGGGGATTCCTATATATCCCACCCCCTCTCCCTCTCACATTTTCCCCTATTAATAACATCTTACATTAGTGTGATACATTTGTTATAATTGATGAACAAATACTGAAGCATTGCTACTAACCAAGGTCTAAAGTTTACATTATGGTTTACACTTTGCACAGTACAATTTCATAGGTTTTGAAAATGTATAATGGCCTGTATCTGTCATTGCAATATCATGAAGAACAATTCCAAAGCCCTAAAAATGCCCCAGTTCTACCTATTCTTCCTTCCTTCTCCCCCCAGAGCCCCTAATAACCACAATCTTTATATCAATGTGTATTAGTCAGCCAAAGGGGTGCTAATGTGAAATACCAAAAATGGGTGGTCTTTATAAAGGGTATTTATTTGGGGTAGAAGTCCACAGATACCAGGCCATAAAGCATTAAGTTTCTTCTCTCACCACAGTCCATTGCCACGTGTTAGAGCAAGACAGTTGCAGGCGTTTGCCAGGGTTCAGGCTTCTGGGGTTCCTCTCTTCCCAGGGCTGCATTTCTCTCTGGGCTTAGCTCCTGTTTCCTCCACAAGGTCAGCTGTAGATGATCAGGCGAACAGCTTGCTTCTCTTCTCTTCATTCCAACATCAAAACTGCTTCTCAAAAGACTGCTTCAACTGTCCTTTGCCTTGCCTTTTATATTCAATTCCCCACCCACCAAGGGGTGGGGCTCAACGCCTTAATCCTAACCTAATCATACCCAGATTAACAGATCAGTCCACAAGCATGATTCAATTATATTTTTGGAATTCATAATTACATCAAATTCCCCAACGGTTACACAATGTTACAAGTTCCTCCATTACTACAATAATAATAATAAATCTACTTTGGTCCATGATTGCCTTCCCCTTATGTTTGTTCAGTCCTCAATTTTGAGGATTTAGTGATGGTGATGCCTGCTGTGCTTCAGATTGAGAGGGGGCTTAGATCTTATGGGGCAGATGGAAGGAGCTGTTTTGCTTGCAGTTATAGATGCTCTTTGTTTTTTGGGATGGGAGTTGCCCATCATCAGCACTTTGTTAGTTGTCCGTGAGTCTGATGAACTGGAGAGTGGATGTTGGCTGCAACTCTGCTGAGATTCAGGGTTCAACCAGCATGTGAACTGACCAAAAATTTAAGCTCTGGGACATATATTTAACAGGTATAGTGCTAATTATAGGTTCAAATAAGAGTAGAAGATTTCTGTGTAGGGAAATTATAAATGGGTTTAACTCTGTTACGTTGGGGAAATAGGTTGTCATATATTCCAAGATAAGGCCCATCAACAGGGTGCTGGTTTCATGAGGCTGTGTGCCTTGCCTGTAGTGTCTGGATGTCTCTAGAGCCCTTGGGAGCACCCCCGATTGAGGCTTTGTTTACTGTGGCAGTTAGTGTGCTCTGCCTGAGACATGCATAAGGGCATGAACTCCAACTCACTTTGAAATCTCTTAGCTGTAAAAAACTCTTTTGTATTTAATGTTTCCCCCTTTTGGTTTAGGTCTTTTACCAGAGGTATTGCTTGTTGGCACTTGGTATTAAACCCTCAGTGCCAGGAAGGCTCATTCCCAGGAGTCATATCCCACGCCGGGGGCGAGGGAGAGGGGAGGGGGGTTTAGAGAGTTTATTTGCTGAGTTTGGCTTAGAGAGAGACCACGCTTGAGTAACAAAGAGGTTTTCAGGAGGTAACTCATAGGCAATAGATGTTATTAGGCTAAGTTTCATTTTTACAAGACTAAAGTTCATAAGTACAAGCATTAATATCGAGGGCTTGGTGTATTGCTCTGTTTTCTTTTATTAGGCACTGCCTATGTACTCTAGAAATTCTTGCCACTGTATTTGAGATTGTAGCAGGTGGGCTGAAACATTTAAGAGCTAGTGTGTAATTTGCTATTGCCTAAACTAATACAGTTTTATTACTGCTTTTGTTCCCTGGAATGTAGCATTTATAACTATACTACAGCTTAAAATTATCTTTTGAATGAGTATAAAATGTACATTTTTAAAAATCTATAACTTTTTTTTTTTAAGGTGACAGTTTGTCTTGACATGGTAGAAGCAACTTTGGTAAATTTTGTGGGTGTTTGTTGAGTATTGAAGCATCAGTTAATTTTCCTATGTGTATTGTTTGAAGGATAACACAAGGATAAATTTCCAAAGGTTGAACCTAATTTCCCTTTGCATCCAGAGACCTCCACTGATGTCCTAGAGTTGCTGTGATATCTCAGAGTCTATAAATCATGCTTTGGGGCAAGGCCTTTTCCTTTCAGCAAATCTTGAGGAGTAAAGAGAACAATAACTCTACTCAATCTTTTCCCTTGCCTCACCTCCAGTAGTAGAATGATCAGGAAAGGTACCTGTCCCAAAAAAGGATATGAAGGAAAAAAAAGACCTAGATGAGCAGGCCTGAATAAGTCTATGCCTGAAATTCTCCCAAATGTATTACAGTATGGCAATTTTATAATTCATATCAAACTCCTCCTCTTTCTCTGGTCTCTGGAGGTAAACAGACTCCATCACTGGGGAGAGCTATTTATAAGAAGAAAAGAACAAGGAAAACTCGTTTTAAGGGCAACTATGAAATCCGGCATCAAAGATATTTGATGGATTCTTTGGCATTCAGAATTAATGCTCTGAGGGGAGGAAAAGCCAATGAATGCAAAGGTCTGAGCAGCAAATTAACAATTCTCAGGGTTGATCTTGATATTTGATATCAGATAACTTTCAATGAACTTTGTCTCCGATTTCTTTCTTAGAGCAAATATAAAATCTGCTCTCTATAGACTTTAACAGATGGAAAAGAAAAATACTGAATTATATAAAATGCTAACTTCAAAATTCAGTTATTCAAAGGTCCACAGAATTCCAGGTAAACTCCACAAGTTTGGAAATACTTGGTCCTTAGCATTTGCAGACTTAATGTTGTCAAGTATAATATTTTTGGATGATTCTAAAGCTACTTTAGAAACTTGCAGTTTTGTGAAAGCACAAATTTGAATAAATTGCCACAAGTTTGGGGTGTCCGAGTCACTAACCTAACCCAGGAAGCAGGCCTAGCCTTCTACTGCCCAGCAGCGGCATCTCAACACAATCTTGCTGTGCTCTCTTAGCTGTACATGCAGCAAATTCCAAGAGGGAAAAAAGTTCTCTTTTGTTTTGTGAAGAGAGCCCTGCAAAGAAAGACAGCCAGTAGTCCTATTGTTGTTGTTGAAGAAAAGATGAAAAATCCAAGAAGGTGATTGTTTTCAGTCAGAAAATGGTTTGGGGTCGTTAGTGTCCACTGCCAAACTCTGCTTTGTCTTAGGTTGATGATGAGATACATTTCCCACATACTTTCTAAAGAAACAAGGAAAAGAGGTTTGTAAAACTGTTTTTAACAACTTCTTGGGCTTTCAATTGAGAGATAACACTTCAGTAACCATTGAAAAGCCTTAGTAGTTGAGGAAATGCTCTGGAAATCCTTTCCATTCCTAGGAATGGGTCCCAGGAGAAGGCCTGTGGAGACACATCTATACAGCTAAAGGTGATGAGGCTGCAAATGAACCACCAAAAGTAAAAGTTGGTTCAATAATCTGCATAACATGAGGCATCTGCATAACACCTCACCATAACAGGAGAGGTGGCTTCAGCTGACCTTCTCAAGCTGAAGAAACTCATCCAGGAAAGGTGCCCAAGCACAGAAAAATGTTCAGCTCACACAAGGTCTGCCTATATGCCAGGACAGTTACTTGTCTGAGAAAAACCTTTGGTGTTATCTTTATGCCAGGAGATAGAGAGAGCTGCAAGAGGACAAAAGATTGCTGTCAATCATGACTTTTTCAGGGAAGCCCTTACAACATTAAGAATGTCTTCTGAGATGGGTCCTTTGCTTTCTGCTTTAATATTGTATCTTTTTCTACAATCCCCTTCCCACATTTCTTCCAACTCTCATGCTGGATAATCACTCAGAAAGTCAGGAGGAAGCTGCTGATCTCCTATGGCTTGTCAGGCTCATTTATTCAGAAGACATACAAGATGGAGCAACAATTACATTGTCTCACAGCATTGACCAGATTTTGTAGTTTCAGACCAAGAAAGACCACAGTTAATGTTACTCAGTAATTACATAAGGTAGAAGAGGTTTACATTTGTAGCAGAATCTATTTTAATCGTTTTATTTTTTTAAAAAAAAACTCTAGTCCTATATTTAGAAACTCTTTACAGTTTGAAGAAATCACTCTAAAATTTCAGTAATAATTACTGAAATTCATAGGAGAAATTATATTTTCTGGTAGTATTTATAAATTTGATTATTCACAACAAATTCATCGTTTTAGGTGCCCTGGTAGTTATCAATGGCTGATGTTTTCTCTTTATACAATTAACTACATACACATGGTTACTTCACACTATCCTGCATATATTTTTTAAAAGATTTATTTATTTATTCCCCTCATCCCCCATTGTTTTTGTGCTTGCTGTCTGCTCTCTGTGTCCATTTGCTGTGTGTTCTCCTGTGTCTGCTTGTCTTCTCTTTAGACAGCACCGGGAACTGATCCTGGGACCTTCCAGAGTGGGAGAGAGGCACTCAATATCTTGTACCACCTCAGGTCCTTGTTCTGCTGCATCTCTTATTGTTTCTCCTCTGTGTCTCCTTTTGTTGTGTCATCTTGCTGCGTCAGCTCTCCACTTGGGCCAGCACTCCGTGTGGGCCAGCACTCCTGCACAGGGCAGTACTCCACTCGGGCCACCTTTCCGCTTGGGCCAGCTCACCGCGTGGGCCAGCTTGCCTTCACCAGGAGGCCCCGGGAATCTAAATCTGGACCTCCTATATGGTAGACAGGAGCCCAATCACTCGAGCCACATCCGCTTCCCTCATGCTGCATATTTTGAAAGCAATTACTTCTCAGTTTAAATAATGTATAATAATTAAGTTACAGCTATCCAAAGATGCAAGGAGAGAACAGAAGACTTAAATCAACTATAACAACTCTGCTGCTGTGTCTTGCAGTCAGACCATGTGGAGATTTGGAAATTAAATCACTCTGAGAGTTAATCTTTTCTAGGGCCATGTCTACCATTTTCTTAGTATGGCTCATAGTTTTTTTGCTGATGTCTAAGCATCTGATTAGGATGGTGAATTTACTCAGATGCTCAATTTCTTTCTCTTTTGTAGGGATTTAGTGGTAGGAGCCTGTGTGTTACTGCTGTTCTTTGATTCTTGGTTCAACCAGTTCTGGGTCTTCAGGATTGTCCCTGTTAGTTGCTCATAAATGGGCTTTGGACCCAATAATGGGTTGCAGACCTGCTTCCTAGGGCCTTGGGGGTGGGGGGGAGGAGGCTGTAAAGGTTGGAAAAAGCCTCTCTTACTTACTAACTTTGAATTTCCTCACATGCACTTCTTTAGTCTGCCAGAAGATGGCACTCTTTGACAGCCCTCTCAGTTCAATGCCTGGTTGGAGTGTGTTTGCTGCAACATCAACCTGATCGATATGATAGGGGATCCTGCCTGGGGGCTAAGAGCCTGGTAATTCAAACTTTCTCAGAGGCAATTCTCCAACCTTTGCTGGCAGCCCCCTCCCTTTTCCTGGGTAGGAAGTAATTCCACTCCCCTCTATGTCCTCAACAACCAATCCCAGTCGGTAGAGAGGGAGATTGAGAGGGTTGGTCCTCTTTAGTCCCTTACCAGCTCCCAAGGCAAACAATGGCGTGGTCCTACCTGCTCTGGAAGGGCTCGTGGGACACAGCAGACCAAATTTTGGGGTGAAAAGCTGAGTCAGCCTTAGGTTGTGTCCCTCTCTCTCTCCTTTCCTGGGAAGGTGGATCCCTGGGGTCCCCCTTTGTCTGTAACCACAGCCCCGAGGCTGAGAATTCAAGTGCCTGTAGTGTGGGGGAGGATGCCAGCAGTAGCAGCTGCCGCTTTTAATTCACAGTTTTGCCATTGCGATTCTTTTCCTTTGTCTCTCTCTCTTCTGGGCAATGCACAACCTACTCCTGAGTGTCCCAAACCCTGGAATATTTGTTTCCAGGCTGTTTCTGCCTATCGTCTAGCTATTTTTTTGGGAGAGAATAGTCCTATGTCTTCTTAGTCCACCATCCTCCCAGCCAAACCTCTTTGAGAATAAATATTATAAAGAAAACACATTTTTGATTGGATTCTGAAGAAACTGGCTTTTAAAAAATGCTATCTCCTAAGTCAAAAGCAGGAAATACCTGGAAATTAATAAAGATTTGGCCCAAAGTCAAAATATTTGTTGCCTCATCACTAATGTTAATATATCTTCAGAAAGGATGTCCATTGTGGGGACTATGGCAAGCAAGGTTACCTGATCAACCCTTCAGATGAAAAGAATAAAATATTGGGTAAATGAGAAATGGATGTGGCTCAAGCAATTGGGCTCCCATCTACCATACAGGAGGTCCAGGGTTTGATTCCCAGGGCCTCCAGGTGAAAGGCAAGCTGGCCCGCACGTTGAGCTAGCCTGCATGGAGTGCTGGCCCGCGCAGAGAGTGGGTGCAGTAAGATGACACAACAAAAAGACACAGAGGAGAGACAATAAGAGACGCAGCAGACCAGGGAGCTGAGGTGGAGCAAGAGATTGACGTCCTCTCTCCCACTCTGGAAGGTCCCAGGATCAGTTCCCAGTTGCACTTAAAGAGAAGACAAGCAGAGAAGAACACACAAAGAGTAGACAGTGAGTGTAAAACAATGGCATGGGGGGAGGAGAAATTAATAAATAAATCTTTAAAAACAACAACAACAAAACACTGGGTAAAATTTAAAATCCGGGGGGTGGATGTGGCTCAAATGGTTGGACGTCCGTCTGCCATATGGAGGGACCTGGGTTCAATCCCCGGGACCTCTCGGTAAAATAAAAAATATATATATAGAAGGCGCATGGGCTGCCAGGCTCTGTGTGCCAGTGAGCTGCCAGGTCCCAGGAGCCATGCAGCAAGATGATGATGTAACAGGAGAGAGAAAAGACGAGATGCTTCGAAAGCCAGGAACCCAGGTGGCGCAGGTGGCAAAACACCTCTCTCCTACATCGGAGGTCTCCAGGATCGAATCCTGGTGAAGACTGGGGGAGGAGGATGAGAAGAGATGGCAGGAAACAAACACAGAGAATTGCCCAGCGAATGGACACAAAACAGCAAATGGGGGGGGGGCAGTTAAAATGGATAAAGTAAATAAATAAATCTTTAAAAAAAAAATTTTTTTTTTAAATCCTTTGTAAATGCATCAGTGATCTACCAAGAAAATAAAGATTACTGAGGCCAAAAACTCAGTGAAAGGGGATAAAGGATATAGCCCAGATATATAACCTGAGCAATAAAATTGAGATTAATTTGAGGATATTTGCTGAAATGGGTGAAATTGAACTTTGGTTTTTATGACTTCATAAGGTACTGCAGATAAGGGGCAAAGTCCAGGGACCCCAAGGACTGGAGTGTAGGAAGTTCTAGTAGGAGACCTAAAGAAGTTGGGGCTTTAAAAGACTACACCCTCAGTATAAGGGTAAACTAGCAATAAACCTTTTCTCCCCTATCCCCACCCTGAAGGGACTGCAGGGCGAATTCTCTGTCTCAAACCTTACTACTGAGTGGAAAGAGAAAACAAAATCTCACATGGGAATTTGAAACCACAGGCCAGCCCTTGAGTAGGCTTATAACCCACATTCACATGATCTAAGTGGTCAAGCTGAGAATTTAATTTAACATGTTTTTAGAATGGGCCTCAGACATCTGACAGGAAGGAAGGAAAGGAAGGAAGGAAACTTACCTTCGTTACAAACCTCAAAACACACATATAATACAGTAATGAAAAGAATCACACAAAACAGAAAGAAGTGAGATGCCAACTGTGAAAGTCAGCAGAAACTAGAGTTAGCATAATCAGACCATCAAATATATCAGATACAGGAATTAAAAACAGAATGTGAAATAAGTATGTTTAATACATTTAAAGAAATAAAAGAAAGGTCTGGGAAAAAAATGAGTAAGGAACAAGATACAAAGAATAACCACATATATTAGTAAAAGAACCATATAAACCTTTTAGAAGGATGTAATGACAAATCAATAAATGAGTTTAACAGCAGATAAGACACAGCTAAAAGAGCAATAGTGAACTAAAAGGTAGGCCAAAAAAATTACCCAAAATTTGCACAAAGATATGGAAAATATGAAAGAAAAACAGACATAGAGTGAACCAAAGTGAGGAGGTCTTAAATGTACCTAATTAGAGTTCCACAAGGAAAGGAGAGAGAATGGAGAAGAAAAAATATTGAAGAGATAATGTCTGAGAATTTTTCAGAAATGACAAAAGACACCAATGCACAGAATAAAAAACATTAAGGAATCCCAAGCATGATAAATACAAATGAATCCATAGCTAGACACAAATAGTGGAGCTGAAGAACACCAGAGACAAATAGAAAATCTTCAAAGCAGCCAGAAAGACAGGTTACCTCCAAAGGAGTGAAAGTGAGACTGGCTGGAAGTCAGAAGATAATAGAATAATTTCTTCAATGTACTCAAAGAAAATAATTTCAACCTACAATTCTATGCCCAGAAAAAGGAAGAAAGAAAGAACCAAAAACCCCCCAAAGTGGTAAAGAAATGAAGACATTTTTAGACAAAAAAAAAAAAAAAAAAAAAAAATGGAGGGAAGAATTTATGGGTTTAATTCACCTGAAATTTATTTTTGTGTAACATGTGAAAGAGATGTCTCTTATCAGTTAGCTTTGCTGCAGTAACAAACAGCCTTGTTCCCCTAAAGTTTTCATGACTTATATCAACAAACATTATTTCCTGCTCATATTTATGTCAGCAATAGCAGGTTTGCTGCTTCAACACTACCACATGTGTCTTCTCATTCAAGGACTCACATGTCTTCTCACTCTGGGACGCAGCTGAAAGAACAGCCTCTTTATGGGACATGCCACTCTTGTGGCACAAGGAAAGAGCAAGATCCTGCTACACAATGGCTTTTAAATAATGTGTTTGGATGTGGCAAATGCAAGTATTTAAGCCAGATTCAATGAGATGGGAATCTATATTTCTCTCACAGGGAGGTACTGCAAATCATATGACAATGGGTATAATTCTCTAACAGAAAAGGGGGGAAATGTAATATAATTTACTAGGGTTTGAGTTTCCTTCCTCCCCCCGCCCCCATATTATAAGTTGTCTCAGTACTGTGTATTGAGAAGTCCATTCTTTTCTCAGCTTTGTTCAAATATCAAATTTCCATGTATGTGTGAATCTATTTCTCTATTTGGTTCAATTTCTTTCTCCTGTGCTAATACCAGGTTATCTTATTACTCTAGTTTTATAATGTCTTCATAGCTGGTAAATCAAGTCTACTTTTTCATTTAGGAGTTGTATTAGTCTACCAAAGGGGTGCTGATGTAAAGTACCAGAAACCTGTTGGCTTTTATAACGGATATTTATTTGGGGTAAAAGCTTACAGTTACAAGGCCCTAAAGAATCCAACTCAAGATCGATTTCTCACCCACAGTCAGTTGCCACATGTTGAAGCAAGATGGAGGGTGATGTCTGCCTGGTCTCTCTGTCCTTTTTCCTCTAAGGCTCCGTGAGCCCAGCTTCTTCCAATCTTAGCTGTAGGCTGGCATAAGGCTCAGCTGCTCTGTTCTCTTCAGCTGCAAACTATGAGGCGAATGGCTCATCTCTCTTTCCTGGGCCGCAGGATCCTCTTCCATGTCTATGGAACTTTCTCTCTCTTCCGTGTATTTTCTTCTGTGTTCTCCTTGAGTGAGTGTCCGTTTATATAGCTCACCAAGAGGGGTAGAGACTCAACCCTGCACACCCTAATTACATGGTTGAATCAAAGCCCTAATCTTCACATAACTAAATAAACGCAAAACCTTTTAATTTAATACAATCAAAGAATATCACATCCAGAGGAAGAGACCAGTTTACAAACATAATCAATATCTCTTTTTGGAATTCATAAATAATATCAAACCTGCACAGGAGTGTTTTGGCTCTTCTTGAATCTTTGTCTTTCCATATAAACTTGTTGATTTCCACAAAAATCTGCTGGGCTTTTAAATTTATTTACATTAAATCTATACATCAATTTAGAAATAATCGACCTCTTTACATTATTGAGTCTTCTAATTTTTTTTTTTTTAAGATGTATTTTATTTGTTTATTTATTTCTCCCCACCACCTCATTGTTTGCATTTGTTGTGTCTCTTTGTTGTGTGCTGGTCTTCTCTGTTTGGGAGGCACAGGTAACGGACCCTGGGACCTCCCATGCAGGAGGGAGATGCCTAATCACCTGAGCCACCTCCACTCCCTGCTTTGTTGCGTCTCTCATTGTGTTTCCTTGCTGTACCTCTTGGTTGCGTCACCTCACTGCATCATCTTGCTGTGTCAGCTCATCACACCAGCCCCTCACATCAGTTTGTTGCGTCAGCTTGCTATCTTGCACGTCTTTTCCAGGAGGCATCAGGAACTGAATCCGGATCTCCCATGTGGTAGGCGGGAGCTCAGTCACCCAGAGCCACATCCTCTTCCCTCTACTAATTCTTAAACATGGTTATTTCAATCTTCTTTAAGTTTTTTCTAAAATGTTTTATAGTTCGCTGGTTAGTGGTCTTTATAGAATTTCATAGATTTATCCCTCTGTGTTTTATACCTTTGATGCTTTTGCAAATAATATATTTCCTTTAATTTTGTTTTCTTTCATGTTTTTATGGTTTTACTTATTAATTTTTAAATTATATTTTCAATCCTCTGGATTTTATTTTGGTGAAAAGAATGGGTCATTGTTTCACAAAAGGACAAATACTGTATGACTGCATTACTATGAACCAAATATATTGTGTAATATATTGTTTGATTCAAAAAAAAATTTTTTTTACATGTATCCATTACACTTAATTGAGAAATGTATATAGTTATTCATCTGTGTTTACTTTTTAGTTTTTAATTGTTTATGTTTTTGATTTTGATTATGTACAAAATAAAGTTTAAAAAAAAAGAATGGGTCATTGTTTCAGCTTTACATTGTTTGAAATATTAAGTCATTTGTGTCAATAGTACTTATAAAATATTCTATCTTCTCCCCTTTGATGTGGAATACCACCTTTATCACACACTAAATTTCCTTTTCTGTTTAGTTTTTTCTCTCTCTATGCAGTTTCATGTATTCAGACTACCTACCATTGTTATTTAGTTATATATATATTTTTTATGCACTGTCTACTTCTTTGCTGGTATATAGATTTTATCCTTCTTATCTTTATTTTTTCACAAGTTAACTATATTTTTTACTCTTATTGCTGATGCATAGAAATGCAATTGATTTTTGTATATTGATGATGTATTCATCAGCCTTGCTAAATTCTTTTATTAATTTTAACAGACTGTTCATTTGGATTCTCTACTACACATAAATATCAGCTGCAATTTATGTTACAATTTATGTGTTGCAATTTATGTGATTTCAATTTTTGTTTCTTTCCTTTTATCTGTTATTTCTTTTTTCCTTATTCCATTAGCAAAAATCTCCACTACAATGCTAAATAAAAGTAGTGAGAGTGAGCATCCTTGTTTAATTCCCAACTTGAAAGGAATTCTTTTAGTGTTTCAAAATTAACTATGATGTTTGTTGGAGAACTTTTTTCCCCTGAGTTCTTAGGTTTTACTTCAGTATATATATACAACCTACAACTTAACCCCATTCAGATACATAATTCAGTGCTGTTAATTACATTCACAATGTTGTGCTACCATCATCACCATCCACTACCAAAACTTTTCCATCACCCCCAACAGAAATTCTGTAACAATTAAGCTTTAACTCTCCAGCCCCTACCCACTCCCCAGCCCCTGGTAACCTGTATTCTGGTTTCTGACTCTGAATTTTTTTGTTGTGATTATTTCATATCAATGAGATCAAACAATATTTGCCCTTCTGTATTTGGCTTATTACACCTAACATGTCTTCAGGATTCATTCATGTTGTCACATGGATCAGAACTTTGTTCCTTTTCACGGCTACACAATATTCCATTGTATGTATGTATCATATTTTGTTTATCCATTCATCTGTTGATGGACACTTGGGTTGCTTCCATCTTTTGGAAAATGTGAATAACGCTGCTATAAATTCAGTATGCAAATGCCTGTCTAAATCCCTGCTTTCAATTCTTTTGAGTATATACCTAGAAGTGGGATTACTGGGCCATATGGTAATTCTATGCTTAACTTTCTGAGGAACCACCAAACAATTTTTCCACAGCAGCTGCACGATTTTACGTTCCCACCAACAATGAATGACTGTTCCTTTTTCTCCACATCCTTTCCAACAGTTGCAATTAAAAAAAAAAAAGTAGCCATTCTAGTGGGTGTGAATGGTACCTCATGGTTTTGATTTGCATTTCCCTAATAGCTAGTGATATTACGCATCTTCTCATGTGCTTTATGGGCATTTGTATATCTTCTTTGGAAAAATGTCTATTCAAGTATTTTGCTCATTTTTCAAAACAAATCAATTTTATTGATACATATTAATAAAACATGCAATTTATCCAAACTGTACTATCAATGGTATTTGGTATAATCACATAGCTGTGTGTTCATCACTTCAATCATTATTAAAGCATTTTCAATATTTCAATAATAATAATAATAATAAACAAAAAACAGAAAACAAGCAAACAAGAAAATTCCTCACCTCTCAATCTCTCTGCTTCCCTTGCTGTACGTAGCTGCTATTTCTGGGTATTCTTGCACAATTATTTATTTATTAAACAGTTTTATTGAGATAGCTTCACAAACCATATGATCTATCCAAAGTTTATAAATAATGGCTTTTTTTAAAGCTGTTGAAAAGTCCTTTATCGTAAAATTGGTAAAATAAATAGAAAAATAGATTGAAAGAAATGAATTTTAAATGAGAGTGCAAGGTCAGGTTAGATTTAATGTAATAAATTTTTAAAAATTGATAACATAGCAATAAGCATTTATAAATGTAAATAATAATTCAACTATAATAGAAATTAATTATAACAAAATTCTAATTTTTATATTACAGCTCTAACTATTGGCCATAATAATCTCTAAGAATGAAATAAATTATTGGTTTAGTTATTTAATTTTCATTTAGGCCTTAATTCTTTCTAGATAATCAAATTCCTATTTGGGAATTCTTCACATCTTATTGGAATGAATTACAGCAGAAAACAATTTGCTAATTCATAATTTTATGAGGCAGAAAAACTCAAAATCTTGTTCAACAGTAGTCATGCTAAATCAATATTGATCCAGATATATTATTTTAATTAAAGAGTATGAATAAGAAAGTGTTAAAGAAAAATGAAATATCCAAAAATATATCTCTTTTCCAGCCCTCCTCAATTAAAAACAAGTGTTTGTTTTGTGCGAAAAAAATGACAAAATACTGATCACAGGAACAATTTGACAGTTGCACTGAGTAATTATTGTGCATATACTATAATGTTGTTATTTTACATTTATCTGGTCTACTCCAGCTCTTTTTTGGTAACTATTTGCTTGGAATATCTTTTTTCAACCTTTCACTTTTAACCTGGTTGTGTCCTTACATCTGAGGTGGGTCTTGTAGATAACATATAGATGGCTTATATTTTCTTTTTATCCATTCTTTCAGTCTATGTCTTTTGATTAGGGAGTTCAATCCATTAACATTCAGTATTATTACTATAAAGGCATTACTTACTTCATCCATTTTGTTTTTCGGCTCTCTGTTTTCATAGTGTTCTATTGTCTGTCTTCTTATCCTTTAGTTTACCTATCCTAATAATCTTCATTTCTAAACTCTTCTCCAAATCTCTTACCCTTGTTTTTTTCTCTCAGGCTGCAGCACCCCCCTAAAGGGGGTATCTTTTGTAATTCAGGTCTTTTGGTAACATATTCAATCCATTTTTGTTTGTCTTTGGGGACTTTGAACTCACCCTCATTTTTAAGGACAGCTTTGCCAGATACAGGATTCTTGGTTGGCAGTTTTTCTCTTTTAGTACCTTAAATACGTCGAACCACTTTCTTTTCACCTCCATGATTTCTGATGAGAGGTCGGCACTTAATCTTATCGCATTTCTTTCATATGTGATGCTTTGCTTTTCTCTTGCTGCTTTCAGAATCCTCTCTTTGCCTCTGATATTTATCATTCTGAATAGTAGGTGTCTTGGGGTAGGTCTATTCATATTTATTCTGTTTGGGTGTGTTGGCCTTCTTGGATATTGATATTTATGTCCTTCATAAGGGTTGCAACGGTTTTGGTCATTATTTCCTCAAATATTCTTTCTGCCCCTTTTCCATTCTCTTCTCCTTCTGGGACACCAATAATGCAAATGTTTGTGCATTTCACATTGTCATACAATTCCCTGAGACCCTGTTCCATTTTTTCCATTCTCTTGTCTTTCTATTCTCCTTTCTTTTCCAGTTCTGATGTTCTGTCTTCAAAATCACTAAGTCTGTCTTCAAGCAATTCATATCTGCTCTTATGTGCCTCTAATGTTTTTTTTTTGTTTTTGTTTTTTTTTTTTTACTGGGAGGTCCTGGGGATCGAACCCAGGTCCCTCCATATGGGAGATGGATGCCCAACCATTTGAGCCACATCCATCCCCCTCTAATGTATTTTTAATCTCATCCATCATGTCTTTTATTCCTATAAGGTCTGTTACTTTTCTTTGCAGCCTTTCAAATTGTGCTTTAGGGTCTCCCAGTGTCTTCTTAATATCCTTTATTTCTTTAGCCATATTTTCTTTAACTTCTTTGAAGTGATGTAGTAAATTTATGTGATTATTACTGATTAATTGTATTAAATCCTGTATCTTTTCAGTATATTTGGTTTGTTCTTTTGGCTGGGCCATCCTTCTGTTTCCTAGTATGGCTTGTATTTTTTTTGCTGATGTCTAGGCATCTGAACATGTTGGTGAATTTACTCTGATGGCTAATTTCTCTCTCTGGCCTATTGTTTTGTTTTGTTTTTTTCCACAGCTCCTCTTTGATATTTGGCTCAACTTATTTTCAGTCTTAAAAACTGCCCAGCTTAAGTTTTCAAAATCAGATCAGGGACTCACTAGTGGGGCACAGATTTTCTCCCAGGGGTTGGAAACAGAGAGCACAGTTTTTGTCCATGCAATTTCCAGACCAGCCAGCAGATGGCACTAGTCAACACATCTTTCCACAGAGGTTCTCCAGTCTTGGCTTTTCTGTGTTCCTGTGTTGACTCTCCAGGTGGGAGATTCAAAATGGGCTCTGCTAGCTGAATTCACTGAAGGAAAGCACCCCGACCGCCTCTGCCTTTTCGCTTGACAGGGACGAAGATGTCTGCTCCCCTCTCATTCGGCTGCAGTGACCCAGGTATTTTACCCCAGCTTAATATCTTGGGGGTGGGGGAGGGGAGCCCTACCGGCCACCATGAGATGTTGGTAATTCACATTTGTTGTTTCAGCTTCTTCATCTCTCTGTCCCTCACCCTCCTGGTAGTTGTGTAGCATTGTCCTCGTCTGCTGACCCCCAAAGTGGGTCCTTCGGACAGCTTTTGGGTCTTTCTCTGTTGTTTTTGTGAGAGAATTCAGCTCTGCCTGTTAGTCTGTTGCCATCTTCCCATAATGCCCCCTTGCCCATTTTTAATTGGGTTGTTTGTCTTTTTTGTTGTTGAGTTTTAAGATTTTTTAAAATTCTGAATATTAAACCCTTATCGGATATGTGGTTTCCAAATGTTTTCTCCCATTCTGTAGGCTTTCTTTTTACTTTCATTGGGGAGTGGGTGTAGCTCAGTGGTTGAGCGCCTGCTTCACATGTTCAAGGTCCCAGGTAACTCCTGAAAAAAAAAAAAAAAAAAAAAAACCTTTCATGATGAAGTTCTTTAATGCACAAACCTTTTTTAATTTTGATGAGGTCCCGCTTATATACTTTTTCTTTTGTTGCTCATGCTTTTGGTGTAAAGTCTATGAAACCATTGCCTAAAACAAGGTCCTGAAGGGGATTTCCCACACCAAGAGTTTTATAGTCCTGGTTCCTATATTTAGATCTTTGATCCATTTTGAGTTGATTTTTGTATATAGTATGAGAAAGGGGTTCACCTTCACTCTTTTGCATATAGATATCCAGTTTTCCCAGCACTATTTGTTGAAAAGACTACTCTTTCCCAATTAAGTGGACTAAAAGATGTAAAGGTCTATTTCTGAACACTCAGTTCAATTCCATTGGTCTATACACCTGTCTTTGTGCCAGTACCAGTACATTGATCACTGTAGCTTTGTAATAAGTTTTAAAATTGGAAAGTGTGAGTCCTCTGGCTTTGTTGATCTTGTACCCCACCACTTTGCTCAATTCATTTATTAGCACTTATGGCTTTGTCGTAGATTTTTTATGACTTTATAGAGAATCATCTCATCCTCAGTGAAAGTTTTACTTCTTCCTTCCTGATATGGATGTTTTTTATTTCTTTTTCTTGCCTGATTGCTCTGGTTAGAACTTTCAGTACAGAGTTAAGCACCATTGGTGACAGTGGGCATCCTAGTCTTGTTCCAGATCCTAGAGGGAAAGCTTTCAGTCTTTCACCATTGAGTATGATGTTAGCAATGGGTTTTTCATATATGTTCTTTATCATGTTGAGGAAGTTTCTGGAGAACATTTTTTTTTAATAGGATATTCTTTATCAGTATGGAATATAGTATTTCCCAACAATGGCTGCAATATTTCCATTCTCTCGTGCTCTTTCAGAATCTTGTCACTCCCCAGTGAAGAAGTGGAGTCTATGTCTCCTCCCCCTTGAAACTGGGTGGGACTTTATGGCTGACTTGACTAATAGAGAAGGGTGGATGTAAAGTTCTATGACTTCTGAGCCTAGGTTATCGGAGGCGATACAACTCTGCCTCATTCTCCTTCTTGGGACATGCACTGTTGGAACCCTGAGCTGCTGTGTAAGAAATCTAAATATGCAGAAGCCACCATGCTGGAGGGACCATGTGGAGAGACCACATAAAGACAGAGGTGCCCAAAGACCCCAGCTCTTCTATCTCCAGATGTTTGGGTCTTCCCATCCCAGGCACCAGACATGTGAATGAAGAAACTTTGAATATGACCCCATTCCCAGCCCATCTGATTGCAACTTCATGAGAGACTCTGAGCCAGAACCACCCAGCTTAGCTGCACCTGAATTCCTGATCTACAGAATCAGTAAAAAACAGTTTTTGTTATTTCAAGCCACTCAGTTTGGGGGTGATTTGTTACCAAGTAAAAGATACTTTAAAAATCAGACTATGTGGATGCGAATGTTCTCGCTGCCCTGATTTTGTGATAATCAGGGTAGACTAAATATTCGCTATATTAGAAACCATGCATGTGTCCCCAGACCTAGTTTTGCTCCCTAGGTCTGGTTTTTGGAATGCTGGTGATAAACTAAGCCTGATTTATTATATGACCATCCTGTATGGGAAATAACTGTAACTCTAGGTATCTTTGGTCAACCTTAAGAGATATAACAGGGGGACAGATGTGGCTCAAATGGCTGGGCATCTGTCTCCCATATGGAGGGACCTGAGTGCAATCTCCAGAACCTCTGGTAAAAAGAAAAAATATATATAGAATGTGCGTAGGCCACCAGGCCCCATCTGCAGGTGCACTGCCAGGCCCCGTGAGCTACGCAGCAAGACGATGACATAACAGGAGAGTGACAAAAGGGAGAGCCAAGACGAGACACACCGAAAAAACCAGGAACTAAGGTGGTGCAGGTGGTAGGACACCTCTCTCCCACATCGGAGGTTCCAAGGATTGAATCCCAGTGAAGACAGGAGGAGGAGGATGAGAAGAGAGGGTAGGAAATAGGCACAGAGTCACCCAGCGATGGACATAGAAACAGCAAAAATGGGGTGGGGGGGTAAAAATGGATAAAAGTAAATAAATAAATAAATAAAATCAGACTATGTGGGAAGACTCCGGACAGATAGAGAGAGATGGTTGAAGAGCCCCAGCTCTTCCAGCTCCTCATCTGAGTGCTCCTGGCCCAGGTGCCAAATACGTGAGAACGAAGCCTTTAATGACCCCAGCTCAGTCACTGACTAGCTGCTACCCTATGAAACCCAAAACCAGAACCAACCAGCAGAACCTCACTTAAATTCCTGAACCTGCACAAGATAATAAATTATTATTATTGTTTTAAGCCACTAAATTTCATAGTGATTTGTTATAAAATAATAGATAAGTGGAACAATTAGATTAAGAAATTCCTTCCTATTCCTTTTTTGCTGAGTTTTTTTTTAATCATAAATGGACATTTAATTTTATTAAGTTCTTTTCTGCCACCTTTTGAGATAATCACATAAATTTTCTCCTTTAATCTGTTATCATGATGAATTACACTACTTGATTTCCCACTGTTAAGCTAACCTTCAGTTAGTGGGATAATTCCAGCTTGCTCAAGATGTATCTTTTCTAAAAAAATCATTTCACATTTAATTATGTTAAAAACTGTGCAATACATTTATAATAAAACAACATGTTAACCAAAGAATCATAAAAATTAACTTAAAAATGCAATTACTCATTTGACAATTATTTTAAAAATCTATAGAATTTCATATAAAATATTGTCTTCACTTCACAACTTTCTTTTAAAGAAAGAAGAAATATCTATCACTTTGATTAATTTTGCACAACTAAAATGTTCCCCCCATTTTTACAGTCTGAAATCATATGCTTAAGAACATTTTTAAAGGACCAAATAAAATTTTAAGTGCATGTGGTAAAAACTTATGGAAAATGATTTTTTCCATGAGTTATGGAAAATTTTATTCTTTCTGAGAATAATTACTACTTTGCTTTTCATCATGTGACTTTGTTTTTCTTTGGTCTTTTTTATACATTGTTTAATTCAATTTCCTAAAATTTTGTTTAAAATTTTGAACTTAAGTCCATTATTGTGATTGGTTTATAATTTCTTTTCCCATACTTACTTTTTCAGGTTTTGGCATACAATTTATACAAGCTGCACAGAATTTGTTATGGAATGTATTCTCTTTTGGTATACCCTGGAATAATTCATGTAAAATTGGAAGAATTTTTCCCTCTACTATAAGGTAGAACTTGTCAGTAAAATTGCCTGGGTCTTAAGTTTTCTTTATGCAAATAATTCTAACTACTGAGAGAATATCTTTTATAATTATATGATTATTCATGTATTCTAATTCTTTACACAATTTAAAAATTATATATAAATGTGTTTATTTTAGAAATGTATTTCGTCTAGGCCTTCAAATTTATTGAAATAAGATTATTTATAAAACTCTCTTAATTTTTTTTTAATAGCTTTAATATCTGAAGTTATAGCTCCATCTTCATTTATAATGTGGTTTGTACTTTCTCCCTTTTCTTCTTGGTCAATCTTAGCAGACACTTGTCAATTTGATTACTTTTTTCTAAGAACCAACTTATAGCTTTATTGATTCTGTTGGATGTTTATTTACTATTTCTTTAATTTCTGTTCTTATTTTTATTATTTCCTTCCTTTTACATTATTTTTATTTATTCTGCTCCTCTTTTTGTGACTTCTTCAATTGGAATCTTCACTCATTGATCTTTAGCCTTTCTTCAATCCATGCATTCTAAGGCTATAAATTTCTTGTAGTTACTGCTTTAACTTCCTTCACAGATTTTGATTGGTACTATTTTTGTTATTGTTCAGTGTAAAATATTTTCTAATCTCGGTAATTTCCACTTCTGCCAGGATGTAGGAAACTGGAAAGAATGTCACTTCCCCCTTAACAATGAGAAAAAGCCAGATATAATATAAAATCATAATTTTTTTGAGCCCACCAGAGAACTGAAGTCACATGTGTAAATTCCAAGGACGGATAGGCTCTTCCAAGGATAGCAGAGGCCTGTGGACTGGATCATCTATGGCAGAGCATGAGAGAAAGAGATGGGAGCAGGTGAGAAGAAATCAGGTAAAATTTCAGTGAATTGCTGGAGACCAAGTTTGGCATGCTAGTCTAGAATAGCTGATGGCCCCAGGTATAATGGGAGTTTGTGCATACTCATTAGGAGCTCAAGAGAAAGATTGCAAATTTTTATGTAATCCCACTCTTCTTGAGTGAATATGGGGCAACTGTGGCTTGTCACTCTGGAATATGGTAAACGTAATGGGATGTCCCTTCTGTGATTACATTACATAACATTGTAAGTTCCATCTTGCTAATAGAGTCTCTCAATAGACTCTTTCATTGGCTTTACTAAAGCAAGTTGCCCTGTAGAAAGGCCCTCATGGCAAGAAACTAAGCATGGCCACCAGCAGACAGTCAGCAAGGAAATGAGTCTCTCACTTCCAAACCTGCAAAAAGGATGAACCCTGCCAACAACCACATAAGTGAGCTTGGAAGCATATTCTTTCTCAGTTGAATCTACAGAGGATATCTTTTTTTTTTTTAAGATTTTATTTATTTATTCATTTATCCGCCCCCTTGCTGCTTGTGCTCGCTGGGTCAGCTAACCACGCCTTGCAGGCGGGCTTGCCTTCACCAGGAGGCCCTGGGAACTGAACCCGGGGCCTCCCATATGGTAAATGGGAGCCCTACTGATTGAGCCACAGCCGCTTCCCTACAGAGGATATCTTGATTGCTGCCTTGTGATAGACTCTGAAACAGAGAACCCAGTTAGTCCACTCTCAGGCTTCTGGACCACAGAAACTGTGAGATAATAAATTTGTGTTGTGTTAAGCCCCTAAGTTTGTGGCAATTTGTTATACAGCAATAGATAACTAATATATTTGTCTATTCAGATTTTAATCTGAATTATTGTTTTTTCCAGTTGTGGAAATCTTGTGTAGATTTTTTAAATTCCAATTAATCAGATTTTAGAGTTCTTGTTCCTTAGGGGTATTTTTAAACTTGTCCTTTATTTCTTTAAGCATGATTGTTTTATAATCTGTACATGGTAATTCTAATATCTAAAATCTTGCTTATGATACCATGTTTACTTGTGTACTTAGTTATTTTTTACTTTATGGTACTCATTTTCCCTGGAAAATGATTTATGAGCATTATTTTCAGCCTAGAATGAACACAAGTAATGTTGGGGTTCATTAGGACTAACTTCAGGTTCTTTGACTAGAAGAACTCACAAAACACAGAAAAGCTGTTATACTCCTGGTTACAGTTTATTACAGAGAAAGAATGCAGATTAAAATCAGCAAAGGGAAAAGGCATATAGGGTGGAATCCAAAAGAGACCAAGCAAAAACTTCTACTTGTGTTCTCTCAGTGGAGTTGCACAAACAGCACTGAATTCTCCCAGCAATGATCTGTAACAACACGTATGGAGTATTGCCAACCAGGGAAGCTCACCTGAGCTTTGGTGTCCAGGATTTTTACTGGAGGTCAGTGACCTAGGAATGGTGAACCTGTGACTGAGCTTAGGTATTCATCTCCAGGCCCTCCTGGGGTCAAACAGATACAGTGTGGCTCAAGGCCCTCACCATAAATCACTTGTTGAAGCTATAGGTTATGGCCCAAGGCCCCAGGTATACAAAGTCACTCTTATCAAGTGGGACAGTCCAAGGGTACAGAGGTTATCTCTTGGGAGCCAGTAAAGGCCCAGTCCTTTCTTTGGAACATGCAGGATTTGAGAACCCCAAGCCTTCTGAGTTAACCCTTTCAAGAGAGTTTCTATATTCTTCTGTTTATTTCTATCTTAATTGAATTGTGGGTAAATAGTGTGGCCTGTAAAACCCTTATGTTCTGGAATTTATTAAAATTTTCTTTGTGCCTAGTACATGATCAATTTATATGGTTATTCCATGAGCAATAGAAAAGAATGTGTTTTCTCTGTTTACAGAAAACCTATGTGAACAAGGATATCATGTGTACTTTAAATGCTTAGAAAAGTCCGGGCAGGCTCATGGCACAGCCATGGCAGCAGGCAGCGGTGATGCGCACTGGCGACATGGAGGAAGACACCTTGCAGCTCATCTTTCCCAAAAAGTTTGAAGCAGCAGAGACCCTTCTAAATTCAGAGGTTCATATGGTGCTGGAGCATGGAAAGCAGCAGAATGAGAGTGCAGAGGATGAGCAGGAACTCTCAGAGGTCTTCATGAATGCTATAAACTACACAGCCCATTTCAGTCTGTTCAAGAACAGAGATGTCATTGCTGGTGTCTAGAGCTTGTTGCTTCAGAAAAAGCTCCATAAATTTGAGTTGGCCTGTTTGGCCAGACTTTGCCCAGAGACTGCCGAGGAGTCCAAAGCTCTGATCCCAAGCCTGGAGGGACTGTTTGAAGATGAGGATCTGCAACAGAATCTTGATGATATTCAAAGTGTAGCTTTCAACATTAATCTCCAAACCTTACTGCAGCTGGGGTGATGACATCCCCAGCACAGGGGCTTGGACAGAAACTCTATTCCAGAAAACACATGGGCTTCCAATGACTGGAATGACACAGCTTGGTCCTGGTTTTGTTACCATCTCAAATCAGACTCTTGGATGCTGGTGACTATGTAGTCTTGGAAGGGCCTTGCAGTGGCTTCCTGTGGCCTCCAAAGTCTGCCAAATCTTCTCCAGCCTCTGGGAAGGCTGAGGCACGATGATTGGACTATAACTGACACTCTTGACTACCTCATACCATGGTATTTGGCCCTTGCCTATGTTTTCTGTTCTTTTCTTTTCTTTTCTTTTGTTAATTTAGAGAATCCTTTGTTAGTTTCTGTAATCAAACCCATGTCCCTGCATTATTTTTGTATTTCATGTTTTAATTTCAGCATGTATATAGTTTTGAAAGTATAAAACAAGTTTGGGGAAATGAGCAGTCTTACCTGGATGCAAAAGGAAACGTTAAACCAGACCAGTATTACTGGTGGAAGGCTCTGGGTTCTGGGCTTCTAGCTTCTTGGTTTATGTTGCATAAAAGAATTTAAGGACATACCATAGGGCAAGCAAGGGAGTAAAGAGTTTATTAAGAAACAAGGAAAGACCACACAGTCCTAGACATGGACTGCGGGCATGCTGCAGGGTGAGTTGTGCATGTGGCAGCCCCAGGTTAGGCCTTTTAAGACTTTTACTCCCCCTTCTTCATAATGTTGGGGAGGGACCTCAGCTGTTGTTGTTCTGATTGGTTGCCTTATGGTTCCTGCCTGTTAGCTCTCAGGGGCCCAATAAGGAGGCCTGTGTGAGGTAACCAGGGCTTCCTCTTGGCCCTGGAAAAAGTCCCAAATGAGATTCTCATGGCCAGGCTCTCATGAGATCTTTCTGGCAGCCTTCACTTCAGGAGATTTCCAGGCGGAGTATTATGGCCATGTGGGTCATGTTGTCTTCCGGGCCTCAGCCGCCTTCCCAGTTTCCTATATTAACCTGCCTCAACTCCTGCCTCAGAGAGTTTACACCCTTATTCTTAAGGAGGAGCTGAAGGGTGATGGTCATTCTTCTGTAGCTGCTTCCTGCTGGTTAGGGGGAGTAGGCCCTGCCTGACAGAGTGTAAACCCTCTGGCTATTCTATTGAGGTTGAGGAAAGACAGATCCTGTACTGTGGTTGGAACTTTATAAAATCCATGCATGATGAATATTTTGTTCTGGAAGGCATTGATTCTGGAATAAATAAACTTAGATAGAATTTAAGATACCTGGTTCTACTAAAAGGACAAGGAAGATGGTGGTAAACAGGAACCCAAAAGGGGGCCAGCCATGACATACTGGACCACGAGAGTGAGAAAGTCCAGGTGCCTTCAGAGGCTGTATCCTTCCAAAGCTGATGGGAAATTGCATTCTTTCTTGAGTTCTTTTATGCTGTCAGTTAACTCTAGGGAAAGACTGTGGTAGACCTGCTGGGTTTGGTATAAACTGCCAACCCCAGTTTCCATGGTTTATACTGAAGACAGCTAAGAGAGGTATGAGAGACACTGCTCTAGACATAAACTCACAAAGACAATATAAGCAACAATAAGACAAGCATTTGGAAAGCAAAATAAAGACAGTACTTAAGAGAGCCATACCTTTATCTTATAGCCATGTTCATTAATTACTTAGAAAATGAATTACATTTATCAGGACTTTTAACATGTTCAATATCCCTCTGCATATGATCTAGAATAGAAAAGATACCATCATAATCATCAGGCATATACGTATAGTATTTAAGACTAATCAATCCTCTTTGAGCTGCAGTTAATAGATCTAAGCTCCAGGTTTGCAATACCATACATGCTATCTCTCCATGGGAGCAGGCCATAATGCCAGTTGTGTTGGTTTAAGTTCTACTCACAGTACTCTAGAAATTGTTGCTCCCCTTTGTATGTCCTTCATACCAAATTACAATTTCAGCTTTTGCTGTCTTAAAATACAGGCATCTATATAATGATCCTAATTCTTAGTAACAGTTTCTAGTAAGTTTTCACTTTAAAACAAATTGGGCACTTTCATTTATTAACTAAGCAACTAAAATGATTTGCTTAGTAACAATGTTGCTAAGTTTTCCTGCTTTTACAGCAGTTGAACTAACTCCATGTTATTTCTTTTATACATCAAATCCAATTGCAAGATAGTATTGACACTTAAGACTCATTTTTATGTTGCCTTTCACTGTTATCCAATTTGTAACAGGCAAACCCCAAATCTGATTTATTAGTTCCTAGGCATGAGCAGACTGACAAAGTTAATCACAGATTTTAAAAGTTAAACATGAAGTTAAGCACAGATGAGAACAGAAGAGAGAATTTTACACACTTAGCATAGGGAAAGAAACCTGAGGAAGCCATTCTCCAGGAACTTTTTAATCTTAATTGATGGCATATGAGGAGGTTCCTCTTCTACAAGGGAGAGGTTCAGTAAATGGCCTAGATCTTGATTCCCCATTCACTCCCCTTATTAGACACGATCGAGGCTAGAGAAGTCCAGAGTGCAGGCCAGGACCAGTAATTGGTTTCCATGTTCAGTTAAAGGTGAGCCTACTTCTGGGCCCTATGCCTGCCCCTCCTCACATCCTTCTCAGTGGCTCAGTCTTGACTGTTTCTAAAAGGGAGTTAATGAAGTTTGGGGGCCCAGGAAAAGTTTCTGCAGCTTTCTATAGATTTCGAGGCAGACTGGCTAATTGAGTGTGTTCCTAGGAGGATCTATCCTCCTCTAGAGTTAGGATCTACCAGAGGGTATTTTTATTGCCCCTACCAGCTTTCCTTGAAATAAGGCCGGATTTCTAAGTTCTGCCTCTGAGTAATTTCCCTGAGCTTGTAATTGACCGGTTTGGTCCTCATCCCTGTAAGGAGATATCTGGCCCTCAGGTCTGCCTGTCCTAACCTTCTCTCTTACACAGGTTTAACTGGAATTCAGGGTCCCATGCAGAGGTCACTCTCAGCCATACTGCGGCCACTTGGGGTGCCAGGAAAAGATTAGCCCCTTTGTTTTTTAGACCATCAGTAGGCAGGTTGTCCTGATTCTTGAGAAGACACCCCAATGGGAGTCTGCTGGAATTCTAGAGAAGCCACGCCCATTGTTCTGGGAGAAATGGAAAAAAGTCTGTCAGCTGATCTGGTGTCCCAGATTCAGGCCTGACTGAACTTTTATCCTCCAAACTGAAGCACCCAAGCTACTTAAGTCTTGGGGGTGTTTGGAGCTGCTTCTGATTCCTGGCATCACAGAAATCTCAGAGACCACGCACCCAGGCATCCCCAGGGTGAACTAGGTCTTGGGAGATGTGTGAACTTAGGTTCCAAAACAAAGCTACCAAACTGTGTTGTTCCTAGAAAAGGGGCTGACTTGAAACCTTCCTTGTGGCCTACTGTTGCAGAGGTCTTAGAAAGGTTGGCAGTGAGAGGGACCACTGCCAGGGACAGAGTTTGAAGTTCAACTGGACATCAAGAGGGATGTTAAAAAGCCAAAGGCTGATTGTTCTGGAGCTTACGGGCAAGCAGCCTCAGGGCCCCAGAGGTAATGGATTAAGAGGAACTTCAGGGCCTCCTAGGGGCTAAGGAACAAACGTCCAGCCATAGCCCAGGGTGAGCGTGTAGGGATCTCACTAATAAAACAAAAGAGGGCCCAGATAAGCTTTAATCAAAACTCACCAGTCTTTGGTTACTTGCCTCCTTATCTCCTGGCTTGGCTCAACAAATATGCTAGGCAGCAGGCTCTGGGCTCTGGGTTCTGGGCTTCTAGGTTCTTGGTTTATGTCACATAGAAGCATTTAAGGACACGCCATAGGGCAGGCAAGGGAGTAAAGAGTTTATTAAGAAACAAGAAAAGACTACACAGTCCTAGACACGGATGCAGGTGTGCTGCAGGGTGAGTTGCACACGTGGGGACCCCAAGTTAGGCGTTTTAAGACTTTTACTCCTCCCTCTTCATAATGTTGGGGAGGACCCAACATTATGTTCTGATTGGTTGCCTTATCATCCCTGACTATTACCTCTCAGGGGCCCAATGAGAAGGCCTGTGTGAGGTAGCCAGGGCTTCCCCTTGACCCCGGGAAGAATTCCAAATGGGATCTTGTGGCCAGGGTCTCACGAGATCTTTCCAGCAGCCTTTCCCTCAGGAGGTTTCCAGGCAGGGTCTCATGGCCATGTGGTCTGCCGGGCCTCAGCCACCTTCCCATTTCCCATACTAAGCTGCCTCAGGTATGTTTGCAGTTCTTAAAGGATGACTGTTAGTGACTGTGAGAGTGCCTTGGCACCTTTGGGCCTAACCCAGGAGACAGAGAAGAACTTGCCATGGAAAGCGGTTCCACCTGAAGACAACAGTGCTGTGTGTTGTGGAGCCTGTGGCCTTGAGGTTAGGCACATACATGGCCTTTGTCTCGGACTGTGAATTTGGAGTAATTGATCCTGAAACACTCATTTTGTTACCCCAAATTAAGATTTTTCCTTCAGAGGCCAGACTGTGTAGGTCTGAACACTAGAAGTTTCTTCCGCTTAGAGGGCATCCCATCTAAACGCTGGGCTTGCTCGTTCACAGCAGGAGTTCTTCAGTGGGGGTGATTTGGAAGGAGAGAGTGTGCCCTTTCCTGAGCCATTATAAGGTGAAGCCACTTACTCCGAGGTTAGTTGGGTGGAACTCAGAGTTTTACATTCTAGCTTTGCTTTTTTCTGAAGGGAAATAGGCCTGTTTTCTTCACAATTTGGGGGATGGGGGTAAATTTGGAGCACTTGCTAGCTGTATATGAATTCATGATCCAAGAAAAAAGCTGGTGAAAAAACACAGTTGGCTTTAAAGGTCATGATAGTTTTATGTTGGCTGCTGGCTAAGGCAAAAATAAATTATTCTTATCTTCATAAGTGCATGCTCTTTCTGAAATAACATGGTTCCTGGGTTACCAATCTTCTTGATGAATGTTTAGGGGAAATTATCTATCTTTTTTCCCTTGGGCAATTTCACTTCTCAAAGCCTCAGTGTTCTCGACTGTAAAATGTGGATAATAATCAGGCCTACCTACTGCAGGGATTTTTTGAGAAGATTTAATGAGAAAAATAGTTTTAAAGAGCCTGGTGGTATTTGACACATGGTGTCCTTCGGTTAAAGTTACCTGTTACTAGTATCTCAGTCAGGTGAATGTATATAAAGATGGTGAATCAGCTTTCTTCTCTAGATCAAAATTACTGCAAGAATTTGTAGTGTGGCAACAGATACTGGTATCAGACTATGAAAATAAACTAAGTAGCTTCTTCATAAATAAATAAACAAACAAATGTTTTGAAAGAATATGCTTTTTCTTTTTCCATATGCATGATATTCTTCCACTCCCCCAAATAATCCATTGCCTTAGGTGGAAATTTGGGCCAGTTACAGCAGGGGTACAAAGAGAAAGGTGTAGTCTGTGTTCAGGTTTTGATCACTAAAATAGGAATTTTTGAGTCTATGGTAAAACAGTATTTTTAAAATTCAGGCTTTGACAAGAAAGAAAATAATTTTCTAAATTCCTTACGTTCCATTAGCATATCCAAAGCCAGGCCTAGGAGATTTGCATGCTGAGTTTAAAGTAAACTGTGGGTAGACAGAACTATTAGTGAAGTCCTTGCGAAGAGGTCACTTTTTCTGCCGTAGTGAAAGAGGAAATAAACGTGTGTTCTGTGACACCTTTACCCAGGCTGAAATCTAGAACTGAATGATTTTGAATGGTGTGAGTGGTGGTGGGGCAAGGTGGTTGCAAGTAATGGGATGTCAGGAAAGCTGGAATCAGAGTGGGCTGGTGCCTCGCTCTCCATTTAGAACTCTTGGGGGTGTCTATCACAAAAAGTGGCTCCCTTGCCACCATGCGTGGGAGGGCCAGACTGTAACAGTATAAGCATGGTCCTGTGGTGAAATTGGCAGAGGAATGCATGCATGGGCACTTTGGCCTCCCTCATCTTCTGCATGTGGAAAGGGGTAAGAAGCTGCTACGTGGACCCAGGGTGGTGGGCTTCAGGGTGAGGACTGAGCTGACCCCCCCCCCCCCAGAGGGGCTGCAGGTGCCAGCCTAAGCTAGGGGCCAGATGTTGGTTTGGCTGAGACTTGAAGAAGTGTGTGGTCAGTGAGTGCCAAATCCCAAGCAGGGCCCCTAGGGCCAGCCTGAGCCAAAAGAAGGGACAATGAGACCACCAGCTGTAGACTTAAGCCATGGATGCCTCCTGACCCCATGGGTCAGGGAAATCATTACAGAAACCAGATCACTCTGAAGACAAGGCCAGGTTCTTGTCCACACAGAGCTAAGCTCTTCTTTGCTACATAACAGATATCCTCTTGGAAGAAGCATAGAGTGGAAGAAGTGGGAGAAGAACTCTGTCTGAAAAATACTGAGTATGTACCAAAAAGAGGTGAAAGATCTAAGAAAGAATGAGACCCCAGTTATTAGCAAATGTAAACACTACTCCTCATAGTGCCCCATCAGGAGAAGCTTGTGAGAGGATGAGATCATTATTAAGAAACTAAAAGATTACAGTATTTTTACATATAAGAGTAGTGGTGGGTATGAATGTGTGACTCTACAAGCAACCTGTCTGTGTGTCTCAAGTCAGGTTGGTTGCTGGTCTTAATCAAGTCCTATTTACCTCTTGTATTAGTCAGCCAAAGGGGTGCTGATGCAAAGTACCAAAATCCTGCTGGCTTGTATAAAGGGTATTTATTTGGGGTAGAAACTTACAGTTACAAGACCCTAGAGAGTCAAACTCAAGGTTACTTGCTTCCTCACCCAAAGTCTGTTGCCACGAGTTGAAGCAAGATGGCAGGTGGCCTCAGCGAGGGTTCAGCCTCCCTCTTCTCCTTAAGGCTCCGTTCTTCCCTTCTCAGCTGTAGGCTGGAGGACTACTTTCCTTCCGGGCCATTTTAGCTGCTCTGGTCTCTTCACTAGGTCATCTGTAAACTGTCAGGCAAATGGCTCCTCTCTCCCAGGAGCTCCAGTGTCAAAACCAAGTTCTCTCCTCTGTCGTGTCTTTTTCTGTGTATCTACTTCTCTGTGTCTCCTTGATTGAGTATCCATTTATACAGCTCACAAAGGCGGGCAGGGACTCAAACTGAGTCGTCTTAATGATGTGGTCGAATCAAAGCCCTAATCTTAACATGATTTAATCAAAGGCATCTGAGCTGAATCTAATACAATCAAAGGGTATCACACCCAGAGGAACAGACCAGTTTACAAACATAATCTCTCTTTCTGGAATTCAAAAATAGTCTCAAACTACCATACCCCTTATCTACTTTTTGTCAGTTTGATGTGCCAGATTCTGAAAGAGGAATATTACCATTCCCCTTTTAATAGTTTTATCATGTTCTGTGTCTGAGCATTTTTACCATAAATGGTTTGCTGTGTTAGCATTTCATACCAAAAAAATATGTGTATTTCATTTGATGGCTTGCATCAATTTTCCTTAAGAAATGTTCTTTTCTATCACATTTAATATTTTTAGCTTTGAAACCTGTATTATCAGATGATAAGTTAAGCACTTCTGGATATATTGTGTTTCCATGCTCTATTTGGCCCTTTCCTTTATTTTCAACCTTGGTCATTTTGTTCTTGGTACATTCTTTTAAATAAAAATA
Organism: Tolypeutes matacus; assembly: GCA_026826555.1. Lineage (NCBI taxonomy): Eukaryota > Metazoa > Chordata > Mammalia > Cingulata > Chlamyphoridae > Tolypeutes > Tolypeutes matacus. The sequence goes on from JAKSZT010054030.1 coordinate 39,382,322, forward strand.
CTTGTCTTTATTTTTCTTATATTTTTTCATCCTACCCTCTTTTGAGATCTTTATTCTGAATATAATTTTTATTTGGTTGGAATACTTCTCAAGCAAGTTCTTAAGAAAGAGCATATGGGTATTTATCTTCCTTGCCCATTGTACAGCTAAGGAAATATCTGTCTTTTGCTTTCATATATTGTGATAAGTTGGATCAATGCAGGAATCTTGATTTGTGGTCCTCTTCTTTCAAATGTCTGTAAATGTTGTTTTATTATATTTGGTCAAGTGTTGCAGATGAGAAATCTGAACATGGCCTGCTTACCTTTTCTGTTTAGGCAACTACATCTCTGAAAGTCTGTAGGGTTCCTCTTTTTCCTTGGGTTTAGATGTTTCACTAATATATAGTCAGGTTTATTCTTTGCCCTGAATTCTGCCTGCCACTTAATGACCTTTTCAATCTGAATCCTTTTTTGTTTGTTTGTTTGAGGTACTGGGGCAGGAGATTGAACCCAGGACTTCATATGTGGAAATCCAGGGCTCAATCACTGAACCACATCAGCAACCCTGAGTTGGTTTTTTCATTTGTTCGCTTGTTATTTATTTTTTTGTTTTTAGGAGGCACCAGAAACTGAACCCAGGACCTCCCTGTGGGAAGCAGGTGCTCAACCACTTGAGCCACATCTGCTCCCCACTTTAAAAACCTTTTTAGTTTCAAAAAGTTTTTCCTTTTCTTCTTCCAAAATTTATTTATATATGTATTTACCTATTATTAGAGAAGCTGTAGGTTTACAGAAAACTCAGGCAGAAAATAGTGTTCTCATATACCTAACCTCACACACAATATTTTCCCTAGTATTAACACTTCTCATTAGTATGGTAACTTTGTTACAACTGATAAAACAATATTGTTATAATTATACTGTTAACTATATTCCAGAGTTTGCATTAGGGTTCACTCTGTGTCGTACAATCCTATGGTTTTTAATTTTTTTTTATTCTAGTAACATATATGCACCCTAAAATTTCTCCTTTTAACCATATTCAAATATATAATTCAGTGGTATTCATTACATTCACAATTGTGCTACCATCACCACCATCATTCCTTTTTATAGTTGAATAATATTCCATTGTATGTATATATAGCGTTTTGTTTATCAATTAATCTGTTAATGGACACTTTGATTGCTTCCGTCTTTTGACAATTATGAATAATGCTGCTATGAACATTGGTGTACAAATACCTGTTCCAGTGACTGCTTTCAATTCTTTTGGGTATATACCTAGCAGTGTGATTGCCAGGTCACACAGTTAATTTAATACTTAACTTTCTGAGGAGGCACCAAACATTTTTCCACTGGCTGTGCCATTTTACATTTCCACCAACAATGAACTAGCGTTCCTATTGCTCCACATCTCCAACACTTGTTATTTTCTGTTTTGTTTTTTTAAAAGTAGTCATTGTAAAGGGTATGAATGGTATCTCATTGTGGTTGTTTTTTTTTTTAAGATTTATTTTATTTCTTTATTCCCCGCCCCCCCTTGTTTTTGTGCTCACTATCTTGCTCTCTGTGTCCATTCGCTGTGTGCTCCTGTGTCTGCTTGTCTTCTCTTCTTGTCGTCTTCTCTTTAGGAGGCACCAGGAACCTATCCTGGGACCTCCGATGTGGGAGAGAGGCCCTCAATCGCTTGAGCCACCTCAGCTCCCTTGTTTGTTGTGTCTCTCATTGTCTCTCTTCTCTGTCTTTTTTTGTTGCACTAGCTCTCCATGCAGGCCAGCTCGCTTTCACCAGGAGGCCCCAGGAAACGTACCTGGGACCTCCCATATGGCAGATGGGAGTGTAATCACTTAAGCAACATCCACTTCCCTCATTGTGGTTTTGACTTCCATTTCCTAATGGCTAATGATGTTGAACATCTTTTTCTGTGCTTATTGGACATTTGTTTATCTGTTCAAGTCTTTTAGTTTTATAGTTTTGCTTCTTCTATTTAGATCTTTTATCTATTTTGAGTTAATTTTTGTATATGGTATGAAATGGGATCCACCTTCATTGTTTTGCATATGTATATCCAGTTAACAGCACTATTTGTTGAGGGGACTATTCAATTAAGTGGGCTTGTTAACTGTGTCAACAATCAATTAGCCGTAAATGTGAGGATCTGCCTTTGAACTCTCAATGCTATTCCACTGATCTATATTTCTGTCCTTGTGCCAGTACCATGCTGTTTTTTCCTAAACAAATCAATTTTATTGGTACATATTAATAAAGTATACAATTCATCCAAAGTGTACAATCAATGGTATTTGGTATAATCACAGAGTTGTGCATTCAACACTTCAATCATTATTAGAGCATTTTTGTTATTTCAATAATAAAAATAATAATAAACAAATAAAAAAGAAAATTCTCACCTCTCAATCTCTCTCTGTTTCCCCTGCTATTCAAAGCTGCTATTTCTGGCTATTGTTGCTCATACCACACAATCTATCCCAAGTGTATTATCAATGGCTTTTAGTATAATCACAATGTTGTACATTCATCACCACAAAAAATTTTAGAAGCATTTTATTATTTCAAAAAGAAAGACTCCACACCCCTTAGCATGCCTTCCCTAACCCTACATAACCACTAATCTAATTTCATCTTCATAAATTGAATTATATTTACATTTTATATAAATAGAATCATACAATATGTTACACAATATATTTCATTCATGGTAGTGCAATCATACAGTGCTTGTCCTTTTGTGTCTGGCTTGTTTCATTCAACATAATGTCTTCCAGGTTCATCCATGTTGTCATAAACTTTATGACTTCATTTCTTCATAAATCTTCGTGATAGTCCATCATGTGACTATACTGTAGTCTCTTTATCCATTCATCGTTTGATGGACACATGGGATGTTTCCAACTTTTGGCAATCATGAATAACGCCGCTATGAACATGGTGTGCAGATGTCTGTTCGTGTCACTGCTCTCAGTTCTTCTGGGTATATACCCAGTAGTGGTATTTCAGGGTCACGTGGCAAATCTATATTCAACTTCTTTAGGAACTGCCAAACAGTCCTCCACAGTGGCTGTACCATTCTACATTCCCACCAACAGTGAATAAGTGTTCCTAGCTCTCCACATCCTCTCCAACACTTGTAGTTCTGTCTTTTTTTTTTTAAGATTTATTTTTATTTATTTATTCCCTGCCCCACCTCCTGTTGTTTGCGCTTACTGTCTGCTCTCTGTGGCCATTCTCTGTGTGCTCTCTGTGTCTGCTCATCTTCTCTTTAGGAGGCACCAAAACTGGGACCTCCCATGTGGAAGAGAGGTGTTCAATCGCTTGAGCCACTTCTGCTCCCTGCTTTTGCTGTGTCTCTCATTGTGTCTCCTCTTTATGTCTCCTTGTTCCATCATCTTGTTGAGTGGCCATTCTGGTAAGTGTGAAATGGTATCTCATTGTAGTTTTGATTTGCATTTCCTTAATCATTAGTGATGCTGAACATTTTTTCATGTGTTTTTTTGTTTGTTTGCTTGTTTATTTGTTTTTTCCCCATTTGTATTTCTTCTTTGGACAAATGTCTATTAAAGTCTTTTACCCATTTTTTTCTTTTTTCTTAGGTACTGGGGCTGGGGTTTGAACCCAGGATCGCATATGTGGGAAGCCAGCACTTAATCCCTGAGCCATCTCAACTCCCCTGAGCTGTTTTTTTTTTTTTTTTTTTTTTTCATTTGTTTGCTTGTTTTTTGTTGTTGTTTTTAGGAGGCACCGGGAACCAAACCTGGGACCTCCCATATGGGAAGCAGGTGCTCAACCACTTGAGCTACATCTGCTCCCTTCTGCCCATTTTTTAATTGGGTCATTTGTCTTTTTACTGTTGAGTTGTAACATCTCTATATGTCATGGATATTAAACCCTTATCTGATATGTGATTTCCAAATATTTTCTCCCATTGAGTTGGCTGCCTTTTCACCCTTTTTACAAAGGCCTGTGAGGTGCAAAAGTGTTTAATTTTGATGAGATCTCATTTATCTATTTTAAATTTGTTACACATGCTTTGAGTGTAAGGTCCAAGAAGCCACTACTGACCACGAGGTCTTTAAGATGTTTCCCTATGTTTTCTTCTAGTAGTTTTATGGTCCTGACTTTTATCTTTAGGTCTTTGATCCATTTTGAATTGATTCTTGTATAGGGAGTGAGATAGGAGTCCTCTTTCATTCTTTTGGTTATTAATTACCAGTTCTCCCAGCACCATTTGTTGAAGAGATGGTTTGGTCCCATTAACATGGACTTGGGAAGTTTGCCAAAAGCCAGTTGGCTGTAGAGGTGAAGGTTTATTTGTGGACTCTCAATTCTATTCCACTGATTGATGTGCCTATATTTATGCCAGTACCATGCAGTTTTGACCACTGTAGTTTTGTAATGTTTCAAAGTCAGGCAGTGAAATTGCTCCCATGTCGCTCTTCTTCTTTAAAATGCTTTTGTCTATTTGAGTGCATCTTCCCTTCCAAATGAATTTGGTCATTGTCCTTTCTATTTATTTAAAGTAGGCTGTTGGAATTTTGATTGGTATTGCATTGAATCTATAAATCAATTTGGGTAGGATTGACATATTCACGATATTTATTCTTTCAGTTCATGAACACAAAATGACTTTCCATTTATTTAGGACTTCATTGATTTCTTTTAGCATTGTTTTGTAGTTTTCTGCATATAGGTCCTGTACTTTTTTGGTTAGATTGATTCCTAAGTATTTGAATCATTTTGTTGCTATTGTAAATGGAATTTTCCCCTGCTTTCTTCCTCAGATTGTTCAACTCTAGTGTACAAAAACATTACTGGTTTTTGTGTGTTGATCTTGTATCCTGTCACTTTGCTGAACTCATTTATTAGCTGAAGTAGCTTTGTGGACATTTCAGAATCTTCTAAATATAGGATCATGTCATCCGCAAACAGTGAGAGTTTTACTCCTTCTTTTCCTAATTGGATGCCTTTTTTTTTTCCTTGTCTAATTGCTCTTGCTAGAACTTCTAGCGCAATATTGAATAACAGTGGTGACAGTGGGCATCCTTGTCTTGTTCCCAACCTTAGAGGGAAAGCTTTCAACCTTTCTCCATGGATTACAATGTTGGCTGTGGCTTTTTCGTATATGCCTTTTATCATATTGAGGAATTTTCTTTCTATTCCTATCTTTCAAAGTGTTTTTTATCAAGAAAGGATGCTGGATTTCGTCAAATGCCTTTTCTACATCGATTGAGATGATCATGTGGTTTTTTTCCTTCAATTTGTTAATGTGGTATATTGCATTGATTTTCTTATGTTGACCCAGCTTTGCATACCAGGAATAAATCCCAGTTGGTCATGATGGATAAGTCTTTTGATGTGCTGTTGGATTCTATTTTCCAAGTATTTTATGGAGAATTTTTGCATATATGTTCATTAGAGAGATTGGTCTGTAATTTTTTCTTGTAATGTCTCTATCTGGCTTTGGTATTAGGGTGATATTGGCTTCATAAAATGTGTTGGGTAGTTTTCCCTCCTCTTCAATTTTTTGGAAGAGTTTAAACGGGACTGGTGTTAATTCTTCTCGAAATCCTTGGTAGAATTCACCTGTGAAACCATCCATTCCTTGACTTTTCTTTGTTGGGAGATTTTTGAGACTGATTCAGTCTCCTTAAATGTGATTGGTTTGTTAGGTTCTTGTATTTCTTGTAGCATTGGTGTAGGCTGTTTGTGCATTTCTAGGAATGTGTCCTTTTCATCTAGGTTGTCTATTTTGGCATATAGGTTCTATTTGGTATATAGGTTCTCATAATATCCTCTTATGATTCTTTTTATTTCTATGGGGTCAGTTGTAACTTCCTCCTTTCATTTCTGATTATATTTATTTGCATCTTCTTTTTTTTCTTTGTTAGTCTAGCTAGGGGGTTGTCAATTTTATTGATCTTCTCAAAGAACCAGCTTTTGGTTTTGTTGATTTTCTCTATTTTTTTTTTTTTTTGTTGTTGTTGTTGTTGTTCTCAATTTCATTTATTTCTGCTCTAATCTTTATTATTTCTTTCCTTCTGCTTGCTTTGGGATTGGTTTGCTGTTCTTTTTCTAGTTTCCTCAGTTCAGTTATATCTTTGATTTTAGCTCTATCTTTTTTAATATAGGCTTTTAGGGTTATGTGTTAGTCAGTCAAAGGGGTGCTTATGCAAAGTATCAGAAATCTGTTGGTTTTATTTGGGGTAGAAGCTTACAGTTACAAGGCCCTAAAGGGTCTAACTCAAGGTACCATAAGAAGTACTTTCTCAGCAAATGTCTGTTGTCACGTGTTGAAGCAAGGTGGCTGCTGATATCTGCGAGGGTTCAGCCTTTCTCTTTCCTCTTAAGGCTCTGTAGGCCCAGCTTCTTCTGATCTCAGTTGTAGGCTTGAGGGCTCATTTCTTTCTGGGATCAGCTGCTCTGGTCGCTTCACAAGGTCAGCTGTAAACTATCAGGCAAATGGCTCATCTCTCTTCCCGGGGCTGCAGGATAAAAGCTGACAAGTTCTCTCCTCTTTCGTTATCTATGGAGCTCTCTCTAGTCCTCTGTGTATCTGTTTCTGTCTGTTCTCTTAATTGAGTGTCCATTTATATAGCCCACCAAGGGGGTGGGGACTCAACCTTGCACACCCTAATGACCTGCTCGAATCAAAGCCCTAGTCTTAACAAAATCAAGTAAACATAAAACCTTTGAATTTAATACAATCAAAGGGTATTACACCCAGAGGAATGGATCAGTTTACAACATAATCAACATCTCTTTTTGGAATTCATAAATAATATGAAACTGCCATAGGCTATAAATTTCCCTCTCAAGACTGCCTTCACTTTATCCCATAAGTTCCTCCTGCCTGGTTGTTGTTGTTTGTGATTGATGCCTGCTCCCAATGTCCATTCACATGTGTTTGTTCCATGTCTGCTTGTCTTTTCTTCTCATCTTTCTCTTTAGGAGGCACCAGGAACCCATCCCGTGAACTCAGATGTGGGAGAAAGGAACTCAATCGCTTGTGCCACCTCATCTCCCTGGTCTGCTGTGTCTCTGCCTCTCCTCTGCATCTCCCTTTGTTGCATCATCTTGTTGCACCAGCTCTCCAAGGCATGAGCCACCAGCTCTCTGCGGTGCATATCCCATAAGTTTTGATAAGTTGTGTTCTCATTTTCATTTGTCTCAGTATATTTACTGATTTCACTTACAATTTCTTCTGGGAGGCGGATGTGGCTCAACTGGTTGGGCGTCCGCCTCCCATACGGAAGGACCTGGGTTCGATCCCCGGGACCTCCTGGTAAATTAAAAAAAAAAAAAAAAAAAAAAAATTTCTTCTTTGACCCACTGATTATTTAGGAGTATATTGTTTAGCCTCCACACATTTGCGAATTTACCTCCTTCCTGTCTATTATTGATTTCCAGTTTCATTCCATTATGATCTAACAAGGTGCTTTGTATAATTTCAGTCTTTTTATATTTACCAAGAGCTGCATTGTGACCTAACATGTCATCTATCTTGGAGAAAGATCTATGGGCACTTGAGAAGAATGTATAACCCACTGAGTTTGGATGCAATGTTCTGTGTATGTCTGTTAGGTCTAACTCAATTATGATATTGTTCAAGTTCTCAGTTTCCTTGTTGATCTTCTGTCTGGTTGTTCTAATGATGTAAGTGGTGTGTTGAAGTCTCCAAGGATTATTGTAGAGATGTCTATTTCTCTCTTCAGTTTTGCCAGAGTTTGCCTCATGTATTTTGGGGCACCCTAGTGAGGTACATAGATATTTACAACTGTTATATCTTCCTGGTGGATTGTCTTTTTTTTATTAATATAGAACGACCTTCTGTATCTCTTATAACTTTCTTGTATTTAAAGCGTGTCTTGTCCTATATTAGTATAGCTACCTCTGCTGTTTTTTGGTTACTCTTTGCAGGAGTATCTTTTTCCAATCTTTTACTTTCAGCTGGTTTGTATCCCTGGGTCTAAGGTGAGTCTCTTGTAAGCAGTACATGGATGGCTCATGTTTTTTAATCCATTCTGTCAGCCTATATCTTTTTTTTTAAGATTTATTTTATTTATTTATTTCTCCCCACCCCCTTGTTGTTTTTCACTTGCTGTGTCTGTTGGTCTTCCTTGTTTCTTTAAGAGGCACTGGGAGCTGAACCCAGGATCTCTGATGTGGGAGGAGGTGCCTAATCGCTTGAGCCACCTCCGCTCCCTGCTTTGTTGTGTCTCTCATTAAATTTTTCCTCCCCGGGTCTCTTGTTGCGTCATTTTGTTGTATCAGCTTGCTGCACCTGCCCATCGCATTAGCTTGCTGTCTTCTTTAGGAGGTACCGAGAACCTCTGCTCCCTGCTTTGTTGTGTCTCTCATTATGTTTTTTTCTTCTTGTTTCTCTTTTTGTGTCAGCTTGCCACACCTGCCCATCGGGCCAGCTCACCCTCTTCTCTAGGAGGCACTGGGATCCAAACTAGCGACCTTCCATGTGGTAGGCAGGAGCCCAGTCACTCAAGCCACATCTGCTTCCCAGCCTATATTTTTTGATTGGGGAGTTTCCATTCACATTCAATGATATTACTGTAAATGCATTATTTACTTCCACCATTTTATTCTTTCTTTTTAATAGGTCATATCTTATTTTCGTCTGTCTTTTTATTTTTTGGGTTATCCTTTCTGCTATTCTTGTCTTCTATACTCTCCTCCAAGCCTCACTCTCCCTTTTCTTTCAGGTTCTAAGCTTTCCTTTAATATTTCCTGCAAAGTGCATTCTATTTTATGAACTCTTAGTTTTTGTTTGTTTGTGACTCTTTTATATTCACTTTCATATTTGAAGGTGAATTTTGCTGGATAAAGAATTCTCAGCTGGCAGTGTTTCTCTTTCAGTATCCTAATTGTATCATACTGCTGTCTTCTCACCTCCTTAGTTTCTGATGAGAAATCTACACTAAGTCTTACTGGGCATCCCTTGTATGTGATGGTTTGCTTCTCCCTTGCTGCTCTCAGAATTTTCTCTTTATCTGTGACATCTGACATTCTGAGTAGTATATGTCTTGGAGTAGGTCTGTTCAGATTTATTCTGATTGGAGTAAGCTACGCTTCTTGGATATATAAGTTCATTTCTTTCATGAGAGTTGGGAAATTTTCAGCTATTATTTCCTCAAATATCTTTCTGCCCCTTTTCCCTTCTCTTATCCTTCTGGAACTCCCATGACATGTATGTTGTTGTGTTTCATGTAATCATTCAATTCCCTGAGCCCCTGCTCTATTTTTTCCATTATTTTCTCTCTTTGTTCTTTTCTCTCTTCAATTTCAGCCATTCTGTACCTGGTATCACTTATTCTTTCTTCTACCATTTTGAGTCTGCTGTTGTATGCCTCTAACATGTTTTTTTTAAACAATATACTTTATTTATTTATTTATTTTGGCCCCCCCCCCCCCCCGCTGCTTGTGCTTGCTGTGTCCATTTGCTGTGCATTTTTCTGTGTCTGCTTGTCTCCCTTTGTTGGGTCATCCTGCTGCGCCAGCTCACTGCACTGCGCGGGCTGGCTTGCCTTCACCAGGAGGCCCCAGGAATCGAACCCAGGGCCTCCCATATGGTAAACGGGAGCCCTATTGATTGAGCCACATCCGCTTCCCTCTAACATGTTTTTTATTTCACCTATCATGTCTTTTGTTCCCATGATCTCTGTTACATTTCTGTTCAGGTTTTCAAGTTCTTCTTTGTGCTTGCTCAATGTCTTTTTTTTTTAGAGATTTATTTTATTTATTTCTCCCCACCCCTTCATTGTTTGCACTTGCTGTGTCTTTTTGTCTTCCAGGTTTCTTTAGGAGGCACTGGGAACCAAACCCAGGACTTCCGATATGGTAGGGAAACACCTGTTCACTTGGGCCACCTCCATTCTCTGCTTTGTTGTGTCTCTCATTGTGTTTTTCTTCTTGTGTCTCTTGTCATGGTCATCTTGTTGCATCATCTTGCCATGCCTGTCCATTGCACTAGCTCGCTGTCTTGCTCGTCCTGTTTTAGGAGCCACCAGGAACTTCTACTCCCTGCTTTGTTGTGTCTCTCATTATGTTTTTCTTCTTGTGTCTCTTGTTGCATCAGCTTGCTGCACCTGCCCATCACACCAGGTCACTGTCTTCTTTAGGAGGTACCAGCAACCAAACCAGGGACCTCCCATGTGGTAGGTGGGAGCTCGGTTGCTTGAACCACATCTGCTTCCCTCAATGTCTTCTTGATGTCTTTTATCTCTTTAGCCATATTGTCTTTCAACTCATTGATTTGATTTTGGAAATTTGTGTGTATCTCATTAATTAGTTGTCTCAAATCCTGAGTCTCTTCTAGGGGTCTTTGATATATTCCCTTTCTTGGGCCATGTCCTCTATTTTCCTAGTATGGCTCATAATTTTTTGCTGATGTCTCGACATCTGATTAGATGCTCAATTTCTCTCTTTCATAGGGATTTAGTGGCAGGAGGTTGTGTTGCTGCTGTTCTTTGATTCTTGGTTCAACCTGGGTCTTTAGGATTACCCATTGGTTGCTCAAAACTGGGCCATGGACCTGGTAATGGGTTGCAGACCCACTTCCTAGGGCCTTGGGGTGGGGGAATGCTATAAGGTTGGGAAAAGCCTCTTTTACTTATTTACTTTCTTTTTTTTTTTTAAGATTTATTTATTTATTTATCCCCCTCTACCTCATTGTTTGTGCTCGCTATCTGCTCTCTGTGTCCATTCACTGTGTGCTCTCTGTGTCTGCTCATCTTCTCTCCCTCTCTCTCTCTTTTTTTTTTTTTTTTTTTTTAGTGTGGTACATTTATTGCAATTGATGAACACATTTTGGAGCATTGCCACTAAGCATGGATTATAGTTTACATTGTAGTTTACACTCTCTCCCATACAATTCTGTAGGTTATGGCAAGATATGTAATGGCCTGTATCTGTCATTGCAATGTCATTCAGGACAATTCCCAAGTCCCAAAAATGCCCCCATATTACACCTCTTTTCCCTCTCACTAACCTCAGAACCTCCAGTAGCCACTGCCTCCATATCAATGATATAAGTTCTACTATTGCTATAATCACAATAAGGCTATAGTAGAATACCAGGAAGTCTACTCTAGTCCACAGTTCATTCCCCAATCTTGAGGATTCTGGGATGGTGATGCCCACTCCACCTCTAATTGAGAGGGGACTTCAGTCCCATACGGCCATCATCTTCTCTTTAGGAGGCACTGGGAACTGAACCTGGGACCTCCCTTGTGGGAGAGAGGCACTCAATTGCTTGAGCCACCTCAGCTCCCTTCTTTGTTGCATCTCATTATCTTTCCTCTATGTGTCTCCTTGTTACGTCATCTTGTTGCATCATCTCACCATGCCTACCCGTCACACCAGCTCACTGTCTTGCTTGTCTTTTCCAGGAGGCACCGGGAACCGAACCAGGACCTCTCATATGGTAGGCAGGAGCTCAATGGCTTAAGCCACACCTGCTTCCCTTATTTACTTTTAATTTCCTCGGGTGCACTTCATTGGTCTGCCAGCAGATGGTGCACTTTGGCAGCTCTGTCAGTTCAATGCCTGGTCAGAGTGTTTGCTGCAAAGGGGACTAGATTGATGTGATATAGGTTCCTGCTTGTAGGCTAAGAGCCTTTTTTTTTTTTTTTTTTTTCACCGTGAGGTACCGGGGATCGAACCCCGGTCTCTCCATATGGTAGACAGACGCCGAACCTCTTGAGCCACATCCGTTTCCCGGCTAAGAGCCTTTTAATTCAAACTTTCTCAAAGACAATTCTCCAACCTTTGCTGGTTGCCTCTTCCTTATTCCTGGGTAGGAAATAATTCCACTCCCTTCTGCATCCTCAACAATCACCTGGTTAGTAGAGAGAGAGATTGAGAAGATTAGATCTCCTTACTCCCATGCCAGCTCCCAGGGCAAAAAATGGTGTAGCCCCACTGTGATGGTTAAGCTAATGTGTCAACTCGGCCAGGTAATTGTGTCCAGGTGTTTGGTCCAGCAAGCACTGGGCTAATTGTAATACAACAGCATTTATGGACTTCGATCACCAGTGAGTTTACTGCATGGATGGCTGATTACATCTGCATCAATCAGGGAGATTGCATCAGCAATGGGTGACGCTTTTATCCAATCAGTTGAATGCCTTAAAAGGGGAAGTGATTTCAACATTCAGAGAGAATTTCCCAGCTTGTCTTTGGACAGCCAACTTCTCCCAGAAACTCATCAAGGACCTTTCATTGGACTTTCATCGGAGCCCCTGGCTTGCAGCCTGCCTACGGAACCTGGACTTGTGCATTCCCATGGTCACATGAAAGACTCTTATAAAATCTCATATTATTGTCAGATATCTCCTGTTGATTCTGTTTCCTGAGAGAACCCTGACTAATACAGCTTGGTACCGGCAGTGGTTCTTGAGGAACAGAGTCTTAAACATGGGATGTCTAAGGTGGTTCTGGAGTTTTGTAATTGGCTCTCTACTCTAATTGGACTCAAGGGTACTAATGACTCCTTTTCCAATAATGAAGAGGCCAGTAACAGTCCATGGTGTGAGCTGGCAATAGAGATATGCAAAATAGCATCACTGGATTCCCCTATTTCTACACTTATAAGAAGCAAGGATCTGGGTGAGAGTGTTTTCAACACCTTAACAGAATTTTGTGGAGTCAAAAAGTATAATGATGTTGGCTGGCTCCTCTGAGATGATCTGGATATAGTTACAAAAGAAAGAGATGAGCTAAAGTCTTCAAATTTGAAACTTAAATGCCACATGAATGATATGAAAGTTTCTATGTGGGGAAGCGGCTGTGGCTCAATCAGTAGGGCTCCCGTTTACCATATGGGAGGCCCCGGGTTCGGTTCCCAGGGCCTCCTGGTGAGGGCAGGCCCGCCCGCACGGCGTGGTTGGCTGACCCAGCGAGCACAAGCAGCAAGGGGGTGATAAATGAATAAATAAATAAAATCTTTAAAAAAAAAAAAAAAGAAAGTTTCTATGTGTACCTTGAAATAAAATCTTGTCTCCTGTAGCCATAGACTTGAGATATCTGAGAATCAAACCCAGACTTTCATTGTATGAGTAGCAGAATTACAGAGGAAACTAAAATCTCAACCTCGCAGGGTTTCTGCAATTAAAGTGAAGGCATTGCTTAGAAAGGAGTGGAACCCCGAGGATTTGGATGGAGACATATGGGATGATGATAATATTGGTGGGGACATTGGAACCCTAAATTCTGCTGAGACTTTACCAGATAAACCTGTGATGGCCTGCCTTGTGGAGACCAAACCTTGTCAACCTTGTTGACAAGCCTCCAGCCTCCCCCAGGGAGTCTGGACCTCCTCCCAGCCCTGAGGCAGGTACCAGCCTAACTCCAGCATGCACTGCCCAACTTCCAGTCTGCCCTGAGGAACCTGCCTTCCAGCCCAGCCTGAAGAGAACAATCCTGTCTCACCATAAGAAAATGCAAAGGAATGCCCTGAGGTCAGTAGCCTGCAAGACATCTCTAATCCTTCTCCTTACTCATACCCACCACCCCTCTTGTCTTCAAGATCTATTACTAGACTAAAATCACAACAAGCCCCCAAAGGTGAAATACATGCGACCCATGAGGAAGTACGCTATGCTCTGAAAGAACTGCATGAGTTTTCCAACTTATATAGACAGAAATCAAGGGAATATGTGTGGGAATGGATACTAAGGGTATGGGATAATGGTAGAGAGAATATAAAGTTGGATTAGGCTGAATTTATTGATATGAGCCCACTAAGCAGAAATTCTGGATTCAATTCTGTAGCTCGAGGGGTTAGAAAGGGCTCTAACAGTTTGGGTGGCTGACTGAAGCATGTACCAAACGATGGCCTAGCATGTCTGATGTTGAGATGCCGGATTTGCCCTGGTATACAGTAGAGGAGGGAATTCAAAGGCTTAGAGAGATTGGAATGCTAGAATGGATTTACCATTTGAGATCTGCCCACCCACCCCAGGAATGTCCAGAGGACACACCTTTAACCAGAATTGTGAGGAATAAATTTTTAAGACTAACTCCATCTTCTCTGAAGAGCTCTGTGGTTGCTCTTCTCCGCAGTCCAGATGTTACTGTAGAGCGGGCTGTAATGGAATTGGAATCCTTAAACCTTATGGAGATGATCGGATCGGTCAGGTAAAAGTCAAGTATCAGCAGTTAATCGCCAAAGGCAAGGTGGGCATGGCTACTGCAATGAAAGACACATTCAAAACAGCACACAGAGTAATCTGAGTCTCATGGAGTTATGGCATTGGCTAATAGATCATGGGGTACCTAGAAGTGAAATACATGGGCAGTCTACTAAATTTCTTCTGGATCTGTATAAGCAGAAGAGTTCTAGGTCGAGTGAACAAAACCCTAACTCAAATTACAGACGCAGAGAATCACGGCCCCTTAATCAATTTCCAGACTTGAGACAGTTTTCAGACCCAGAGCCCCTTGAATGAGGAGAAGGCCAGGTCCCCTTGGGGAAGGATCCTGTTAAACTGCCAAAAGTTTATACTGTTAATCTTCCTCCCACATTTCCCCAGGGAGACCTACAGCCTTTTGCCAGAGTGTGCATTAGGGAAAAGGACATGATCAGACATTTTGGGGATTATTAGACACTGGCTCAGAAGTCACATTAATTCCAGGAGACCCAAAACGTCACTGTGGTCCACCAGTCAGAGTAGGGGCTTATGGAGGTCAGATGATTGATGGAATTTTGGCTCAGGTCCATCTCATAGTGGGTCCAGTGGATCCCCGGATCCATTCTATGGTTATTTCCCCAGTTCCAGAATACATAATTAGAATAGACATACTCAGTAACTGGCAGAATCCCCACAGTGGATCCCTGACTTGTGGAGTGAGGGCTATTGTGGCTGGAAAGGCTAAGTGAAAGCCTCTAGAACTGTCCCTGCCTCTCAAAATAGTAATCAAAGGCAATACTGGATTCCTGGAGGGATTACAAAGATTAGTGCCACCATCAAGGATTTGAAGGATGCAGGGATGGTGATTCCCACCACATCCCCATTCAACTCTCCTATTTGGCCTGTGCAGAAAACAGATGGATCTCAGAGGATAACAGTAGATTATCATAAACTTAACCAGGTAGTGACTCTGATTGCTGCTGCTGTCCCAGATGTGGTATCATTGATTGAGCAAATCAACACTTCCCCTGGTACCTGGTATGCAGCTGTTGATCTGGCAAATGCTTTTTTCTCAATTGCCATTAGTAAGGACCGCCAGAAACAGCTTGCTTTCAGCTGGCAAGGCTAGCAGTATACCTTCACTGTCCTGCCTCAGGGGTATATTAACTCTCCAGCCCTATGTCATAATATTGTCCACAGGGACCTTGATCATCTCTCCCTCCCACGAGACATCACACTGGTCCGTTATATTGATGATATCATGTTGATAGGACCTACTGAGCAAGAAGTAGCAAAGACTCTAGATTTATTGGTAAAACATTTGCGTGAGAGAGGATGGGAGATAAATCCAACAAAAATACAGGGTCCTTCCACCTCAATGCAATTTCTAGGTGTCCAGTGGTGTGGGGCCTGTTGAGATATCCCTTCTAAAGTAAAGGATAAGCTGTTGCACCCAGCCCCTCCTATGACCTAAAAAGAGGCACAATGCTTAGTTGGCCTCTTTGGATTTTGGAGACAATACATTCCTCATTTGGGTGTGCTACTCCGGCCCATTTACTCAGTGACCACAAAAGCTGCTAGTTTTGATTAGGGACCGGAACAAGAGGAGGCCCTGCAACAGGTCCAGGCTGCTGTGCAAGCTGCACTACCACTTGGACCATATGATCCAGCAGATCCAATGGTGCTGGAAGTTTCAGTGGCAAATAGAAATGCTGTCTGGAGCCTTTGGCAGGCCCCTATAGGGGAATCACAACGCAGACCCTTAGGATTTTGGAGCAAAGCCTTGCCATCTTCTGCAGATAACTACTCCCCTTTTGAGAAGCAGCTTTTGGCTTGCTACTGGGCCTTAGTAGAGACTGAATGCTTAACCATGGGCCATCAAGTTACCATGAGACCTGAGTTGCCTATCATGAGCTGGGTATTGTCTGACCCACCAAACCATAAAGTTGGGTGTGCACAGCAGCACTCCATAATAAAGTGGAAGTGGTATATACGAGATAGGGCTCAAGCAGGTCCTGAAGGCATAAGTAAGTTACATGAGGAAGTGGCCCAAATGCCCATGGTCACCACCCCTGCCATGGTACCTTCTCTTTCCCAGCCCACAGCTTTGAACTCTTGGGGAGTCCCTTACAATCAATTGACTGAAGATGAGAAAACTCGGGCCTGGTTTACAGATGGTTCTGGATGATATGCAGGTACCACCCAAAAGTGGACAGCTGTGGCACTGCAGCCCTTTTCTGGGACATCCTTGAAGGATAGTGGTGAGGGCAAGTCCTCCCAGTGGGCAGAACTTTGTGCAGTGCAACTAGTTGTTCATTTTGCTTGGAAGAAGAAATGGCCAGAGGTGCATTTGTACACTGATTCCTGGGCTGTTGCCAATGGTTTGGCTGGATGATCAGGGAATTGGAAGGAAAATGATTGGAAAATTGGTGACAAGGAGGTCTGGGGAAGAGGTATGTGGATAGACATTTCTGAGTGGGCAAAAAACATGAACATATTTGTGTCCCACGTGCTCACCAGAGGGTGACTTCAGCAGAGGAAGAGTTTAATAATCAAGTGGATAAGATGACGCACTCTGTGGCTAATGCTTAGTCTCTTTCCCCAGCCACTCCTGTCATTGCCCAATGGGCTCATGAACAAAGTGGCCATGGAAGTAGGGATGAAAGTTATGCATAGGCTCAGCAACATGGACTTCCCCTCACCAAGGCTGACATGGCTAAAGTCACTGGTGACTACCATCCGTGGACTTACCAAATGTCTTATCTACCACCACGGCATTCCACACAGCATTGCTTCTGATAAAGGAACCCATTTCACAGCAAATGATGTGCAGGAATGGGCACATGCCCATGGAATTCACTGGTCTTACCATGTTCCCCATCACTCTGAAGTAGCTGGATTAATAGAATGGTGGAATGGCCTTTTGAAGTCTCAATTACGGTGCCAACTAGGTGGCAATACCCTGCAGGGCTGGGCAATGTTCTCCAGGAGGCTGTGTATGCTCTAAATCAGCATCTTCTCTATGGTGCTGTTTCTCCCATAACCAGGATTCATGGGTCCAGGAATCAAGGGGTGGAAATGGGAGTGGCACCACTCACTATTACCCCTAGTGACCCACTAGGAAAATTTTTGCTTCCTGACCCTGCAACCCTAAGCTCTGCTGGTCTACAGGTTTTAGTCCCAAAAGGAGGAGTGCTGCCACCAGGGAACACCACAATGATTCCATTGAACTAGAAGTTAAGACTGCCACCTGGCCACTTTGGACTCCTCTTACCTGTGAATCAACAAGCAAAGAAGGGAATTACTGTACTGGCTGGGGTGATTGATCCTGACTATCAAGGGGAAATAGGACTACATCTACATAATGGGGGTAAAGAAGAGTTTGTCTGGAATGCAGGGGATCCTCTGGGGTGTCTCCTAGTCCTGCCATGCCCTGTGATTAAAGTCAATGGGAAATTGCAACAAACCAATCCAAGCAGGACTAACAATGGCCCAGAATCTTCAAGAATGAAAGTTTGGGTCACCCCACCAGGCAAAGAACCACGGCCAGCTGAAGTGCTTGCTGAAGGTAATGGGAACATGGAATGGGTAGTAGAAGAAGGTAGTGATAAATATGAACTTCGACCACGTGACCAGTTACAGAAACGAGGACTGTAATAGTCATGAACCCTTCTTCCTTGTTTTGTTATGAGTATGATTGTATATGTACACAAAACGAATTTCTTTGTTTTCTTCCCCAACCTTTTCCCTTATCATATGAAAAGTTGTATTAATTTCCCATTATAATATTTAAGGAGGTCAAGTTTAAGAGTGAATATTACCCAAGGACTTGCATCCTATTCTGTGGGGAATTAATGCATTTCTGGTTGTAGGCAGGGGAGTTGAACATTGTTAGACGGAAATATGCATGTGTGCTTGTCTGTTATTGTTTTTACTTAGAGACTAAGTATGGTTTAGGGTAATGTGTATGGTTGCTGAGTTGACAAGGACTGTGATGGTTAGGCTAATGTGTCAACTCGGCCAGGTAATTGTGTCCAGGTGTTTGTTCCAGCAAGCACTGGGCTAATTATAATACAACAACATTTATGGACTTCGGTCACCAGTGAGTTTACTGCGTGGATGGCTGATTACATCTGCATCAATCAGGGAGATTGCATCAGCAATGAGTGACGCTTTTATCCAATCAGTTGAATGCCTTAAAAGGGGAAGTGATTTCAACATTCAGAGAGAATTTCCCAGCTTGTCTTTGGACCGCCAACTTCTCTCAGAAACTCATCAACGACCTTTCATCGGGCTTTCATCAGAGCCACTGGTTTGCAGCCTGCCTGCGGAACCTGGACTTGTGCATCCCCACAGTCGTGTGAGAGTCTCTTATAAAATCTCAGATTATTGACAGATATCTCCTGTTGATTCTGTTTCCCGAGAGAACACTGACTAATACACCCACCCTGCCTGGAAGGGCTAGTGGGACACAGCAGACCAAATTTATAGGTCAAAAGCTGAGTCAGCCTTAAGCTGTGTCCCTCTCTCTCCCCTTTCTTGGGGAGATGTGTCCTCAACAATCAGTCCCAGTTAGTAGAGATGGAGATTGAGAAAGTCGGATCTCTTTAGTCCCAGATTTCTTTAGTCCCAAACTGGCTCCCAGGGCAAACTATGGCATGGCCCCACCCAGCCTGGAAAGGCTCATGGGAACAGCAGACCAAATTTGTGGGTCAAAAGCTGAGTCACCCTTAGGTTGTGTCCCTCTCTCTCCCCTTTCCTGGGCAAGTGGATCCCTGGGGCTCCTTTTGTATATAGCTGCTGGCCCAGAGGCCTGAGTATTCAAAAGTGTCTTTAGTGTGGAGGAGGGTGCCAGCAGTAGCAGTTGCCATTTTTAACTCACAGTTTTGCCATCGCATTTCTTTTTCTTTGTCATTCTCTCTTCTGGGCAATGTCCAGCCTTCCCTTGGTGTCCTAAATCCTAAAAGACTTTTTTTCAGGACATTTCTGCCTGTCCTATAGATATTTTTCTGGGAGAGAAGAAAGTCTCTTGTCTTTCTAGTCCACCATCTTCAGAGAAGTCTCACCATGCTGTTTTGATTACTATAATTTTGTAATAAGTTTTTAAATTGGGGAATATGAGCCCTCAGGCTTTATTCTTCTTTTTTAAGATGATTTGGCAATTTGGGACACCTTGAACTTCCATATAAATTTGATAATTGGGGAAGTGGATGTGGCTCAATCAATAGGGCTCCCTTTTACCATATGGAAGGCCCCGGGTTCGATTCCCGGGGCCTCCTGGTGAGGGCGGGCCGGCCCCCGAGGCGCGGTAAACTGACGCAGTGAGACGACCTGGCAGGGGGTGACGGGCAGACACAGAAAAACGCACAGCAAATGGACACAGCGAGCACAAGCAGCAAGGGGGAATAAATAAGTAAGTAAATAAATAAATAAATTTGAATAATTGGCTTTTCCATTTCTACAAAGAAAGCTCTTTGTTGATAGGGATGCATTGAACTTGTAAATTGCTTTGGGTAGACTTAACATCTTAAGAATATTTAATTTTTCAACCCATGAACATGGACTTTCCTCCCATTTATTTACATGTTCTTTGATATATTTTAGCATGTTTTATAGTTTTCCATGTACAAGTCCTTTAAATTCTTGGTTAAATTTATTCCTAGATATTTGATTCTTTTAAATGCTATTGTAAATGGATTTTTTTCTTGATTTTTTTCTTCAGATTGCTCATTACTAGTGTGTTGAAACACTAGTGATTTTTGCATGTTGATTTTGTACCCTGCCACTTTGCTGAATTCATTTATTTGAGCTAGTAGCTTTGTTGTGGATTTTTCAGGATTTTCCATATTTAGGATCATGTCACCTGCAAATAGTGAAAGTTTTATTTCTTTCTTTCCAATTTGTATGCCTTTCATTTCTTTTTCTTGCCTATTTGCTCTGGCTAGTACATCCATTACAATGTTGAATAACAGTGGTTATTCAAGTGGGCGTCCTTCTCTTATTCCTGATCTTAGAGGGAAAGCGTCCAATCTTTCACCATTGTGTATATGCCCTTTTTCATGTTGAGGAAGTTTCTTTCTAGTCCTGGTTTTCAAAGTGTTTTTATCAAGGAAGAATGATGGATTTTTTCAGATTCCTTTTCTGTGTCAGTTTAGATGCTCATGTGGTTTTTGTCCTTTGTTCTATTAATGTGGTGAACTACATTAATTCATTTTCTTCTGTCAAACCATCCTTGCATACCTGGGATAAATCCCACTTAATCATGGTATATAATTCTTTTAATGTGCTGTAGAATTGGGTTTGCTAGTTGTACTAGTCAGGGTTCTCTAGCAAAACAGAATTGACAAGCAATATCTGTACATATTATGATATTTTAATAAGAATTGTCCCACGTGTCTGTGGGGAAGTGCAAGCCCCAATTGCATCAGGCAGGCCACTAGCTGGAAACTAAGATGAAGTTTTTCAATGAATTCCCCAGGAGAAGCTGGCTGGCTAAAGTGGAGATGGAAATTCTCTCTTCGGACTGCTGAAATCTTCACTTCTCCTTTAAAAGCCTTCAACTGATTGAATGAGTCTTCTCACATGGTGAAGGCAATCTCTTCTGTTGAATATAAATGTAATCAGTCATAGATGCAATCAACCTACTGATGATTTAAATCCGTGAAATGTCCTCATAGTAACAATCAGACCAGTGCTTGTTTGACCAAACAATTGGACACCATCACCTGGCCAAGTTGACACATGAACTTAACCAGTACAATCTAAGCCTTCTCAACTTGGAAGCCATACAGATCTCCTAAACCATACTTAATCTCTACATAAAACAATGACGGTCTTATTTTTCCTAACAATACTCAACTGTCCTGTGCACAACTGGACACACACTAACTCTTCCCAGAATACAGTGCAAGTCTTTGGGTAGTATAAACTCTTAAACTTGATATCATCTAACTTAAATACTACAACATGAAGCTAATACAACTTATGTCATATGATAAGAGGTGAGATAGGGAAGAAAACAAAGATATTTGCTTTATGTATGTATGCAAACATATAACAAAATGAGGACCAAATATTTGTAACCATTACAGTTCTCATTTTTGTAACTGGTCACAAATACCTTCATGTTTTTTGCCCACTCAGAGAAGTGTCATTGGAAACTGGAAGAAAGGTGATCCTTGTTTTAAATTGGCAAAATTGAGTTTTGATGTCAGATGGAAGAGAGAATTTGAGAGTGATGGGCTTGGAAATTTACCTAAGAAGATGTCCAAGCTAAGTGTGGAAAGCACAGCCTGGTTTCTCCTTGCAGCTTATACTAAAATGCAAGAGGAAAGGGATACGCTGAGAACCAAATTCCTGGACACAAAGAAACCAGAAACTGATGGTTTGGAAAATTCTGAGCTTCTGGAAAGTGACTCCCCAGAAAATAGTGCTCTATGTGAGGGTTTAACTGAACAAGGAACCACTCAGCCCTTTCAGTGCAAATTGGACATGCAGTTATCCAGGAAGGAATTGTGGAAAGTTCTTTCATCTGATGGAAGATGAAAATGACAAGTTTTTTGCAAGATTTGTATGAATGGAACTACTGCCAGTCTGGACTAAAAGGGACAGAAAAGGGACAGATTGAAGGAAAAAAACACTCCAAGAGCAGAACATGGAAGTTGAGGTCTTGACTGAAAACATTTTCTCAGGCCAAGAGAGAAGGCCCACCCATGTGTGTGAAAGGGTGATTATGCCCCAGAGCTTGGAGAGAGCAAGCCTTCTGCCCCATTGTTCAGGAAGAGTGCTACCACTCCACTGTCCTCAGAGGTTGGAGCCTATTCCCTGGGGATTGTGGAGAGTCTGGTGGTCTCCCCAGTTTTCTCAGAGGGTGGAGCCTTCACCCAGTATTTGGGGTGAGCATGACCACTGTGCAAGCACCTGGAAAAGGTGGGGCTGCTGCTCCATCAGGCCAGGAGGACAAAACATCATTCTGTAGATGACTCTCAGACCCTGAAATATAATGGAGTATGCCCTACAGGGTTTTGGAATTGTTTGGGACCTGTGACCCCTTGTGTTTCTTCTAATTTATTCCTATGGGAATAGGAATGTTTATCCTATGCAAGTCCCTCCTTTGTATATTGAAAGCAGATTACTTGTTCTCTAGGTTTCACAGATCCATAAATGGAGGGGAATTGTACCCCAGGACAGACCAAACCTATAACTGATTTTGATGATACTTTGTACTTAGAAGAGTTATTCAAATGACTTAAGGCTTTTGGTATATTGTGATGGAACGAATGTATTCTGCATGTAGAAGAAACATGTCTTTTTGGTGTCCAGAGGGTGGAGTTTGGTGGTTTGAAGCTGTATATACCCCAGAAAAACATGTTCTTAAATCTAATCCATTCCTGTGGGTGTGAACCCATTGTAAGTAGGATCTTTTGATGAGGCCACTTCAGTTAAAGTGTGACTTCCCTCATTCAGGATAGAACTTAATCCTATTATTGGAGTACTTTCTAAAAGAATGAATACAGAGAGAGAGAGTGAAAGACAGAGAGAGAAAGAAAGAGAAACCATAGAAACAAGAAGCTGAAATCAATGAAACCCAGAAGAGAAGGGATAGACCAGCAGATGCTGCCGTGTCCCTTGCTATATGGCAGAGGAGCCAAGGATTGCTGGCAGCCAGTCTTCAGGAAGAAAGCATTACCTTAATGATGAATTAATTTGGACATTTCCCCAGATTCTACCTAAGCAAATAAATTTCCATTGCTTAAGCGGAACCATTTCATGTATCTGCTTTAAGCAGCCTAGGAAACTAAAACACTAGTATTTTGTTGAGGATTTTTGCATCTGTAGTCATAAGAGCTATAGGTCTACAATTTCATTTTCTTGTAGTATCTTTATCTAGCTTTCGTATTAGGGTGATGTTAGTCTTATAGAATGAGTTAGTGTATGCCCTCCTCTTCATTTCTTTTGGAAAAATTGAGCAGGATCGGTATTTCTTCTTGGAATGTTTGGTAAAATTTACCTGTGAAGCCATCTGGCCCTGAGCTTTTCTTTGTTGCAATGTTTTGTTTTTTTTAATTACAGAATCAATTTCTTTGCTTGTTATTGTTCTGTTGAGATATTCTATGTCTTCTTAAGCCAGTGAAGGTAGTTTGTGTGTTTCTAGGAATTTGTCCATTTCATCTAGATTATCTCAATAGTTGGCAACCAATTTTTCATGGTATCCTCTTATAATCCTTTTTATTTCTGTGGGGTCAGTCTTAATGGCCACCATTTCATTTCTGAATTTAACTATTTGTCCTCTCCTTTTTGTTGTCAGTCTACCTAAAGATTTTTTTTTTAATTGATCCTCTTGAAGAAACAGCTTTTGGTTTCATTGATTCTCTCTATTGTTTATTTATTCTCTGTTTTATTTATCTCCATTCTAATCTTTGTTGTTTCCTTCCTTATGCTCACTTTGTGTTTGGTTTGCTCTTCTTTTTCTAGATCCTCCACTTGTGAGGTTAGATCTCTGATTTGAGATCTTTCTTCTTTTATAATTAAGACTTCAAAGCTATAAACTTTCCTCTCAGCTCCTTCTTTGCTGTATCCTGCAAGTTTTGGTATGTTGTGTTTTCATTTCATTTCCATTTCCCTTGTGATTTCTTCTTTGACCAATTGATTGCTATAGTGGTTTGAAGCTGTATGTACCCCAGAAAACATGTTCTTTTTGTGTAATAATTCTTTTTGTGTAATTATTTATTTATTTATTTATCCCCCCCCCCCCCGCTGCTGTGCACTCTGTGTCCATTTGCTGTGTGTTTTTCTGTGTCTGCCTGTCTCCCTTTGTTGAGTCATCTTGTTGCGCCAGCTCACCGCGCTGTGTGGGCCATCAGCTCACCAAGCAGCATGGACCAGCTTGCCTTCACCAGGAGGTCCTGGGAATCGACCCAAGACCTCCCATATGGTAAATGTGAGCCCAACCACCTGAGCCACATCCACTTCCCAAAAACATGTTCTTAAATATAATCCATTCCTGTTGGTGTGAACCCATTGTAAGTAGGACCTTTTGATGAGG
The DNA here is from genome assembly GCA_026826555.1 of Tolypeutes matacus. Lineage (NCBI taxonomy): Eukaryota > Metazoa > Chordata > Mammalia > Cingulata > Chlamyphoridae > Tolypeutes > Tolypeutes matacus. Next base: position 39,406,510 of record JAKSZT010054030.1, read on the forward strand.
TTACTTCAGTTAAGGTGTATGCAGCCCAGCCCAATCAGGATGAGTCTTAATCCTACTACTGGAGTCCTTTAGAATGGAATGAATTCAGACACGAGAAAGAAAAAGCCACAGGAAGCAAGAACCTATATCAACAGAACCTGGAAGAGAAGGGAAACATCAGGAGATGTCACTAGGTGCCTTGCCACTTGACAAACTAAAAACCAAGGATCACTGGCAGCCAGCCCCAGAACATCAGTCTTTAGGAAGAAAGCATCACCTTGATGACACTTTGATTTGGACTTTTTCCCAGCCTCAAACTGTGAGTGAATAAATTCCCATTGTTTAACCCAACCCATTTCATGGCATTTGCTTAAGCAGCCTAGGAAATTAAAACAATTGCTTAATAATGCATTGTTTAATTTCCACATATTTGTGAATTTTCCCATTCTCCCTCTGTTATTGATTTCTAGCTTCATTCTATTGTGATTGGAGAGTATACATTGTATGATTTCAATATTTTTTAATTCATTGAGACTGGTTTTGTGACCTAACATATGGTCTACCCTGAAGAATGACCCTTATGCATTAGAGAAGAAGGTACATTCTGCTGTTGTTGGGTGAAGTGTTCTATATATGTCTATTAGGTCTGGTATTATTTAAGTCTTCTATTTCCTTATTGATCTTCTGTATAGATGTTGCATCCATTATTGAAAGTGTTGTATTGAAGCCTCCTACTGTTTATGTAGAACCATCTATTTCTGTCCTCAGATTTGTCAATATTTGTTTCATGTATTTTGGAATTTTGCCATTAGGTGCATGTATATTTATAATTATTATGTTTTCTTGATGAATTGGCCCCTTTATATTGGTATATAATGACTTTCATTGTCCTTTGTGCCATTTGGCAGTTTGATGTAATTATGAATTCCAAAAATATATATTGGATTATACTTGTAAACTGGTCTACTAATCTGGGCATGATTAAGTTATGGTTAGGGTGTTAACTGGGCCACATCAGTAGGGCATCGAGTCCCACCCCTTGGTGGGTGGGGGAATCAAATATAAAAGGCATGGCAAGAACAGAGTTGAAGCAGTTCTGATGTTGGAGTTTTGATGCTGTAGCCTGTGAGGTAAGCAGACAGAGGAGCTTGGTCGTGAGGAAAGAAAGAAGGCCCTGGGATAGAGATGAGCCATTCACCTGATAGTCTACAGCTGGCCTTGTGGAGAGAAGCAAAGCCTAGAGAGCCTCCTAGTCTACAGCTGACCTTGTGAAGGAAACAAAGGAGCTAAGCTTGGAGAGAAACAGAGCCCCGGGAAGAGAGGAACCCAAGAAGCCTGAACCCTGGCAAATGTCGGCAGCTGTCTTGCTCCAACACGTAGCAACAGACTTTGGTGAGGGAAGAAACTTATGCTTTATGGCCTGGTAACTGTGGACTTCCACCCCAAACAAATACCCTTTATAAAAAAACAACTAATCTCTGGTATTTTGCATCAGCACCCCTTTGGCTGACTAATACATCCTTCATAATAGTTTTTGACTTAAAGTCAATTTTACCTGATATTCGTATAGCTACCCCAGTTCTCTTTTGGTTACTATTTGCATGGTATATTTTTTTCATCCTTTCATTTCCAACACCTTTGTGTCTTTGTATTTAAGGTAAGCCTCTTGTAAACAGCATATATTTGGGTCATACTCTTTTCATCCATTCTGCCAATCTCTTCAGTCTCTTTTGACTGGAGAGTTTAACCCATTTACATTTAAAGTAACTCCTATTCCTGAAAATGTTGGCATAATAAATAAAAATAAAGTTCAGAATTATAAAAAATAAATAAATAAAATAAAATAAAGTAACTCCTAATAATGCAGGACTTTTTTCTGCCATATTGCTTTTTGGTCTATGCAAGTCTTATACATTTTTTGTCTTTCAATTTTTCCATTAATGCCTGCTTTCATATTCCCCTCTTTAGAGGAATGGGATTGTCCTCTCTACTTCCTATGAAATAGACTTCCACCTTCCTGGGTGCTCTATTATATGTCTTAAAGCCAGTAGTCCATTACTCCAGCTACATTTGATGTAATTGTTTCTTACACTGCTATAGTTGTCTACAAGCTGCTTCTATCTACAGAGTAAGTTCTGGGAGAGTGAAGCAGAGTTGAGTTTCCTGGTTCTGTCTTTCAATTAGTCACCTGATAGATTGGCTCCTACATGCATGCACCACTATATGTGCATAGGGGTTACTCTGCTCCCTCTGGAACAGGGTCATGTTCCACAATGGGAGCATAGGCTGGCTCCACACTTCACTGGGTAGAGGGTAGAGGAAGGTCCAGAAAGTGCACCACATGCTTCCATTTTTAAAGCTCTGTTTTCTTGATTTAGAATTCACTCAGTTACTGTAATCTTTTAACCATTTCTGGAGTTTTAAGAAAGATGGCTCTACCAGTTTTTGCTAGTTGTTCAAAGATTCTCTGGGACAATAGCACATTGGAATGTCTTATGCCACCATCTTGGTTGACTAGAAGTCCCACTTGTTATATTCTTTTTTGTTGTTTGTTTTTTTGTAAATGAAAAATCATTCATTCATACATAAATGGTAAGTGTATAGTAAGTGAACTTATAAATCAAACATGCATATTATCATACTGGGCTTCCATACATCACCCTACCATCAAACCTTGCATTGTTGTGAAACATTTGTTACACATCATGAAAGAGCATCGTCAGAATATTACTAATAACTATAGCTCATAGCTTATATTTGGTATATTTCCCCCAACCCACTCCATTATTAACATCCCGTATTAGTATTATTCATTTGTTATAGTTCATGAGAGAACATTCTCATACCACTTGTTATATTCTTAACACCTTTTTGTAACTGGGTGTTCTTCCTTTTCATTAACAGCTGCATAGTGTTCTATTATATGAATGAATGAATTTTAATAACCAGTCATCCACTGATGGGTATGTAAGTTCTGTCTAGTTTTTTTGCTACCATTATCAATATTGTAATGAACATCCTTATAAAAACATTTTAACCACTTATGCAAGTACATTCATAAATAAATTCATTGAAGTGGATCTGCTGGGTCAAAGGGTATATGCATTTAAATTTTTGAGAAGTAGAGTCGCTTTAACTTTCATGAAAGTTATGCCAAATTATATTTCTATAAACATTGTCTGAGAGGGCCTGTTTCCCCTCCATCATATATAATTGTGCTTTTTAATGTTTCCTCATTTAATTTTTCCTCAAAAAAGCAAAAATCTTGTTGCTTTTATAATGTTTTTAATAGTGATTGAAATTGAATATATTTTCATGTATTTTTTGGCCATTGATCTCTCTTTGAATTGACTTTTCATATTCTTTGACTATTCTAGTGGGCTATACATTTGTATGTCTATTTTGTGTTTTTCTTTTATTTGTAATCGGTTTTGGGTTGTTGTTGTCATTGTTGTTTTTGTATACTAATTAAATTAGTGCATTGTCTGTTGTTGTATTGCCAGTATTTTCTCTGGTTTGGTATCTATCTTTTAACCCAATTTGTTATCTGTCTTTTAACTTTGCTACTTTTTTTTTTGTTGGTAGGGTTGTATATGAATTAAAGCAACTGAAAAGAGTAGAGGGATATTTCAACCCCTAAACACATAGCAGTGAAGAGGTTAAGGAAGCAGAAAAAGAAACCAGGGAATTTTCTGAGCTCAGTTGCTCATGTGCAGTTTTCCCTTAAAACTAATTTTTTAAAATCTATTTTTTAGACAAAAGGTGGTTTCCCCCTTTAAAAAAGCGGGAGAGTCCCAGGATTGGATAACAAATTAATATGCAACTTGTCCAAGCCAACTCTTCTAGCCAGCTTAATTCTAATCAGCCACTATAATTTATTAACAGTGAAGTGAGAAAAGACATGAATCAGTTTAATGTGATATAAGTAGGGCATTGCCATAGCAACAAGATGCAGTCTGTTTTCTACTATTTATGTATGGTTTATTTGCTCCAGAGCCTCTGAGTTATTGCTTGAAACAAATGGAATGAGAAACATCTTGTTTTGAACATCCCCTACCCCTTAGTGTGTATGTGTATATAAAACCACATATTTTTTTAATGAGAGAAAAAAAACAAAACACTTGGAATATTTCTTTAAAATGTTTATAGCAAAAAGGCTAACTACATACATAGTTTCCAATCCACTGTTATTTTGTAGAACTCAAACGTGTTTTTGTTTTGTTTTGTTTTTTCACCCCTAAGACATGCTATTCCTCACTGAAACCACTGGGAAAAAAAAAACCAAAACACATGCTGGAAGCAAACCTAAGGCTAATATTGCTTCTCAAAGGAAACATTCATGTTCTTCTCTACCTTCATGACTGGCTGAAACCAACTCCTCACTTATAAAGGAGGGTGTAGACTAATCCTGGTGACAATATTTTTTTTTCTCATTCCCAGTTATTCTAGGAAGAAAAAGAAAAACCCAGGGAGAAAACCAGAGTCTGAGTTTGTGAAACTATGTCAGCTCATGGAAGGCACCACACATTTCAGGAATTTACTGACCAGTAAAGCAGCCCCCACCCCTTGCCTAAAATATCCTGCATGGTAATAGACACATTTCATGGAAGATCCCCATAATTTTCCCAATCCTCCACTTTCCTATGAGGATGTGGAATTTAGTTTTTAGATCAAAGATGGACTTGGTCATCTCCAGGCCATAGAAAACATCAGGGTTTCTGTTGTGCAGAAAAGAAAAAAATAGAGTTCCTCTGTTGCCCTCTTCCCTCACCCCCATTTTCAATTCCCAATTCCTATCACAATGACCCCTGGGGTTGATAGAAAGGAGACATAAAGTGAAGGGGAAATTTAACTCTATCTTCAAATTGCATTATATATTAATTGATATTTGTTTATATGGTTATTTTATTTGAATCTTTAAATCACTTCAAATCTTCTGACCAAGTCCTTACGGACTCCAGTCACCTTCTAGCACGTGACTGGGACTTGACCTGAAGAAGTGCAGAATTGACAGCAGCACTCACCTCTCATGGAAAAGGTGCCCAGACCTCAGATTCTAACATGCTCACCTTCAGGATCCCAAAAGCCCCCACTTACCTCCGATATTCTTACATTGCTCAAGATTGGGAGGAAAAATGAAAGGAGAGTATTATAACCACTTCCGGGCCACCATCTGGTATCCAGAAAAGACCCTCCTCCCCCCACCCACTTCCACTGTCCTCCTCACACTCACCCATCTTCTGCTGAAGTCAGGGATCAGCATGCAGGATGTTGCAAAATGAGCGAGTCCAAGGAATTACATGTCATTCAGCCACAGAGGTCCATAGGAACTGGATAGCACTCTACACAGTCCCATCACTGATGACCACTGAGACTTATCAGTAAACAGAGCATCTAATTCAACAACATTGGAATCTTCCTTTGGGTCATTTTCCTTCAAGATCTTCAGCACTTCCAGCTGCATTGAAGCAAAGGAGTATCTTATTTTTTTTTTTTTTTTAAGATTTTATTTATTTATTCACCCATCCCCCCCTTGCTGCTTGCGCTCACCGGGTCAGCCAACCACTCCGTGCGGGCGGGCTTGCCCTCACCAGGAGGCCCCAGGAACCGAACCCGGAGCCCCCCATATGGCAAACAGGAGCCCCACTGATTGAGCCACAGCCGCCTCCCAGGAGTATCTTATTTTATTTATTTTTATTACTTAAGTATAACTTATATATAGTAAAGTATACAGATCCTAAGTGTTCACCCTGAAGAATTAAAGTGTATACCTATAACAACCTACCAGACCAAGATACAGAACATTTCCAACACTTCTGAAGATTCCCTTGTGCTCTTTTCCGGTCTATATCCCTCCAGACATATACACTATTCTGATTTCTGTCATCACCAATTAGTTTTTCTTATTCTTAAACTTCATATAAATGAAATTTAAAAGTTTGAACTTTTTTGCATCTGGCTTATTTTGCTTAGTATATAGTGCCTGTGAGTATCATCCCATGAATGATATTATGAGCAGTTTATTTATTTTTAGCTGAGTTGTACTCTATGAATATTCCACATTATATTTTTATATTCTCCTGATGATGAACATTTGACAGTTTACAACTTTGGGCTATTGTGAAAAAGCTGCTATATATTCTTATAAATTTAATTTGGTCAATATGTATAATTATAAGGAGTTTAATGGCTGAGTCACAGGATAGGTTTAGGTTTAGGTTTAGAAGTTACTGCCAAAGTTTTCCAAAGTGGTTGAACCAATTTACACTCCAAACAATCCCTGCCAACACTTGCTATGGTTAGTCTTTTTAGTTTTAGCCTTTCTAGTGGGTGAGTAGAATCTCACTGTTGCATTTTCCTCCTGACTGATGATGTTGAGTGAGTTGTCAGGTATAGGACCCTAGGCACCTGTATTAGTCTGCCAAAGGGGTGCTGAGGCAAAGTACCAGAAATCTGTTGGCTTTTATAAAGGGTATTTATTTGGCATAGACGCTTACTGTTACCAGGTCCTAAAAAGTCCAACTCAAAGTTGCTTTCTCCCCAAAGTCAGTTGCCACGTGTTGAAGCAAGATTGTCACTGATCTCTGCCTGTTCTCTCCTTCTTGAGCTTCCTCTTCCTCTTGAGGCTCCTTTGGCCCAGCTTCTTCCCAAGCTCAGCTGTAGGCTGGCATAGGGCTTGTCAGGGCTTCCTATATCACTCTCAACTCCTCCCAAGGTCCGCTGCAGACTATAAGTCAAATGGCTCATCTCTCTTCCCAGGGCCCCAGGATCAAAAATGACAGAGGTCTTTCTCTTTCCATGTGTCTTCCTGAGTGAGTGTCCATTTTTATCAGCCCACCAAGAGGGCAGAGACTCAACCTCAGTCACACCTTATGACATGGTTGAATCAAAGCCCTAATCCTAACAGGTAATTTAATGAAGGGCCTCTTAATTGAATCCAATATAATCAAAGGATATCACACCCAGAAGAATACAGTTTACAAACATATCTTTCATTTTTTGGGATTCATACATAATCTCAAACTGTCCCAGCACCTATGAAGGCCTGCACTCACCCTATCAGTATTCCCATGCCCAAGGGAGTGAGACATTGAATAGGAAATAGGAAAACAGAAAACAGGAGAAAGGAAGAAGCATTTTTCCTGCTTTTTGAACAAAGGGCCCTACATTTTCATTTTGTACTTAGCCCCCACAAATTATGTAGCCATCCCTGCTTGGGCTCCACCCTCAACCTGCTGAACCCAAATCTTCAGCAAGATGCCCACATGATTGTTATGCCCATTTTATAGACTCTTTCCAATCAGCATATACATATGTTCAATTCTTGGCAGGCTGAAAAAAAAGAAAAAACAAACAAGGAAACCAACAACCAATACCTTCAACACCACTCTCTCCAATGTCCTTCACTGTGGAATTTCTTGAAGGTTGTCTCTATGCACTATCCTCACTTTTCTTCCTCTACCTCTCAGCCCACTGCAATCTGATTTCAGTTGATACCACTCCACAGAGTTGCTCTTGCCAAGCTCAATATCTACATTTTAACCTCAAAATTCCAGGGATACTTTTCAGTTCTTGTAATAAAAACCTTTTAGGAGAAGTGGATGTGGCTCAAGCAGTTGAGTACGGGAGGTCCCAGGTTTGGTTCCTGGTGTCTTCTAAAAAAAAAAAAAAATAGACAAAAAAGCTCAGGGTAGCCAATGTGTCTCGGTGGTTGAGCACCAGCTTCCCACATGCGAGGTCCTGGGTTCAATCCCCAGCCCTGATACCTCCAAAAAAAAAAAAACAAGCCTTTTAAGGTATTTGCCCATCTCATATTATGCCCTTTAACTGCTCTTCTTCCAAATCAGGATCTATGCCTAATAGCCCTGTTTATACTTTGGTATCCATTCCCCAGCCACAGAAGATTGGACCAGGAAAGATCACCAGGGTCTATTCTAGGGCAATCAGTTTCTCTCTCTCTTTCTTCCTCTCATTCTCTCTCTCTCTCTCTCTCTCTCTCTCTCTCTCTCTCTCTCTCTCT